>VWZK01004515.1:107895-202263 GCA_013396935.1 Baryphthengus martii
AATCCTTTGTAAATATCAATACACTCAAAATGACATACTATTAATAAGTCTTGTTTCTTTCCTCTGGTGGTATTCTCTAAACCACAGCCTTTTGGCTCACTTAATGTAAAATACATCACAAGGTTTTTCACAACAGAGTATAAGCACCATCTCTATCAAATCAAATATGGATTATTACAGTCTCTGCATTTCATGGCAGTGGGGTTTCAATTCTGATTATTTTGCAAGGAGATGTCCGCCAGGAAATAGTGAAATACATGGGGTTTAGATCACTTGGTTTTTGAAGATGTCGAATCATTTGTCTTGTGGCTTTATTAATAAATTTCCATTTGGATTCGATATTTTCAGTATTTTTAAGCCTTATACAATAAGGAATAAAAAGATGATATGAAAAATGAGAAAGTATAAATAACGGAGTTTACCGTTTTGCTTATAAAGATCACATAGCTATATCACAGACAAAGTTTGGCAATTGCAAAATAATTTTGACTAATGTACAGTAAACTTACCAATGCTTCCTGGCATCTAGATGACTCTCTTCTGTTTCAGTCTGATTTTGCTCTTATTTCCAGAATCTTTTCTCTTCTAGTCGCGTAGCTGCCAGATCAGATAAGCAGATTATTAGAATTTTGACCTCTCCCTTTTGGACAGTTTTACAAACTAGAGCTATAATCCCTCCACCCTTTACCATGTTCTTTGTGTGTAAGTCAGTAACATGAGTGTAACCCTGCTGAGCTGCCATGTGATATAGAATCATAGAATCGTTGAGGCTGGAATAGACCTCTGAGATCATCAAGTCCATCTAATGTGCATCTCCACGTATTTTAAGTTGCCCAGGATTGAAGACAACTAAAATAACTCCCTGCAAGTTAGATGGGTTAGATAAGACCGTTTTTTTTTAACAGCTTTCTGATGATTTATGAGCCTGTATATCAATTCCCTTTAAAGTGAATTAGAGACTTTGATACCTATGTTTCGCTGAGTTGCTTTGGACAAAAGGCTTTAGTTGTCAAGCTAGTCTGATGATTTGGAAAAAAAAAACTCATAGAATTGTATGATTCTATGAAATTGCATGTAATAGGTTGATTCAACAAACAAATATGGAATCAGCTTTCTAAATGCTGCAGTCTCTGAGTTGTTGTTATTGGGCTACTAATTGTCCTTCCTTTGACCAACCAACCAATGAATGTTCTTTCCCATAGTTCTCATCCTTCCAGTTAACATCTTAATATGGATTTGATTGACTGATTTTTAGTTATAGTGTTAGATATATATATCATATATACCGTGTATATGATATCATGTAGATAATAGTATATACACTCAACCTCTGTCTCTGTGAATAAATTATTATAAAATGATAATTAGAGATCAGATTGCTCATATAAAACTAGATGTTAATTGTAATGCAGAAATAATTAAGATTTCTCATATAGTTATTCCACTCTCCTTTAGTATGTTCCCACATATATGATTATATTAATGAAGTATACATTCTGAAGTATACATATATTAGAGTAACACCAGAAAAAGAAGCCATGCAAGGAATATAGTTTATTTTAAGAGAATTTTTTAGATTGCATTAGGAATTCATGGTGGTATTGTAAATCACAGAACTTAAAGTTTTACTCACTTCATTAAGACTTGGAAAATAAAATATTATTTTATCTTCCATAAAATTTAGCTTATTACTAATGCAACCCACTCTCATCTACTGCCAGCCAAAACCAGCAGTTAAACCCAGCTTTAATACAACACTGAGATTTTTAACAAACGAAATAATCATTTCCACAACTTCAATTTGGGCATATTGCATGTACATATGACTGTTTCAGAGACTATTACACCACTTTTAATTGCTAACCAGCGTAGGGTTGTAGGTGCTGCGGAAACCTATGTTAAATGCCTTAGTCTGTAACAATAGTGACAATTACAGTTCTGTTTACTTTGCGTACAATCTTGGAACATTTCATTACGTGAAAACATTATAAACTACTTTCTCCGCTTATTGTCTACCATATAGAAAGGGATGGCCAAGTTATGATGACTGTTGTAGCTTTTAATTTCTTTTTATGTAATCTGCTGCTTTTTTCTTTTGCTTTTCACGTATTTTCTGACCGCTGATCTTTTGATTAATCTCAGACAGGCTCTGTAATGCTCTGGAACATGATACCTCCTGTCTGGCTTTAGGAGCTATTCTGCCATTTGTCACACCAGTCAAATTCAGTGTATGCCCACACACGTGCTATAGTACACAAGGGTGAGTCAGATGGTTTGCTGAATGTGATAACTGCTGGTAAATATTTGGCAAGTTAGATTCAAATGATTTTAGCTACTGTTTGTCTAGGGAGATAGATGTACAGCCCTTCACATCTGAGAACCAGGTCTGAAAATCCTGCACAGACGGTTTCTGAAGGAGATGTTGTTTGCAGAAACACATATTCCTGTTTATGCAGATATTTTAGTTCTTATCTGTCACCAGCAGTTCTGGTTGAGGCCAGTCATATATGAGCTGGCTTGAGGCGCTAGATAAAACTGAAGACTTCAGGATGAAAAAAAGCAACAATGACAGACTTAGAGATAACCACGCATTAGAAATGCTTTAGAATAGTAAGAACATACCTCACTTTGTGTGGACTTCCTTCAGCATTGCCAGTGAAGTCAACTGGGATAGCTTGGGACTTTGCACCCATGAAGCCTGCCGTAGTGAAGACATGCAGTAATGTTAGTCTAGATTCCCAGCTGATTCAGCTCCTTTCACGTCTGTGGATCTACCTCATTCATGTGAGCTGAGATTCTGTTCACTTTACTTCTTAGAGGAAAACAGGAATGCTTGATCTCTCTCCACCCACCAGCATTCACCATCTCTAGACTGCTGAACTAGATTGAATTGAATTGAACTTGATTGAATTCCATCATTTAGGTTTTTAAAGGAAGGCTGTTGTGTGTGATCCATAAGCAATATTAGCAGCAAAGAAATGTCAGCTGTACACTGAATGAAATACTGGCTTCTACTGAATCAGGAGGTGAAATTCATATATTGCATGTCTTTTCTTTTAAAAACTATTTATTAAAACAAATTACTCCATTGTCTGCTCCATAGAATTTGGATTCTTTCTATCTATACATGTTGCTATCTAGAAAGAATTTTGCTGATCTTAACAACCAGAAAAGGAAAAACGAAGGAATTATTTTGTCAGAGGATATGATTCTGAAGTTCTGCAGCTTTTTTTTTTTTTTTGATTCAGCTGAAAATAAACCTCTGACATTAACTGTGCATTGCAAAAGGGAATTTAAGTTTGTGTTTAATATGTCAAAATTCCTTACATTATAATTTGAGACTTCTTACAAACAGGGGTCATTTTCTTTCCTCCTCCCACCCACTAAATGGGCTAGAGTAAGAAACAGCTTATCTTGTAGCTGCTTTATAATATCTGTAATGAAGAAAAGAATTGAAGTCTGCAGAAAACTCCACAGGAGGAAACTGGGGGAAGGAGAGCTATGGTAGGTGAATCCAGATGCATTTTTCTCAGAGAAATGCAGTTGTGTCAGCTCACTGAAGAAGGGTCAGCGAGTTCCCTCCCCCTGGGCTGCCCTCTGCCCAACACACACGTTGCATACTTGTCTGCAGCCTGTAGCCATCTACCTCAAAATCTGAGCCATAGGTAGGAAAGCTGTATATTTATTGTGATATCTTTCAACTCTGGAATTCAAGGGTATTTTACATGACAACTTACAGAGGAAAATTCTCTGAAATCTTCCTCTTTTCCTTCATACAAGCAATACTGAAAATTAGACTAAAGCAAGGGAGGCATATTTGCTTTCCTGACCAACAGAAATTATCAGTGCAAATACTGTAGAAAAATTACAGTATTAAACACTAGCTCCAGTGGGGAGCTAGTGAAATTACTTTTTCAATAATAAAAAGCAGCTGAATGTTTCAAGCTCATGTTTGGAAGGAGAACCTATCTTGTAAAAAAGAAAGCAATTATTGGTTTCAAGTGTTCTGAAAGCACAACGTAATGTGTTTTACTATCATAATTCAAAGAACATAGTAGTTAGAACTGAACTAGTTCTATGTTGAAAAAGATCTGTGAGACAATGGATATAACTTCCATCCATTTACAATTTTATTGCCTCAGATATTTTCAATTTAAGCCTTAATCAATGGCAGGCTAAAGTAACAGAAAAATGTGATAGCTTAACATATGCTTTGCAGCTTGGAATCTATTTAAAAAAAAAACAACAACTTGTGAAAAGGATGAGTAAAGCCCTTATGCACTGGAGAAAAGTATTTTGAAAGATCATACACTTACATTTCTGGAAATAAGTAGTAAATGCTTTATTTTTTTATCTCACACCCAAAGAACAATAGGGGTATGTACTATTGGATTTTGGGAACAATAGATTAATTATATTGTATTGCAAAATGAAACAGAAAACAATATTGGCCTTAATTTTATATCAACCTATACAGATTTACACCAATTAAGAGCTATCTCATAAATACTATGCTTATCAGAAAAGTGCATTTATCCTGAGATCCTCAAGTAGAGGTCCACAAGAATGGACTGCATGAGAAAAAGGAAACAAGAAGCAAATAGAGGTTTTCTTTTACACCATAGGCCTTTTGGGACATAATTATTGCAGTAACAACAACAACAAAAATGTTATTGCTAGTCCAGGTGTGCTGTGTTTCAGATACGAGAGGTTATAGCAGACATAAATAACCCAATTTTGACAGATGAGAAATCTGAAAATCTGCTGAGAACGTTATTTTTGGCTCCTGTATAGTCAGTGTAAGAGGCTGGAAATGCCCACTAATCCCAGCCTTCTGCACCTGGCTCTGGAAAATGTGTGACATGTAACTGAAGTGCAAAGGCCAGCACCTGCATTTGAAACTTTTTATTTACATACTTTTTGGGAGGCTAAGAATATAATTTTACAAGTTTGTGTGTAAAAATGGTTAAGCAAAATCACACCAGTAAAGCTCAGCTGAAGTGAGAGGGCGGGGCCTCAATTTTGAAATTGAGAATTCCAGAAATTCTGGAAAGCTCTTACCTTCAAAAGAAAAAGGTTTAAAATAATTCCACTTTACCTTGAAGATATGGTTGGCTAAGATGCCCTGTTTTCTATTTATTGAACTATGCTGATACCTGGTAACTCAAGGAACCATCAAATGACGTGAAAAATTTAAATTCATGTTTGTGTGAAACTGGAAACTTCACCATTATTCCAAGACTTCTTTGGCAATTTTTGGGAAATTTGAGAATTTTTCTTCCCGTAATGAGCGCAGTTTCTTTTTGCTATTTGCTTTTGCCCCAAAACATATTTTGGCTATATACTGTAGCCATGGTTTGTTTTGTTTTGAATATACTCACTGAGTTGTATCAGAGAAAATAACATTATGTTGCAGACTCCCTGGGCAACTGCTAGCGAGCCTTTGCCATGACTTCCTGCTGTTTCAGCTTTGTGGTGTTGAGATCATAAGCTCAGCCCTCCTACCTAAAGCTTCTGTTCAGGTTTTCTCTTGAAAGTCACCAGTGGGTTTTCTGAAACACATTGATTCCTCTTTGATGGCATCACAGGGGAGGATGTGTTAGCATCTGGAGTGCCTAAGAAAATGTTGGATTTCTACAGAGAGTGCAGATTTCTCACATTCCTTCATCAGTGATGAAACTTTCCATCCAATGCCCTGAATCTTCTGTAGGCATTTGCTTTCAGAGGCATCTAGTTTCTTATGTTTTGGTGGATTTCCAGTTCTCAAAACCATATGTTAAACACAGAGGTTCTACTTGAGTTGGAAAGTCTTCATTTTATTCTCTTCTTTATAGCTATGGCTTCCATATGTTGTTGAATTTAGTTAGTACTCATGCTCTTTCTGTACTTGATGTTCCTTTTTCTGATCTTCGCTGGCCATAGAAGATGGAACAATTCCTCTAATGGAGCAGAAAAAACATGGAGCATTTAAAGGAAATGTTTTGTAATTGTTAAATTCAGGGCTCATCTGAAAAAAACAAAATCTGCTTCTCTGAAATTTTTAAATGTATTATTTTTGCTATTAATGCCTTTGATTTAGGAAAAAAAAAGAGAGCTTTACCTATTTTTATCTGTTTCGGTTTTGAACATTTTTGACAGTTCAGTGTACATACTCTTATTTATTCATTAGTCAGGTAAGAGGCTATCTGCTTAGTTTTTATCACATGACTGCCATCTGTTTCAGTGAAATCTTGTACCTCTTTAGTACACACGGGATTGATCAACAGTAATTTCATCTTTTGTTTCCGTGATCCTCTCACACATTAGTATGAAAGCAAATGACCCGATACCCTCCTACCCTCAATATACAAAAAAATTAAGTTATAGTACCTTTTGTCCTGGTAGAGTTGTTCTAAGGTATAAACATTCCCTGAAACCACTTTCACTTTTTCCCATTAGATAGACATTTTAAGCTTATTCCTTTCCCTTTCTGAAGCATGGAGAAAAAAAGCTTCCACATTTCCCAGCTTGCCCCAGCAAACCTGCCTTTAAACATCACCAAATTAACCTTTCTCTGTTTTGAAGAGACTGTTTGAGCAGAGTCAGTAAAATGAGGTGGCTAGCATTGCACGTGGATTGTGACCAAATAACAATGCTTTCATGACTGTGAACGCTTGCACAGCACTATAGCTTAAAATAAACCAGTAACTGTCTATAGCCCCTATTCTGACCCTCACACATGAGATTAACTTTTGGCTGCCTTTGTTTCATATGAATAGAAAAAGAGCACTCAGCATCCCCACAGATTTAATACACGTTACTAACAAGTGAGCTATCACAACACAAGCCGGTGCGCAAGCACATCAATCTAGCGCAGCAGAAGCGAGTGGATGAACAATGATTCCAATTGGATCAGTGACCTATTAAACCAACTGATAATTAGTGGAATTACCTATAATGACAGATAGTATTTCCCCACTCTGTTCTTCCTCTTTGATCTTTAGCATCTCCCTTTCTTTTTAGCAGTGGTTTCCCTTCCAGGTGGATTTTTCATCCTCCTAAGGTCTACCCTCCAAAGATCCAGAGTACACATCACCCACCTGTGATCTTGGAGGGTGCCACCCATGGATGTATACTCAGACCCAGCAGACACATGCTTGCATGTTGGTCCTGATATATTAAGTGTTACAGCCTGAACATTCAAACAAGCAACAGACATCAGTGGTGCATATCCATGAAAAGAAAATAAGCAAATGAAAGCTAGAACATCCTCCTCCAAAAAGACAAAACCAAAACAGTATTATTGCTGTGTCTGCTGAAATCTACAGTTACCTGCTGAGATTAAAATATTCTTTAGGAAGGGGGGAGTCTTAGCCCATGAGAAAGATTTTACTACCTGATTTGTACTGGAAACTACAAAAATATTAAAAGTATCACTGATCTACCCGTAGTACCTTATACAACTCATTTTCTTTGTGTATTGGCAACACAAACTGATGCCTGCTTAGCAACTGCTGAATTTTGAACCAGCGTCTTTGGACTTCAGCAGTGCAGGGACAATGTATTTACTATCTACTCAAACCAAAAGAGGAAGGATATAGAAGTAAAGAAAGAAGAAATTAAACTAAGTGGATGACTAGCAAGGAACAAAGTGGTGCGTAAGATTTTTTTAGAGGAAGGAGAGAAATGAGAGAAGGGAGGAACACAAGCTAAATGCAGGTACCTAGTGGTGATGGATGCCATCTTTGCAATTCCCACTGCCTTCTACAACAGCTGCTTACACTTGGAATCTCTATGGATTTAGCTCATTTTGTTACTGCAGCACACATGTTTAGAGAACAGAGTAAAATTAGTAAAATGAGTATAAAGAAAGGTCCTGATTCTGCCAATCTTTATGTATGTTCTTACCTTTAAGGGCATAGATTCTTACATTCTCATAATCATGTCGAGTTCCAGAGTTCTGTTTGTATGTATGAAGCTACATCCATGGTAAAGCATTTGCACATTCAGAGCCGAAACATGTACAGCCTCTTTGAGCAATTTTTGTTCTCTTAAGTCACTATTAGTCTTCATTTTTATATCAGAGTAGGTGCCAAGGAAAATATTCTTCCTGCAAAGGTGTATTTCCAGTTTAGTTTTTCGTATACTGTCTTTGCTGAGCATCATATAAAGCTGTTTTTCTTGATGGAATAATAAAGCTATAAAATTAAAGGAAAAAGCATGATGTATGCATTTAACTTTTGTCATTGAATTACGTTTCAGAACATCTATATTAGTAAAAATTTATATAACATTTAACGTAATTGGGAATATTTTGCATGATCAAAAATCATTTTGATTGACTTGAATGCATCTTATATCTCATCTATCTTACATCACCCATAAATGGTGATAATGGATTACAGAGGAAATGTTCTTCTCTTTTTTTGAAGCAGCATTTTCATATGGAGAGATAGTTTTGGTGAGAGAATGAAGATAGTACATAAAACCCTGAGGAGGGCTTTATATTCTGCCACTTCGAAGGCGTAGGCCTGCTTTCGCACCAGCAAGGACGGAAACCATCTTAGTACAGATGCAGGGTTTCTCCTGACTAAAATGTTCCTTTGCTGCAATACCTTACACCACATCCCTCAGAAAGTAAAGTTACCAAGAAAACAAACTTTTATTGGTTTTGTAGCTTTTGGCAGTATAGCTGCACTAGCAGTAAGGGTTTGCTGGTAGGAAGCTGTCAAACCAAAAACCTGTGTCTATGACCAGCGTGCTCGTACAAGCGAGAATTTTTAGCCTACCTCTGATTCAGGTTATCTGTTGTGGAGCCACAGGTTCAAATTGAATTGGACCAGCTCAGCCAATTAAGCTCATTACAGTCCATTAAGTTTACCTGAGAAGATTTGTAGTCAAATACGTTTCTCAAAGTTGGAGATCCTGATGGATATTTTGTAAGAGGGAGTTTTGGCTCAGATACTTCTTACTGCTGAAGAAGGATGTTTGTTGCTTTTTAGCTAATGAAACTGTTGCCCTTTCATGGCACTGTGTGGATATAATCGAGAAATGTTTTATCATAAGTGCTGTATATATGATTACAGTGTATCTGTTTAATTGGACCATACTAAATCAAGGTGACTGCTTTTTATTGCACTGTCTCCCAGTAAACTGGCGTACCCTAATAATACCCAATGGTAATCACTGCTGCTTAGTGGGATTATTTTACATAAATTCCTCTTAATAGTGATGTATTTAGTTAGTGCCAGATAGTTAAATGATGTTTATCCAAGTGTTAAATTCCAAGTGCTATTCATTGAATACACAATGTGCCAAATAAAGGTTTGTTTGGTTTTTTTCACGGAAGGCATTGGTGAATAGCAGTTCAAGATAATAGAACTGACAAATCTCTTTTTAGATTACACTTTTGAAATGCAATATAGAAGCAAAGGAAAAGGCCTGCCCTTTGAAATGCAGTATGAAAGCAAAGGAAAATGGCTGGGGTTTTTTAAGAAACATTGTCTTTAGAGATCATGGAATTCCCAATTTCAGGTCTGAAATTTCATTCTTAGTTTTGTCCCAGTCCCTTAAGACCTACAAACATGATTTTTTTAAATTAGCTTTTCCTTAAACTACTATGACAACAAAACTTTTTTAAAACATCAGTAGCTAAAAGATTCCTTTGTATGTAGTCGTACTCTTCCAATAAGCAGGGGGTAGAATTTTACAGCAGGCATTTGAGCTAACTTGAGAGCACTCTTAAGAGATTGCTTAAAAGGAATATGAAACATTTCCTGTTGGTGTAATGTACAGCTTTCAAATCTGATTGTGATTTTTAAACTAAATCAGATATCGGAAAAATGATTTTATACTGTGAGCCTAGTATTTCTGTTACATAGACTGAAAAACTAAAGCATGAGGATACTTAAGGCTTTACCCAGGGTCCTGTAAAAAGTCCAGTTATTATAAGTAATAGAAGAGGCAGATTAAAATGTCCACACAGGCTGACTATAAAAGATGAAGATGCTAGTGGATGGCATTTGTACTAAGATGCCGGACAACAAACTTGGCAGCCAAGGCACTGATATCAAACTCTTTCAGCAACTGTACTACCAAAGTGGTTGCCTCCTGCAGAAGGTGGGGGAACTAACACCTCAGATCAATCCACTAAACTATGCATCAGGTCTCTAAAATAGACCCAGTTCAGGGACTCAAGGGTTGCCTTACTGTAATTTTCTGCCTTGTGCTGTGACGTATCCATGGAAGTATTGATGTGCATATTTGTTTGTTGGAGGCAAAGCTAGCATGTATTTTTATTAAATTACTTCACTGGTACCTGGAACAGTCTATTAAAGGGGTGGGTGTCATCCTGAAATTCACTTTTATTCTCTGGACGTAGCTTTTGGAGAATTTAATCAGTGGGAATCATGCAGCTAGTTGGTTGGCGAATCTGTCTCTCCATCTGTCCTTCCTTCCTTGTTAGAGCTGAGATTTTAATTATGAACATCTGTGCTCTATCTCTGTTTCTTCATTAAAAATAGGAATTGAAGTTTCCCTGTTGCTGCTGGCAGAGACAGAACAGAGCAAACATCAGGACTAACACATTCACACAGCTAAGGGAGAATCCTCCCTCTCCATGCCTCCTAGGGGTCTAGTTTGAAGGATAGGTGAGCAAGCAGATTGTATTTGTGGGGATTTCCTCATGTGTGGAGGAGCATGCCAAAAGGAAATTGTAGTTATGCATTTATTTCTCTATATAAATTATTATTAGAGGATTTGTTATTTATTTTTTTTAAAAAGAGAGAGAAAGAGAGAAAATGCTTCCTGAGGTAGGCCCTGTGAGGAGAGAACGACAGCATTTGCTCTTGGTCATGTGAACCTTTTTTACTGTGGTGGTTAGGAGGATGTGCCAGTTAGAAGGATGTCCCTTATTCCTTTCATTCTGCTCCCTTCTGCCTTCTGAAAGAGCAGATAGAAGGTCCCTTTCATGATATACATGACTCATCATTATTTATTCACATGTTCATCTTTCTGATGAGAGTACATGTAGGAGGGACATTAAAAAGCCAAGGTAATTTTCCACAGTAGTTTCAGGAGGTTTATAAAACATCTTTGGAACTAGAAATACATGTATTTTTCAAAGAGTACATTGCAAACATGGTTGGTTTAATAACGAGTACCCTCACAAAGCAGCCCATTTACAATTCTGTGGTGTGCCTCATTTCTCATGTAAAGCTCCACAACATGGGAATTATTGCAGTGCCGTACTGTTGTGTTACATCTGATAGCATAACTTAAACTCATTGTGCATAGAGAATAGCAATGGTAAACCTATAGTTTTCTTCTCATAGCAAGGGCAACGTAGTAGCATTTTTGACAGACATGCCTTGCCTTTTCTTTCACTTGAAGGTGGGTGAAATGATGCAGAGAGGACAAAAGAGTGCAATAGAGAGGAGTTAAATTTCACAGGAAATGGAGCTGAGAGGGGAGAGAGGCTAGAATTTAATTTTAGATGCTCATTGGATTTTTTTCCTATAGTGATTTCTGCTACTTAATTAAGCAGTCTGCTAGCCACGGTGCACAGCTCTCCAGCTCTGATCTATGGCATTAATGAATTTCCTGCCCACACCCTTTATTATTCTGACTTCAGGCACTGCAAAAACCATGACGAGCAAGGATATTGACATTTTAATCACCCAGCTATGACATTAATAAGATTTTGGTGCTATGTGATCAAACATACCCTTTGTCTTGATATCTCATGATATAAAGAGACATCTAAAGCTGTAGGTTTAACCTTAGAGGTTTTCTCCCCTAATTATACTGCTGTGGCACATCACTGAATTCTATTGGGCGCAAAAGGGCTGTTTCTAAAGCAGCATTATTACAGTCCTACAGTTCCTTTGCTTTAAGATTGGGGGCAGCAGGTGCACCACGGGTGGGCTGGTGCATGCAGACTGAAAAATCAGACTTTGAAAGAAAGCATTTGAAATCTGGACATCATATATAGCAAAAGGATTTTGAGGTGTGGCACCCTAACATCAGGCAACCCAGACTGTTAGGTTTTCCTAAGAGACAAATGGAACAGAGTTGAAAGGAGATGCAGTTCTGCTAAAGGAGTTAAAATGATAAGCATAAGCCAACTTTTTAGTGTGTGATTAACGTTGGTGATCATTTTCTTTTTCTCCGTTATAGAAAGCATGGGAGGAAATTATGTGGTGGAGATTTTGCCTAGATCTTTCTTGCTCCTAAAGAAACATTTGGGTTTACTTCTTCCAACTATGACTGACAGTACAGTGAAATAGCAGTTCAGAAGATGACAACTGAATAAGTTTTGAAAATAATTTAACCACTAATAATTTACTAGGGAGCCCAGAATGAAACAAGCATGCAGCATATTTATATCCTGAGCAAATAATACCTTTCTCATGCATATACAGAGAGACAGGAAGCCTGGCACGCCTTCTCCAGCCTTTGAAGAGAAAAAATACAGGCAAGAATTGAGACTTGCCTATGCTAAAGGCATTAGCAATTTCTAATTCTCAGCAAACCCCAGACTACTTCTCCTAGGCCCAGGCAGTGACATGGGTACCAGCCCTTTGGCAATGTTGGCGTGTGACCTTCCAGTCTTAGGTTCTGCAGAGGGAAAACCAAATCATGGCTTTTACAATCACAGTGAAAATAACTACTGCCTAAACATGACCATTCATTGTCTTCTCCAAAAGAATAACATCACACACACTTTTTCCATCATTTCTGTCCCTGTCTGTTTCCCTTTGCCTTTAATTCTTCTATACAGGACTTGTGTTACGTGAAGCTGAGTAAAAAAAGAGACAGACGTACATGGACCTTAATGGGCAGGCAGTGTAAATCCATGCTTTCTAAAGCCCCTGCCCTAACAACCATGCCACTGTCTAATTGCAAGGGAGGAAAAAACAAAATAAGCCCAAACCACAACCAAGAGCAAAAGAAAAGTGTGGCTTGATGTAGGGCAGTTCCTTGCTTTTCAATGCTGTCTGCTACTGCCATCCTTTACTACCACAGTTGTACCTTCAGTGCATCCTACATACATGTGTAGAGACACAAGACTCTTAGTGCATGTTTTGCTAGTAGCCATGAGGTGATTGTCCCATTTGGGCACTTCTAAGAAACAGCTAAACTGCTTATATGATTACACCTGTGCTGAACTCATCTTCAAAACCTCTGACCTGGTATTTTCTTCTAAACCCGTGTATTTCAACATTTACTACCTGAACAGAATGTACAGTTGACTCCTCAGACAACTGAAGGGTGGCTGAAGATCTTTGTTTGGACTTCCCAGATTCCACAGGGCAGCCTTGTTCATCATTTGCCTGTTAAGCCCTCCTCCTTTAAAAGAATATAAAAAAGACACTGAGCAAAAATGCTAGATTTAGCAAGGCAATATTGGGTTTATATTTAAGATGTCTTGTTCCAATTAAAATATCCTTCCTTGTGTAAGCATTTCAAAAGCCTACCAAAAAGATTGATTTTCTATAATTAAAGTGTCTGCCAATTACACCTCTTAGGAAATTAATTTGTGTATTTTGGCACATTCTTTTTTTTTCAAGTGTCTTTATTGGAACTTTAATGTGACGAACATAGAATACCTGAAAAAAATTGATCTATTCTGCAGATACAAATCAGGACAATTTAAGAGTAATGTGCATGAAGATGTTAACAGTCATTTTATTGGCACATTCCCTTACAGTGTCTTATATGGAGGATGTACTATAAACTACCTGCAAAGATTTAATGTCATACTGTCATATCTCTGTTTTGACACTGGATTAATTTGTATATGACACCAAGTGTAAATTGTAAATGTTTTGCAGAGGAAGAGCAGGGCTTAGGTAGATTCGGAGTAGATAAGCATTTTCTACACCCAAAGCAATTACTGGCAAAACCACCTCAGAGAGCACTGTGGGCTGCATAGTTAGTAGCTATTCTTCTGCTCAGTGCCAGGCAGTGATGTGTTTTTCCCCTCAGACAATTGTGCGTGAGCACTCGCTTGGTGTAGAGTGGGAGCAGGAGTGTCCTTGCCCAGTGACAGGAGAGGTATATTTGCTGCTGGTCAAATTAATCTTGTCTTCCCTCTTCTGTGACTGGAAAAAGTTTAACAGTGGTACTCAGCTTGGGTAACAAGAACCAGTGGGATGTTGGTTTGAAGGGAAGAGTATAGGCAGGTGTGCCTTGAATTTTATTTCCCCCTTTCTTGCAGAATAAGTTTTATTTT
This sequence comes from Baryphthengus martii, assembly GCA_013396935.1. Taxonomy (NCBI): domain Eukaryota; kingdom Metazoa; phylum Chordata; class Aves; order Coraciiformes; family Momotidae; genus Baryphthengus; species Baryphthengus martii. The sequence goes on from VWZK01004515.1 coordinate 122,111, forward strand.
ATTTATGTAATTTATGCTTTTCACAGTAATGAGTCCATCAAACTACAGATCATAAAAATAAGACTGGATACCGTGTATCTCAGCAGCGTGGCAGAAGAAAATGCATTACTGTCTCCTGCCTACTAGCTGCGGTCAACATGGTACAGGTTCACAGATACCTGCATTTCCAATTTTGAATTCTATACTTTCAGTTTTGAATTTAAGGGAGAAAAAGGATCTCTTCTTTAATAAACAGCTTAGTCAGACCAGTCTTTAGTCCTGACATGAAATTCTCTTCATTCAAACTTTGCTTTCATATGCATGTATTTATGGGAGAATAGATTACCGAATATATGCTCTATGTCAGAAAAGCTTCCAAATAAGCCGTAAGCTCCTTTACATTATGTTTTCTGAGAAGGTTTCTCAATGCATTTCAAAAAATGGAGTTAACTAGATTTCAAACAAATTAATAGTAATTAGCACTTCTGTTATGAATGATATATTGAATTTACTCCATCTTCATTCATACCTAATCTGTTTGTAATCAGATACCATCACTGTCATATTTTAGAGGAGTAGTCCTGGTCAAAGACCAGCATCCCAAGACGGAATTGAGTACAGAAATAGAGAGGCACAAAAGCAATCCAGACTTGAAGTTCCCTCCATTTAGTTCATTTTCTGTCACCTAGTCATCACAGGCAGTGAAGCATGTACAGACCTGTGTGTCACCTCTGCCAGGCTGGTGCTGCCTTCCGTTGAGGGGAAGCTCAAGTGGATCCCTCCCATGCTCAGAGGCAGCAGGGGTTGTCCTGGAGCTGCCACAAGTCAAAAATAATTGTAGGCTTGGAGAAGAGGAGGAGGAGGAGCAGAGAGGAGGTCATGAGCCCAGTGACAAGTCATTACCAATTCACAGGTGAAGCAAAGCTGAAGAGGGGTTGCAAACCGCTGCTCTAGAAGACTAGCTGGTTGTGGTGCACAAGATAAGCATTTACTTTTTCAGGGGGAAAACAGAGACTGTGGTATTGAAAAAAACCTATTGGATTAGATTAAGGCTCCTCCTTTGCTGTTCAAGAGTATGTAGTATCCCTCCCTGTACTTCTGGATTTGAAAGATACTATATAAAACCAAAATCCATTGATTTCTACTATTACTGCCCAGCCTGTCTTGATAGCTCTTACACCAGAGTAAGATGTAAGAAACTGCAGAAAGTGGTGCTCAGAGACCTGTCTTCTCAACTCTGAAATGTCTACATCTGTTTCTCACCATTACTGGCAAGCTCTAGCGATTTTTTTTTTTTTTGATTTTTTTTTTAAATTTTAACTTGCACTTACTGTGAAGCTTTTGTTTTAAGTAATGTGAAGGGGTTTGTGCATGTTGTAGTGCTTAGAAATGCCCCTGTGAGACAAGATTGTTGAACAGACTTGTATTCAGATGAATTTGTGTTGCTTTGCAAAAGTCATCAATCAGAGCATCTGACTTCCATCTTTGGAGAATGCCACTAACTTCCATTATGGATGGCTTCAGGAGTCACACTGCTTTCTTGAGTGGTATCTATCTTCCATCTGATCATAGCGTATGTCATGCTAATATTCATCTCCAGTATGCCCTTATTTGAACACACTAGCAAAATGTTTTAGTGTCTAGTGCTTTATCTTGCAGTTGAATCAATGTCAATTTTTGGTTTATCACAGAGCTGTTGACCAGCAGTGCTGGTTGGGGCTCTGTTATGGAGCAGCTGCGCAGTTCCTCTCTACTACAGGCAGACATAGGAAAGGTCTTGTCCCCAGTCTTTGATCTGTTCTACTCAGTGTTATTTTTCCCTTTCCCTTCTACTGAGACTATACTGGAGTTACTGTAGTTCAGCAGAATAACAGGGAGGATGTTCAGGCTGGGTGTAAGTGGAGTCTAGACCAAGATCTGCTTAGAAACTGGAGAAGAGGGATTGCTAACTCCTACGCTGTGCATTAAGCTGTGCCCTCAGCTGTACGGACTTCCTCCATCATTCCTTGAATGTTTTCCAATAATTCATTACTTCCGAGTACAGTTTCTTGATTTTTACGTAGTCCTTCAGGCTGCTGCATCTCACTCCATGACCTTGAGTCTTCCTACCAGTTTCTCCAGGAGTTTCCCTATGTATGTGTGCGTATGTATCTGTATTTATAATGCAAAGTCACCTTATGAAGATCAATTGATTAGGAATGGCAAAGTATTAAGTTCTATGAGTGCATTGTACAAAATAAGTATGATCACTGAAATAGCAGTTGGCTTCTTATATGGGAAAATAATTAATAATTACCTTTGACAAGACTTAACTTCCCTTCTGCTTTTCTTTCTTTTCTTCCACAAAGCAAGCTGATGCACAAGTCATTTTTGTGTGATGTGTTTTTCAGATATGGAGACAAGTGAAAAAATCCAGAAAAGTGGAGTTCTTCAGGTGTTCGCGAGTCTGTTGACGCCACAGTCTTCGTGCACAGCAAAAGTAGCTAACATCATAGCGGAAGTAGCCAGAAATGGTGAGGTTTTCTACAAGAACTTTTCTGCTGGAACATCTTCAGTTTTTCACCTCACTTGTCAGTATGTTTTACTTCATTTATGTTTTCATTTTATAGATTAGACACCTTTCATATCCCTCCCTTTCACTGTTTTTGTTTTGTCAAATTTTTTTTCTCTACTTTTAAATACAATCAAAACAGCATTTCACTGCTGCTATTTTTGTAGTCTTTACTTTCATGCTATTTACAACAATCCATAATATAATTTATTGGGCAGAAGTAGCATGCCACTCACTTTATGAAATACGTGTAGAAAAAAAAAATGTGCATCTAGTTACAGGTAGTGCACATAGTTACAACAGTAGTAAGTATACAGGTGGTTAAGGGATAAGAGATTGTTTCTTTGGTCAGAGATTTGTGATAACATTACTACCATTATGAGGCCTTTGATACCACACCAAAAACAGTTACTCCTGTATGTGTTAAGAGCCCAAGATCTCAAATGAAAATTGGGGGCCCATTTTGGTATGTATTATATACATACAGTCATATAATGTAGGAAATAATTTAAAACTATGCAAATTGTTTTTCTTTCGGAAGAATTATCTTAAAGCTCACCCAATACCCTGCACACACTGAGCTCAGAAAAATAAGCCTCCTGTCTGTAGGCAGGTGCTACTGGCAGACCCTGTGAGGAGTGTGGAGAAGGTTTGTGCCTGACTTTCCTCCCTCCTTGCCTTGCTGCTGTCCCAGCCAAAGAGGCAGAGACTGCAGTTTGCACTTGCCTTCCCCAGAGGCCGGGCAGAGAAAAGTAGGATTCCTGTTAACTGCTGTCCTCACGCAGGCCTGGCAGCCGTGGCTCTCTCATTCTGTAAACTCTCAGGCTGATACCTCTTCAGAGAGGGGACTAGATGACTGCTGGCTATTTCCACATTTTCTTTCCACCTTTTCTTTGGAATCAACAACACTACAGCTTCTTACTGATGACCACCCAATTCATTGATTTTGAGACAATGCTATATATGGATATTCAGAAACAAAATAAACAAGAAAAGAAGATATACATGGTTATTTTTTTAAGTTTCAAAATTACTTAGATAAATAGCCAGTAAAAGATTTGAACAATTAAATTTGAACTCTAGAAAAGTTTCAGAATGATAGATTCATGCAACCATATCACACGCTTTTTCTATGCTTAATAAATTCGTAAGTATATTCAGAATATTGCAGTCAACTGTGTATCCTCACTATTAGTCCTTTCAGCTCCTACCTCAGAAGAGAAGTTAACAATAAAAACAATGTTTGCAATACCTTAACTGATTACTATGCATTGTTTCCTACAAGATCCTCTTACAAAGCATTTTAGCCAGTATCTTTCAAATCAGAATTACTACTTGAAATCTCAGAATAATCTCTAGTATATGCTTTTCCCTGACAGCTTCTAAATTGCTGTTATAAGTACACTTTTTAGAAGAGCTGGCGTTTTACCTGATTCATCATACGAAATAGCTTTTGTCTTTTTCCTAGAGTTATTAGCAGGAGTAACTGAGACCTCTGGTAGCTATGGTTAAAGGGAATGTATTCAGAAATTATTTAAGGTGCCTATTGCTTTCAAGACTGAGATGAGCTGGGCATTTCTCTTTGAACTCTAACTGTGTTGATATAGTTGCTTAAGCAGGATAGCAGGGAACAACTCATTTGAATTCTGTTGTTTTCTTTGTCCTCTTACCTAAGAATACAGGTGTTTCATGCTTATATTGCATTGTTTTTTCAACAAGCTTCAGGGCACTTTGAAAAATTGTTATCAACATCCTACAGATAGTAGACATTAAACCCAGGCAATTGAACTGATTTCCCTGTGGTCATGCCACACAGCACTGGCAGAGCTGCCAGTAGTGCCTCTGACTCTGGGCTTTACTGATAAAAGAGTGTCTTTTTCTTCCCAACTTCTTGTTTTCCTTTCGTGTTCCCCTCATCTGGTCCTACACACACAAATATCTGGTCACATCAAATCCCTCTACTTGGCTTGGTGGTTTTGTCCTGTTTCATCTCCTCCTTTTCATGTCTTTGTGCTCTTGCTCCATTTCACCTCTCCAGCTCACATGACTCTTCCTTCTCCCAACAAGAGCTCGTATTTGTCTCTCCTAGTTTACATATACAAACACACAAAACTTCCTTTAGTCATTCTTATCTTTTGAGCTACAGCCATTTCCCTTTAAACTGTGAGCATACTGAAGGCTCAGAAGCGCTTGCTACGTGGAGTTTCTCTCCCCGCTGTGGACCTTTTAAAACTTCTTCCAAGTTCATTAGTCTTCTCTCCCGTGATAGGTATAGGAATGTGAACATCATCTTCACAATCTGTAATATTACAACACAATTCCATTTCCCTTCCAAAATTTTGTCCTCTTTTGGTTTATGTTAGTTCGTCCTCAAGTGGTTCTCCTCCTAACTTCTTTAGCAGTTCTTCACTGATTCCTTCAAAGGATCTGCTTCATTTCCCTGCCATGTTAGTGGAAGCCTTCTAAATTATTCTGTTCTTGATCACTTTTTCTTCTATTACTTCTATGCAGTATCACCTGCAGTTACCACATTTTCGTTGCTGTCTCTCATGATCTATTTTGCTATATATAGCACCACTTCTTTTCCTTCTTGCCCTTACATGATCTTGATAAATACAAGTCTGCTCAGCATATTGCTTAATTATTTTGCTGCTATATGGGAGACTGAAAGCTTCTGCTCACTCCAGATGGAGGGAGAGTAGAGGAAGGGTTTCTTACCCCTTTGAAACACCACATGAGCAAAAACCTAAACATACAACAGAACAGCCTGAGAACTCTCAATCTTTCAGGAGGGAACACGTTTCATTTCCTGTCACAGACTTGGAGAGGAAAAAAAAATAAAAATTTGACTTCAGTGCTGCAGAGACTATGGTAAATTAGTGGGTGTAAAAGAAAGTGATGTAAGGAGAAGCTAAGGAACAGAGAAGACTTTTTTATAGGCAATTAAGAGAGAAAGAGGCTGAGAGGACAGAGAAGGCAAAGTGAGGGACATAATACATTTAGCAAATAAACATTGGTATTAAGATTAAAGCGGGTTATAAAGAAATAGATAAAAAGTTACAAGGGCATGCGAAGACCAGTTTTAAAGATCAAATGTATCTGATACTTGTTCTGTTAACCATTTATCACAGTGTAGCATCTGTCTACAGTTTTAAAATGTCATGGTACCTTAGGAAAGATGGTGCTGATAGTTATCATCTGTTGGACCTGTGCAAGGGTATACAAATGTATAGTTACATATTTCTGATTCTACTTCACCTACTTTCTGATAGATCAAAATTGATCCTTACATGAGGATTGCTTACCTCTATGACAATTATATCTTTAGCTAAAATAACACTGCAAGATTTAGATAAGACAAGATTTAGTAGCTACAGAAACATCAAAGAACATTGTAATAGGTGCAGCAAAGAAGATGTATTTGTACTCCAAGTGTTGTATGAAATCTTTGAGTTATTGACAGGAGGGGTTCTGTTGATTCAGAATCAAAAAAACTTTCTCATCTTTTTTTTTTTTTATGGGGACTGTACACCCTGGTTCATTCTGTCTTGTAATTGACTAAGTAACACAGAGGTAAACTGATTTTGGAAGATCTATGGTAGTCTAGGACCAAGAAGAGACATAAATTGAACTTCGCTACAAATCAAAAAGATATTAACCTTTGCCTATTACAAGGTTACATCTCTGAAGGGTGTTCTGTAGCAAACTATTAAGTAGCACTGTTGATGGTGTATCAGGTGGTTGCTTCTGTAAACTTCCCTTGTAAAGTACACTGCACAGCATCTGCCCTCCTTTAGCTCCTTCTGGACACCAGTCCTTTGTCTCTCTGACATCAGGATCATTCTCCATCTATGGCTTACACAGATGTGAAATAGTACTTTGGCTCTCTGGGATTGGAGGGCATATCAGGGAGGAAGGACAGAAAGGCTGAGAGCTTCCCAGTGGTTGGGTTCTCTGGCTTTTCTCCAATGGTTGGGCATCAGTTAGGCTGTGGAAAGGTACAGGCCTTTGGGCTCACAATCTCTCTTCTATTTCTCGTTCTTTCTTTTTACTTTCTGTACCTTCCAAATCAAGAGCCTGTTAGCTTTAATTTTTTTCCCTTTTGTTAAAGCAAACACATTTCAGGAGTTGGAGTACGAATAGTAGTTTAAAGTGATCTTTTGTATTACCTAATAATTTTCATTTACATTGAATTTGTTGGGGTGGAGAAGAAGGTTTTGAATTCACTATTCTTTTCAGCACTGCTTTATGATGCTAAAAACATGCTCGGCCTGAGTTACATTAAATTAGTTTCTATGGAAATCAACTGAATGCTCTTAACTCGTTCTAAATTAACAAATAATGAAAAGAACATAAACTGAAATCCTGACTTGGGCTTATTCTCTAGAAACTTGCACTAGAATTTAGATTGTTGGTCAATGCTTATGTTTATTCTCAGAAAAGGCCCAGTTGCAATGCCAGTGTAACTGGAATGGAAGAAACTGAAAACAGCTGACTTGTTTTAACAGGCTTTGCATTTTTTGCAGAATTTATGCGGAACCCATGTGTGGATGCTGGGCTGGTCCCTCCTTTGGTGCAGCTCTTAAACTGCAAAGACCAGGAAGTTTTGCTTCAAACGGGACGTGCTCTGGGCAATATATGCTACGACAGCCGTGAGTGTTGAAATGTGCCGTATTTTGTAGCTGCTCCTGTTGTAGGGAGGGGAATGTTTTAGTCCTCTGTATATTGTGTACTGGGAGTGGGGGGGCAATTTTCCTCTTTTCTTGATTTTTATGACTCTTCTGATTGTATGGGACAATTGAATGTCACACATTATGCTTTTGTGACATAAAGATTAAAAATAACTGTTTCAATATTGTGATACAACTGAATATTCGAAAATATTTGTGATCCTGGGTTTGTTTTTTTTAAATATAATTAGCTAGGTTTTCAAAGAGTGGGTGCTACATACAGAGGCCTGAATAGTTACGTTTTCCCTCAAACAGAATCAGTGTCTCACAAGGGAACAAACAAGAATTAGAAGGTAATATTCATATTGTAACAGTCTCAGAGCTGTGCAGATCTCCATGTGTGTCTGAAATAATGCCTGAACTCAGGCATTGGAATGAATGCCGATTCTCAGAATTCTTACATGGCCAACCAATTGCCCCAAATTTACGTATTGGTATTTACCCCTACGGTAAATACCATTTAACCCCATAGCGGGGGCGAGGCGGGGCGGGGTGTGAGGTTGGTGAGGATTTTTAGTCCTTTTGTGGGGACAATAAAATTTTGCGCTACCAAGCAATTGAGTTTTTAAATGCAGTTGTGACTCCGTGCGCTGATTATGTGCATGGATATGTCATTTGCGAAACCAAACCAGTGGTCGCAGTGTTTTGAAAATGCAGCCTCATTATACCTCACTTGAAATATTTTGATAAAAGCAATGCACAGTAAATATGGTACAGAAGCAGAGACACTGGGAACATCTCTCTATGCATGCGAAGGAATTAGAAGCCTATGGATGTCTGCAGATGGGAAGTGAGATGAAATTGTAAAAACATTTTGCTATCTTGAGGTTTAGTGCCTTATTTCATATGGCAAGACGTTTTCTTTGTACTATGTGTTGCATTTACTAAATTTTTTTTTGTTCTGAATACTGTCTGTTACAAAAACTGAGTTATTAGTAGCCTTTCTCCTTGCTACCTTTTTTCATCCTAGCTTGAAAATTTGCATTTTATATTGTTTTAAATTACCATGCCTTTGACCTCAGGGAAGTTAATCAGATTTTTCCATGCTGACATTTCCATTCACAGACAACTACTGCTTGAGGATGTTAATGTATAATTCTTTCATTTAGGATTTTCTTTAAGGTGACCAATCAACTGAAGAGCTGCTCCCCATGGAAACTTCAAATAGAAGCTGTTGAACTTTCTATAACATAATTTATTTACTATAATTTATTTCAGGGTCTTATGTGATACAAAGCTCACTCCCAGGTGGCACTGGTTTATTTCATATAAGTAAAATCTACATAACTATTCATGTCCTTGTTATTCAGCCCACATGTTTTCATGAAATACAGTAAGGACACATAAAAATGGTTTTGTAATATCGGGTATTGTGGACTATTGCTGCCTTTTGTAGTGCAGGATTCCTCTAGTACGGAAAAGCTGTACTACATGCCATGTGTTGCCCTTCTGTGGAGCAAAGCGCGCACTGATAAAACCTGCAGCAGGCAGCGATGTGTTCCGTATCCCATGCTGTGCTCCTGTGGGAGGACAGTCACTGCCTTCCCCGTGTATTTGAATACGATTAGCAAATAAAGTATAATAAAATGTCACAAAAGTCAAGATCAGCATCTTGGATTTGAGTGGAAGAAGCTATTTACAGTGCTTATTTATCACATTCACTCTATCTAACTTTATTTTGTATGTTACCTTAGTATGTAATGATTATAAAAGTATGAAATCATTGAATCACTAAGGTTCGAAAAGGCCTCTAAGAACATGACTGTCAACCCAGCATTATCATGACCACAAACCACGTCCTGAAGTACCACGTCCTGAAGTGCCACGTCTACATGTTTTTTGAGCGCCTTCAGGAGTGGTGACTCCACCACCTCTCTGGGCAGCCTGTTCCAATGCCTCACCACTTTCAGTATAGAAATTTTTCCTCATGTCTAATCTAAACCTCCCTCGACACAGCTTAAGCCCATTTCCTCTTATACTATCGCTAGCTCCTTAGGAGAAGAGACCAACACACACTTCATGGCGACCTCCTTTCAGGTAGTTGTAGAGAGCAATAAGGTCTCCCCTCAGCCTCCTCTTCCCCAGACTATACAATGCCAGTTCCCTCAGCTGCTCTTCTTAAGACGTGTTCTCCAGACCCCTCACCAGCTTTGTTGCCCTTCTCTCGACCACTCCAGCACCTCAATGTCTTTCTTATGTACTCTATCCTAAATTCTTGTTTAGGACAAATGCTTTAAATATGCTTATTACTATAAAATTTAATACATCTTCTTTTATGACTTATTTTTCAAAGAGCTTTAAGGTATAACAAAGACAAAGTGTGGAGGCCAATAGTTCTAATAAAAAATGTTCTTATGTGTTGATAGTCTTTTTCTTTTCAGTTGAGACAAAAGCAGCTCCTACCTTTCTGATAATTGGCACTCACATAGGAACTTGAAATACATCTGTAACTGTATTTACCAGATACATGAGATTTTTTTCACTTCTACTGTCCATGTAATTATAACATGCAGTAATGAGGAAGGTCTTTAAGTCTTAAATCAACATTAGTATGAAATTATGAAATCAAGCTCATATTGAATGGCTTATAGCAAGATTTGTGTTTGTTGAAAGCCTCAGTTATCCTGTATTTCATCCCAGCAAGCATGCATCACTTTGCTTAGGGACAGTTTGTGCAAAAAGAAGTTAACCACGTTTCTATTTTTAAGAGAAGTCTGCATGGCACAGGATGAAAGTTGTGGGACAAATGGCTTTTCCTACCATTGGAAGGAAAAGCCATTTGTCTCCTCTGCAAGGCCCTACCATGGCAAGGGAGGGCCTTGCAGAGGAGAAGGATTGCCTGGCATTTTTTCTTAATGAAATGAGAATGGCAGTGGTTTGTCAGAGTTCACAGATCCCAGTTCACAGATCCCAGAGTTCACAGTTCACCTTGCTGCATGAAGGCAAGACCATTTCCCGTGTAAGTTCAGGAGGAGCTATTCCTGGAACACGTGAGGTACACGTGCACGGTGTTACTGTCTGGGTGCTCGTCATTTTTAGACCCCTAAAGTAATACTGAATCATCTGTTTGAGCACGGAAGAAAATACAAAGAATTAAATTCATTTCATAGACAGTTAAAGAGGAAAAAATAGGTCAAATTTATCCCAAGCAGCCCTGAGAGCATCCTTTTCGAAGTATTTATGTTGTGAAGACATCTGCTTTCTGTGAGTCTCCAAACATGAAGAATACAGGCAAATATAATTACAAGGCAGAGTAGAAGTAGTAAGCCTTGTTAGTACTGATGAGGCTTCTAGTCTCCCAGCCTTCGTCTTGTATGAAGAGATGAAAGAAACAACTGAGGTAGCCAAAAGGATTTTAAGTCAAAAGCAACAAATTTAACTAATCACAGTATGCAGACTGTTCAGTGCTGTCCTATAATTTAAGAAGGGATACATTACTGCATGTTCCTGTACAGCCTGTAATTGTTCTACATGCTTTTTCTAGTAAATGCCACACACACTTCAGCCCTCAAGTTTTTGTGAAAGCAGAAAGTACAAAGCAAAGAAACGGAAATGTAATCTCCTTTCTCCCCCACTATATCCGCAGCCTGTACCAAGTACAGCTGCTTGTGCTTCCGTATCCCAAGACAACGGCTTCCTCAGCCTCACTCAGGGACAGAATTTTGTCTGAACTATATAACTCACTAGCCCACTCATTCCTTTTAACCACCAGGTTTGTTTTTTCACTTATAATCAAAGCTAGATTCTTAGGCAGTGTCCAGTCAGAGCATAAGACCTGTCCCTCTGACTGCTTCACCATACTTTGATTCATGGATAAAGAGTATCTGCTTTTCTACTGTCTTTCTTTCCAGTCCCCCCTGCCATTCTCCCCAGTGCTGTTTCTTTAGTGTAGGGCTGTTACAGATGTACAGATGTTACAGACTAATGGAGCACAACTCCAGATCTCTTCTAAGTTGCCCCTGCACCTTGGTTCCACATGCAACACAAAGATCTTATCTCTATTGTTCGGGAAAGGTTATGTTTAACATAACATGACTCTTGCTACAAAAAGTCAGACCAGAATGCTTCATTCTGCTGTCACTAAAGCGTAAAAATTATTTGCTACCATCACCTTTGGCAGTTGGGGTATTTGGTTAAAGAACAGCATTATCCAAATTGCAGCTTGTGATCACTTCATGGACAACCTGATGGCTCGTACACTCCTCAGCTCTCTCTGCTGGCTTCTTTCCCAGTGGACCAAGACGACTCTGGTGACTTGAATTGTGGCAGAATGAGGACTTGGGGGACAGGGAGACTGAGACCACCATTTTCAAGTTAGGCCTGCGTTCCTGCAAGACCCACATGAAGATGTGGGAGAAAGACAAAACCTGTCTGTAGTCCTGTCCGTGTCCTGCTCTGACACACCACACACTGGTGTAGTTTGTATAGATGAAATATCAGGGCAACCAGCTAAATTTTAGTCAAGAATTGTAATGGAAGATGATGCTATATTAAAATAGTAGTGTTTTCTTAGCAGATAACAGCCTCACAGTGGTTTTTGTCATTAAATTTATGATGCATATTTCTATCTTAATCTCAGTGATCTTTCCACAGGTAGTTTGTTACACACTTCAGTTTTGATCTGATTGACAAACTGTTTTCCTGTGTCATTATATAGCATTGAGCACACTATAGAAGCTACCATAATTATATTATAGAAGTGATACTTATAAGAGGAAGGGAAAGGGTAGGATATTTAGAGCCTGATTCAGTCACCATACAGACTAGAGGGAGACATTCCAATTGACTTTCGCTGAGATTAGATTAGACTCTTACCCATTAGAAAGTAATTCCTTCATGCTATTGAGAACATCCCCATATTCTGAAAGCTATCCAAGGGAAATAAACTCTCCACGTATTTTTTAAGGGAAATGAAAAATTTCCCATTCAGCCCTTCCATGATACTCATTTTAACAGTACTGCTTGGAGACCTCCTTGGGGAATCTCAAAGCTGTTGCTTTTTGCACCCATCCACAGCCTTGCTTCTTCATGAAACCACCAGCCTGGGTACAAGTTCTCACCAACCATACTTCATTGTATGAACAGCTATAGAATTGAAAAGAAATGAAACATTCCAACTCATTCTATAAAGGCTCTCCTCTGACAACTGCTTATCTACCTTTTTCTGCAAGAACTTTACTGGATCCTTCTCTCATATCCCAAGCTGTACATTTCTTTGTTATCTACCCAGTCTTACTTGTCCTGATGGCAAAAATCCTTGCTGAATCTCAGAAATCTGACCTTTCACCTAGACCCAGATATCTCTTGATCCCAGCTGTAATACCAGACCACGGACATTATACCACTTCTAGTTAAAAAGATCCTACACGTCTTATAAATTCTGGATACTCAGCTGCCCATCCTATAAGGATGTACAGAGCTCGTGCAGAGATCTGCTAAGAAAGGCTAAGTACAAATATAAGAATCGTACAGCATCAGGACATCAGGTTAGTTTGAAGATCTAAAGCAGAAAACCGGATGCTTAGAAATTAAATATACTGGAAAGAAGTCCAGTTCGGTTTTCTTCCAAAAATGGCATAACCTTTTTCGGTACCATGTGGAAAACCAGCAGAATCGTAGAACACAACTGGTGTTGATAGTGGCACACTACTGGCTAATCATTTTATGAAAGTCACCCTGATTCATGCAGCCAGGCAGCATCTTACCCCAATCGTTCACTTTTCGTTGTACTAGATACTACCGAATGCAAATGCCACCTACTAAAAGCTGTTTCCCAAGCAATAGCATGAAATTGAGACCTTTAACTTGTTGCTTAAAAACTGATTGTTTAGAGCAGCTTGCAAAGAATTAAAATTCTAGTTTTTAATAATAGCGTTGTACCTGTGGATCTGTTCTCTCTGAGGCATGTCAGACTCTTAGAAAACTGTAGCATTTTAAAGTTAGAAGTCCTTGGTAATATTTTTTTCCAAGTCTCTGCAGCACAAGTATTGCATCAGCTAGAAACTAAGTGTACCATATGCATGCCAACACATACTTTCACAGTAATATTTAGTACTTATCAGCAATTAATCATGAATGTTCTTAGGAAGCTGTTAAACAGTATTATTCTAATTTCCTTATTTTATAGCTGGCCTAAATGGAATCAAAATGATGAGGAAGTCTTCCGAGAGCATCAGAAAGAGCTATTCAAGAGATGATATGAAAAACCTGAATTTTCCTTCTCAGGCTATTACTCTTTAAAATTCTAAATATTAACATATTGACTCTACTGAATCAAGTGGTAAGATTCTCATGACTTAAGCCAAACCTTAACAGAAGACTGCATAGGGAAAAAAATAATTAACATAAATAAATAAATAATCCCAAGATCAAATTGCCATAGATTTGCAACTTTTCCATTCTTTAAGATGAATGTATGAGACCTAATTTTCTGGGGTTTTTTTAAAGAATATAGGTACAATAGGTCCTGCTTATTTTCTGCAGTGTAAATATTTTTCCTCTTCCTTGTTTGTTTTTTGGAAGATTATTTGAATAGGCAGATTAAATAGATCAGACTTCTCTCAGCACAGGTACCAAAAAAAAATAAATTAAAAAACAATGCAGATTTTTTTTCTGATTCTTTCCTGTCTCCTCCTCCAGCATTTCATTCACAGTCTGTAAATTTTGTGTATTGCTCATATTTCAAGAGACACATCTACTTAATTTAAAAAGTAGAAGCCATAGGCAAACAGGAAATTAAAAATAATAAAAAAAAAATAGATAAGGGATAGATGGTGTTTCCAGGGCCTTAAGGGAGGTCATGAGCAGACTTGGAAAGAAATCCTGCTTTATTCACTAGATCTTGCTGCCACCCTAAAAGTTAAGGATTCAAACTTTGGTTAAGTATTAAACTATTTCTTTGTATTTCAAAGCTAAACATAGTAGGGAAAGTAAAAATTTGAAATTCTCTTAGTATTTATGAAAACAAAACAAAAAATATTCCTTATCAGCAAGAAAAGCTTTTAAAATTTCATTAACAATAGGTGAACAACATAAGATATGTAACTTACTTCTCCTTTCAGTTCAACCTCCCTTTACATGTATTTTTTCACTTTACCTTTTAAGATATTTGAAATTGTTCATATTTGTAGATATCTTCACAGTCACACGTTGCTTCCAAGCCCCTCAGAAAACAAAGTTTGTGAGATGGGTGTCTAGACATGGCCAAAGTCTCCGTCTTCTACTTTGCTTAGAAAAGGTGGCATTGTGTAATTTTAAAATTACACAATGCAAGAAATATCAGCTGTCACCAAATCAGCAATGACAGAAAACATCAACTGAATTACCACGGAAAATAGAAGAAAGAATCGGTTAGCATCTTGCTAAGCATTGCTTATGTATAATTAGGAAGCGTTTATTAACTTTTTTGTTAAGCTTGCAGCCATCTTCTCCTTTTAACTTTGTGTTTTAATACAGTCTAATTACATAATCATTGTTTCTTGTATAATAACATAGAATATAATTTTGCATTGTGTGCACCACACAAATAGTGCATGGGCCAAGTCTTTGGGTTGTTTGCAAGATAGCTACATAGGCTTCTAGTTTTATATAGCGTTTCATACAGTTATATTTGTTGTTTTTATATCTAAGGACTACTGTGCAACTCTCAGAAACAGAAGTTGGACATTATTGACAAAAAACTGTATTAGTAAAATGTATCACATCATGCACCAAAGCTCTTGAATGTCTCAACCAGGGAACCAGAACTTTGTTTAGTTAGAAGGTTTTTGTAATACTGTTTGTATATTAATGAAATCAAGAGACAGTGCCCACCAGAGGAAGCTGCAGCTTAGGTAGACTGTATCTATAAACCACAGAAAATAGCATTAGCAATAACAAAGCTGTATTCCTGTCACATGAGCTGTCAATGTGTATTAACAAAGTTAGTCTTTAAGCTTCCTCAGGCCTGTGACTGCTGTGCCTGGTTAGTTGTCCAGCCACCAGAATGGCCTGAGGAGTCAGAATGGATGCCTTGAATACCTTATCTACAACAGCATTCCTATTTCCCTGAAAGAAGAAAAAAAAACAAAAAAAAGTGTGTCACTTACCTGAAACAGCTTTCCAGCTTAGCAAACGTATTTTGACACCACCTGGCCTCTTGAGTGCAGGCTCTTCTGCAGTCATAGTGCATTGCTAGTTGCCTTCCAGTCCAATCAGTGGGTTGGCTTCTGCTAAGGAGGTAAAAGATTTCATAAAACAAAAGACGTTGCTGATCTTTCTCAGGCTGTATCCTGCAGCCTTTCAGATGCAAAAATCTTCCGCAGGTGAGCTCCTCTGTGGCAGCTGCACACAGACAGGCAACAGCCTGCATGCTGCTGGCTGCTTCGTGTTGCTTAAGAAAGCTGGGTCCTCTCACTGCCCCTACACTCCGTGATTTGGGACAAGGGTAGCACCGATCCCAAACCCAAGACTCACCTCAGCTTTTCCTAGATCTCGGGGCCACTTGTTACTTTCTCACTTCTCTGAATAATTTTTTCTTTCCAGGGCCTAGTGGGATCTGCAAATATGCTTTATGGTAGTTTTTTTTTGGTTTCACAGAATCATAGAATGATAGGGGTTGGAAGAGACCAGTGGAGAGCATCTAGTCCAATCCCTCTGCTAAAGCAGGTTCACCTAGAGCAGGTTGCCTAGGACTGCATCCAGGTGGGTTTTGAAAGTCTCCAGAGAAGGAGACTCCACAACCTCTCTGGGCAGCCTGTTCCAGTCTGTTACCCTCATAGTAACAAAGTTTTTCCTTATGACCAGACAGAACTTCCATTGTTCTAGTTTGTGACCATTGGCTTTTGTCCTGTTGCTGGGCACCACTGGTTTCAGTTTTTGCTTCTTGGACTTTTCCCAACTTACTCCCAATCCCCATGGGTTACACACTTCCCGAGACTGCTCCTCTGCTTTGGTGGAGACCCACAGCTCCCTTGAGCTCCTTCAGCCAGCAGTACCGCTCTCGCACAATACCAGGCTAAGCCTCTTGCCAGCTCCTTTCAGCAGCACCCAGCAGAATGCCCCTGATCTGCAGCAAACTGTGACGATGCCACGTTCAGATTTTGAAGCTGAGAGACAACATTGCACTCAAGGCCTGGGAGTAAAAATTATAAATTAATTGCTGTGTGCAGGTTTATTCTGTTAATAGCCTGTTGTGCTATAAATGTCTATTTACCAGCGTAGAAAAACTGGCTGATGTTTTACTATATAATTGGATTCCATGAGTTACTTCATGCTATATGAAATAATAAGCATAGTCTGGCTTCAGCTCTGACTTATGCTTTCATAAACCTAGAGTAATTTAACTGCAATGCAATTACCAAGGAGTTGCATAGAGTTACAAAATGGACTAACCATCTGCTGTGAGCATACTGCACATGAAAAGAAAAGCAGAGGGAGGTGCTACATGCAACTTTGAGGGTCGTTACCTGACTTTTATTTATCAAGGAGAAATTGTTCATACATGTTGGCTTCTTTATTTTCAAATAGAATTCAATAGTGGAAATTACTACGCTTTAAAACTAAAATCTCCTTGGAATCTAGAACAAATCAGCTGCCAGTACTGAGACCAGTAGTATTTTATGTCTTGCTGCTGATAAAAGTATTTCTGCTGTTACATTGAAATCCCAGGCTTGCTAGTAGAATTTGACTGGAAATTGCAGTATTAAAAAGTCTTAAACAGGAATCTCATCACTGTTTTCCTGTCTGAAATCACAAACACAGGATTTTTCTCATGTGGATCTGACATTAGAGGAGTATGAAAAATAAGCAAATTTTATTGGAATTAAATTTTGGAGTTGAATCTGGCTTCCATTTGACTGCTACTTCAACATAGCATTAGGGAGATTGTGATACTGGCACATTTACCCATCCCTTCAAATGTTCTGCCAAACTCCTGACTCTGTAGACAAAAGAAATCCCAGGATACTCATAAGAGAGATTAGAGCTCGTTGGTGTTGCTATCCTTTGATCCACACATTAAACTTATTATGAGTCTCCCAAAATGTGTGGATACAACATTTTAAAATTGTGTTTGTTAGAAAAAAAAAAAACAGTTGCATAAGAGGGCCAGTGCACTGCTGCATCAGTTGTCATTAACCAGCAAATACGCTCGCAAGACTTTTATCCAAAAATATCAGAGCTACGTATTTTCAGTCCTTGAAGGCACGATATTAAAATACCGTGTTTGTTAGAATTTCTAGTTTACCATTTACATATTTTCTATTTTAGCAATAATTTCTAGAATAACAACTTAGGAGACAGTGCCCTCACTGCATCTGGAGTTAAGGCAAAGGATAGTTGCCAGCAATTTAAGATGAACTGACTACAAGACTGTTCTGTTTATCTCTGAAGCTATCGTGACTAATTCAAGATTTTTTTTTTATTCATAAAGCAAGAAAAAATTAAGGCTATGTTGACTTTAATCAATACGCAAATAAAACAAATCTGTAATTGTGGTAATCTGTCTTATAATTCCTTCAGGAATTAAATAAAGGGAAAGTTATCTTTCAAATTATTAAAACATGAATCTCAAAATACAGTATTGCTGTGTCCTGTCACTTGTAGACAAGTGCACAGAAGACATGGAAAAAGGCAGCAAACAGCAATAGCACAATATAGATACGTAAAGCTTACTTTCCTTGAAAAAAATAAAATTAATGGAGTGCTGCTCCTTCTGTAGCGGGGTTGTAGTTTGTAGTCTTGCAGTCAAAGAACTGACAGGGTCCAGAATCCAGTGATTTAAAAGCCTACACAAACAAACTGAAGATAAAGAGTAGGGTCGAGTGTTAAAACTAAGTGACAGCATTGCATTAAAAGTTTTATCTCTACAGTGTTCACGCATGGGGGAAAAAAAAAGGTAAATTCCCAGTTTACATAAGTAGCAATGTTCTTCCCAATGTCTGCATAAATAACCGTTTATATGAGCTAAGAGTTTGCCTCTAACAGTATTTTTTGAATATTTCCTCTTTATTTTCTTAATAAGAGAGGAAACATGTAATCAGGACCTTTTTTCATTTGGAGTTCCCCTCCTGCTGTTTTTTGCCTACACATGGCCATCATTTTCTCTCTGTCCCATCATAATTTCCTCTGCAGCAGCCAGTTTGATATCACAGAAGATTATGACTTCAGGTGAAAGAATAAGCATCAGGAGCAAATGAATGCCTCGGTACAAAAACCATGCAAAGAGGACCTAATTAAAAAACAGAGGAAAAGAAAAATAGAACGTGTAGAAAGAACCTTTCTTCCCCTCACCCATTTTGGCTACTGTAAATTAGTTCATCTTTTTTAAAAAAAAGGTTATCTAGGTCTAATCTAAGCAATATTTTGGTGAAAAAGAATACAGCATTGTAGCCAAATGCTTAAAGGAAAAGGGTAGTATTTTATGGAAATGATTTGATCATTAGACCCAATTACAGATCAAAACCATTTAAAAAGAATTATTTTTTCCATGTCACCAAAAGCTGCTGTCGTGGTGGCTTGGTTTATGCAAATCAGGGACTTTGACCATGCAAATCATCCCTTCCCTCACTGACTTGCACCATTTATACCAGTACAAATATTAACACCAATAAATTTTTGCAGAACATGAATTGGAGAAAGAAGAGCACAGGCTTCCAGCTGCAAGACAAAACATTTCAAAGTACAGTCTTAAATTTGAAGCCCAAAAGATCATTTTTAAGAAATGCTATCAAACAGGTATATTTTTGAAGCCTGCATATATAATAAACATTGTAACAACATGATAACTTGTAATTTCTGGTTCTTTTTAAACATTAAAGCCGCTGTGTGCATTTTGAATCTGCAAACCACTATAGGGCCTCTACTGAGAAATATCATTACATATGAAATTGTATTGTGAAACACAAACTTCACATTTCAGAATGAAGATACAGTAACAAAGACTTAGCAAAGAACTGCTTGGAAAGCAGTGGCACTGTGGCCATCACCATGTAAAGATAGGATAGACAAAGGTAATACGGAGTGTTTGCGTCTTACCTTTTTGTGCGAAAAAATTGGACAAGTTTTCAAACAACTATTCAGTACATCGCTATACTGAACATAAGTTTCTATGCTTTTGCTTAGTTGTTATTTAACTAGTTATGATACCATCATCACCATAGACACCAACCTAATTTTTACTAGCCTGTGGGTTTACTCACTTTACACACACTTAAAGTAAGTGTTCGTCTTTGCTGGACCAGGATCATTTCTAAAGTACAAATTACTTCTAAACTGTAGTTTAAATATTAGAGATGACTAAGAGAAAAGTTAGGAACAATGGAGGAACCAGACCAGTATGTTTGAAAACTTAATTAAAAACTGAGTAAAACATGAGTTTTTAGAACTGTCTGAAATGTATGACGTGGGCATCCATTGGAGTCGTCATGGCTGAGCCATGGGGAAATTTAACAAGACTCTGGTTCATGGGAGGAATGTGAGCAGTCACAGGAATTTGATAATCCACATTAAACCCCAGTTTTGCATAAAACTCCTGTGAGCAGCTCAGCATAGAAAAAGAGATTGTACTAACTCTTAGAGATGGTTGCGCTGCGTTGGGCTAAATAACATTGTAGAAGTAATAACTCATTCTGGAATAAATCTTACTGTACGTTTTGTAGGCAAAAAAAATCTTTGGTCTCTTGGGTTGTTCAAACATCTTTAAACAGTATTACATGTACTGAAAAAAAAAGCTATACAACAGGATTGCCCTTTCTGAGCTGTAGTGAAGCATTTTCAAGCATAAATGTGAATGCGCTCATTAAACTGTTCAATCACTGATCTCTTAGGAATAGCAAATGTTTATTTTAAAAGGTCACGGGAAAAAAATTGGAACACAGCTTCTGGGAGGCTGGAAGCACGTTAAGTGTGGGAGTTCATAGAGCTGCTGAACTGCAAAGTAATAGTTGGATCGTGAACAAGACACAGCAACATGCTGTGGTCTTGTTTTGACTATAAATGATTTGGAGATCGGCGAGTATTCTTGTGTGCAAAATCTGTTTCTTAGTGACGGAGCAGGGAGAAGAGAGTCGGTAATAAGTACATGGAGCATTGTGAGTCAGAAACACACTTTTTGTTTGGGGATGCAACGGGGTGTCATAGCCTGGGCTTGGAGTGGGTAGTCAAGACCTTCAGAATTTTCCTCCTACATCTGCTACAGGATTCTTTGTGGCCCTGCACTAATGAGCGGAGTTAATCCTCTTGGGCATAAAAAGGCAGCACCAGGAGATCCTAATTATAGCACTAGCCCAGGTCTGTTCTTCACCCAGCTGCCTATGGCAGAGAAGCAGCTCCGCAGAGCAAGCTTTAGCATGGGAAAGGGCTAGAGCGACAAACTCAATTAAGACGTCTCTTCTACAGATCTGCCAGCCTTTGTAGTCACGGCAAAGCCTGGCGTGGGAGAGATCCTGAAGTTCATTTTACCCTAAGTTTTTTAGTATATAGAGACAGAGAGACATTTCTTGGAGTGAGCTTTATTTCTGAGTCTTTTTACCTTATTTTTTCTACCTGTACAGCAGAAGCTGATACCTGTCTACTCACAAAACTACTCTGTGGATAAGAATTTTGTCATATATTTGAAGTGAGAGACTGTTATGTTCTTAAAGGTACAGCAGGTTTTGATATATAACTTCTTTGATAACCCAAAGAGAGAATGGAAGTAAAAGGATATACAAGTTAGATTTTCATTTGTTCATTCACTGATTTGGTAAATGTAAGCACTGAGCCTGAACACCTGACTATATTTTGGTGTAGGACTTCCTTTCATTTCAGCATTATACCTACATTTGTCACTGCATCAAGAATGTAAGTGATTTATTTCTTTTATATTTCTCTTTTTTTTTAATAGTCTTTCCTTGACACAGAATCTTATCTGGGATTTGTTTGACTGTAAACAGATTCTATTTTCTCCTTTTTCAAAATGGATATACATACCTGCAGGGAAACACAGTTCCTTGATGTCCTGATCATATCCAAGGTGGAGACAGTCATGGCAGTAACATTTTTCTTCTGTCACATCTAGCTCTGTTATTCTGCAAAACACTTCCTACTTTGGCAACAAATACAATAGTTAAGATCCACCAAAAATTACCCTTTGTCCTTCCGCTCCGCTCAGCAAATTGTAAGAAGTCCCTATATATACCCCTCATATATGAGTATATATATATATATAGTATAGGTGTATATACAATACTTATAATCCTTTGATATGTATAGTATGTAAGGGCTATATATACCTCATAAATAGTATCAACAAGAATTGGAAGATTTAGAAATTTCTTTTTGCAGAGCTCTCAAGCACTTCATAGTAGACGATCATATTATAAATGTGGACAACCTTGGTTTTTGTACCACATATGTTGCAGAACGAAGAAAACTTGTTAGCTTGCCCTCCACATGTGATGAGAGAGAGGAGAGATACTAGAGCGCGGTACATAACAGAGGAAAGGGGAGGTTGGCTTTGGGGCCATTAAGAAATGGAGGAGAGGGGTGGTTTTTTTCTTATTTTGCACAACTTACGCTTTAGAGATTTTCCCCCCATGGTTTTATATTCATCCAAATTTTCCAGTTGATTCCAACTGTAACTCACTTGGAAATCTCTGCTTTTGGAAACCTTGAAATTTAGGTTATTGATTGTTGTCTGTTACTGATTGTCTGCTGGGAAAGGAAGCGCTATTGCCGATTACTGTAACAGAAGGTCAATTTTCCCATTATTCCTACACTGATACATCAAATCTGATTTGTTATACAGAAAGAGTTCCATACAAAGATTACGGTGTGGTTTTTTTATGACACCTCAGGACATTATAGTCTTTTATAGATGCAGAGCAATATTTTTCTTTTAGCCAACAAAAAGAATCTGATAGTGGTATTAAATTCCAGGTACAGAGGTACAAAGAACATGCTGTGTGGCAGAGCGAGTGCATGAACAGAGTTTGTGACTGGGAGCTAGTACCTCTGTCTGCTTTGTCCATTCTGTGCCCCATTTTGTTTTTAAATAACCTAAGCACTTTATTTTCTGTATTTCAACTTCTTGATCTGCGTAACGGCAAGAATAATTTACGTGGTCTGCAAGGGTATATGGACTAGGCTTTGTAAAGTGCTCAGACCCTCCCTCTGGCAAAACCCAACGTATCTTCAGAATATTATTTATCAGCTCCAGTGGCTCTGCCTCAAACAGTTGAGCTTCAAGACAAAGGTATTAGTGCCAGGTCGTTAATCTCTTTTGTTGTAGGTGTTTTCACTTTCTTAGCTCTGTTGCACTAAAAGTTGGCTCTCAAGCACCTCTCCAGATGAACTTGACAACACTGGAGGAACTGACTTCGTTCTGTTTCAAAACTTCATTTTGTATGATTACTGTTATGTTTGGGACTCTACGTTGGGTTTTGGTTTCATTTTTTTTTAATGTAACTCTTTGTTTTACAGATGAGGGCAGGAACGCAGTTGACCATGCAGGTGGTGCACATATTGTAGTAGACCATATAAGGTCACTGTGCAGTAAAACAGATCCAGCCAGTGAGAAGCTCTTGACTGTCTTTTGTGGCATGCTGATGAACTATAGCAATGAGAATGGTAAACAACACTGAAAATTTGCTTTATGTCTACCAGGAGAACAACCCCATGAGAAAAAGAAAAAAAAGATAAAAGTTAAAGTCAACTGTAGGTTTATATTGTCAATACTAACACTGAAGTTATTTTGAAGTGATCAAAGTACCTGAAATTCTGTTCCCAAAAATACTAGATATCTTCTAGGTGCAATTCCATATAAAGTACCATATATACTTTTAAAATCAACATCTAGAATTTACATCTTTGTCTAAAAGTAATGCATGGAGATGTACCATACACCTTAGGAAAAAACAGATTTACAGAAGTAAACTAGAAGGCTACATTAAATCCTCTCTTTCATTTAATATCAAACGCCACCGTAAGACTACTTGCTGCAGGCATGCAGCGTAGTCTTGTTGATGATCTTGGGGGTACGTACACCAAATGGTTTTCCTTAATCATTTTTCTCTTTGGGAAACGTATATAAAACCACATTACTTTCTTTTAATGTAAAAGAGGAATAATTTATGTGTATATTCAACACTGTTCTGTGTCTACAAATTTTAATTTTATGTTCATTATCCCATTAAATGGAGATATTGAGGGGTGAAACAAATCCATGGGATAGTATCTTTAATGAGAAATCCTTGACCACCGAGGGTAAGAAAATAGTGTTCTACACTAGTTGTACAAACGTACTGGTATTTTAGAACCTAGTTTGCTTCTGCACACAAATGTGGAAATATGCCAAAGCATATATTACAGCATTTACACATTTCTAAGTATTTCAAAATTTGAATCTCTAAGAAAATTGGGATAAATGAGGAAAGCTAAATAGAGGCTGTTCTCCTGACTTGTAATGGCACAGATTGCAAATGTAGTTAGCTAATCGTATTGTTTTTTTCTATCATACCCATTTCTTAAATTGTAGTGCTTTATTTTAGGAAGAAATAGCTTCTTTATTAGCTGCTCACCATTTCCTTGAAGTTATCACTTGCTGTAACTCACTTTGCAAATTTACGTCCCTGAAACTCTTCTACTTTTCAGGATGGTCCTTAGGCTTAACTTTTGGGTTTTTTTACCTTTACTGTATAATTTTTAATCTGCTTTATCATCTCTTCTAGCATAGTTTCCTTCTGTGTTTTCTGTGCCATCTCCCTGGAGCTCTCAGCTCTTAGTGTTACTCATCCACCTCTAAATATCACTGTTGCATATGTCTCATCTCTTTCTCTTATTCTTACATTCTTTTTTTCTCCTCTTTTCCAAGTATTATCTAAGAATACTTGTTTACAGTACTTTCTTCTCCAAACAGCAGCTTTCTAGTTCCTTTATTTCATATAGTTTTCAGGAACTGTTTTGCTTGATGTCTGCATGAGTGTCTCATTTTCATAGTGTTAACTCTATATTTTCTTTATTTGTTAAAATATTTGGAGCACATAGATACTCACCTCTAAACTACCAGAATCCTCTGGATTAATTAAGACTAATAAGCATCCACTATATTTGGTAGCTCAAGATAGATGAGTCCAAAAGTACTGCATAGAAATACCATATCAGTTTTGCTTCAGTGACCAAGCTCCCAGCGGATCTTCCCTAGGAAAACTAATTATGAGATAAATCTCCCAAACAAGGAGCTTCTGAACAGTTTAACTGTTACGAACATCGAATAAATGACTTATGCCATCTAGTAAGATAGCTTATTCTGATGCAATTAATAAAGCAATTGCGTAGTTCAGTGACAAGTAGGAGGATTCACTAGCTGCTCTCTACTCTGCTGTATGACATCTCTCATCTCACACAAACTAACAAACTGACACAATATTCACAGGAGCCGCTGAAGCAAAGTCAGAAATGAGAAATGCAGTATTATTCCCAGTTCCTGGATGTGAGTGCACACCACTACCCTGACCGTATCAGGAAGGAAAGCTGGAGGCTTACCAGACCCTCACCTTACCCCACATACTTGGCGGTCTCCATGAGAAAGGTAGTTTTGGTAGGGACCAAGCTTCTGTTTGGCCCAGCACCCAGATGTACGCCTCGTGTAAGACTTCTGTCCTGTAGTTCCACTGTGAATTTGCTCACCAGCTGGGGCAACCACTGTATCAAGCCCCCAAATAACCTGCCAAATCATTATTAAGAAAAAAAAAAGAGCAGAGGATTAAATTCTGAAAAGTCAGTGACTGTACCTGCAGCATGTGAATGGAGAGACAGTAAGTGCTCTAAAAATATCACCTACGGACCACTGTACGTTTTCAGGACAACAGTCAATGTCAAATAATGAACTCAAGACGACCACTCACTTCCATGCGTTGCAGCGTTGCGTGGATATCATTCTGAGTAAATGCAGTTCTTCACTGACCTGCGAAACATGGAAACTCAGATCACCCTGACAGTGAATTGCGCTTAAGATTAGCAGATACTGTTTCCAGGATTTACTTGCAGAGACTTGATCTCATGTTACTTACAAAGAAGATAAAACACTGCATTGGTTTTGCTGAAGGTTGAGGAGTATGGGATTGCAGCCTAGAGTCCCAGATTGCTTTGTCTGTAGTTATGGAAACGAATCAGACAAAAATAAAAGAAAAAAATATTAGAAATGTGAGAAGGAAGTGTTTCAGTCTTTAAAATAGCACTTCTGCCTTCTCTGGTCTCTGTAAGCTTTTCCTGCTTAGCTTTTCCTGCTTGCTATGTTACAAAATTACAGGTGGGGCCTTCGAAGATTTCTTTTCTGCTTCTAATGTCTCATGCTCCATTTTAAGTTGCACTACCTATCCAGATAAGGACCATTACAGCACATTTGATTCGGAGTTGCATCTAATTATCGCTGAACACCCTAATGTTTTCTAATCCTTCACATTTTATGAGCAAAGAGTACACAAATTGTTTTATTTGGTTCTAAACAGCTCATCATTCCTAGTCAAATAATTGCCATCTTTTTCCAGTAGCTACTACTTTATTTTTAATAGCTATCAACTACCTTATTTTTTTTTAACATATGAGAGTCATTCTTGAGTACTTAAGTTTTTGAATTGGCATAGGGATTTATTACACATTTTATCACACAGTATTTTTTTTTCCTAAACAGAGCAAATTAGTGGAGCATTCTTGTATGTCGTCCCGATTCCGGACACTCTGTTTGCAATCATAACTCCATTCATAACTCTGTTGTCTAAGCTTTAAAACTAAGATTCCCTTTACAAGGTTCTTGTGCCATCTGCTTGTGTTCGGGAATTATTTTTGCCTGCTGTCTCCCAGTTCTTCCTTTGCCTCTTTGGTATCTATCCTTTCATTCATCTCTTCAACGTTAACAGAATAAACTCAGCATTGGCATCTCTTGCAGTTCTTTTTTTAAAGAAGTGTTGATTTTTAATTGCATTGCTAGAAATCAGAGGGTTTTTTTCTGATGGGACATCGCTTTGCCTTCAGCCCAGATTATCTTGACCCTCTCTGTCATAATCATATTTTACTACCCAAATTCAATGAGACACAAATAACTTGTCCCTGCTTTCCATTATTAGCTCTTTAACTGCAAAGTTGCAGGTATGGCTAGGAATGAAACAAACGTATCACATGTGCTTGTGAAGCAAGTCTTGACAAAAACCTATAATAATTTTTTCTTTGTCAAGTCATGCAGACTTTATTTGGGGTACAGAGCACCCACTCTCAAAGCTGCTGTTTTGGCACTTTTCAGTGGGTTCAGCAGGTTGTTGGGCTTGTCCCATTCTGAAGCCTGTTAGCAGTACATAGAGTCTCTGTGTAGCTATGAATCTGCTAAGTGCAAGAAGCAAAGCAGGCTTGGATAAAGAGTGAAAAACTAATAACTACTCTAATAAAACTAATAATCATATGCAAACACTCACATAAAAGTGTTAGGGACATGAGTAGTTACTCTGCAAAACTCTATAATCCTGCGAGATAAGACTATTTACAAGTTAATGGGATCAGTCTATAAAGTAGCTAATTGTCTTTTGAGACTTACAAAACAAGCCATGAAAGCATTATTAACGAAATGCAGAAATGCTGGAAGAACTAGGCCAATTGGCTTATTAGGTAGTCAAATTGTAGATCAGAAGTTAACTGGATACAGTATGCATGTGTGAAAGTATAGATATATTTATATATGGGTGTATACATGCAGATAAAACTAATTATGTTTATAGATTGCTTCCTCATCTCATTTCATATTAAACTTCAGTCTGTCAAGGTTGTCTTTCCTTCAGTGCCTTTGTAAAATGTAACATTTCTGATGTTAAATCATAAAACTGCCAAGCCTTTCTTACTCTCACAAAACTCTTAGCGACTGGAATGAATGTTGGGGACTGATTTGCCATCTTCAGCAGCTGTGTAAATACACAAGAAATGAAAGGGAGAGTTGTGGCACCATTATCATGGTCTAACAGCAGTGTTTCAGTAATGCTTCCTTCTAAGACTTACCTTTGCTAATTTTCATGCTTGCTGTGGTTTTTGTGTCATTTACATCAAAGCTAAAGATGTCTGTCATGCTTTCAAGATCTAATTATATTTAAATGCAAAATAACCTAAAGCATGTAAAAGCAGGTAAAAAGTATGTTTCTTATGATAGTGAGAGTCAATACAATCACTTATATGTTATATGATGGTTTAACATAGATGTGGGGATTGTAAGCAGGTTTCTCTAGGGTACGAAACTGTGGCACCAATTTGTACAAAACAAATTTTCCTTTAGCATTATAATCACGGTTACTGATGAAAACACAAAATAACTAGTAGTTTTATGAAATTCTGTCCAAAATCATGAACTAGTCTAAATCAGCATTTTAAACTCAAATACACCCAGTAAAGTTCTCAATTTGGGATATTCTCCCCAGATCTTACTCTTTGGAGTTTCCATGTGTATCACCGAAGGACATGGAGCCATTGAAATTCAAGTTTTAGGTAGGTAATTCTTTGTGCTGGCGCATGTATTGATTGCCTTTATCCACCTGTATATGCATCTGTACAGCATCACTGTCAGTGCTTTTCACCCCGAAAGAACACAGAGGCATCTCACTAATGCAACATGTAATAGCAGTGTAAAATTGGAGAGAGTTTCTTTCATAGCTTTCAGTCATAAATTCAGAAGAGGCGTTCAGTTTTTCATACTTTTGGCTCACTCTGCATAAAGTTCTGCTTAGGAAGCCGACAGAATTGCTGTTTCATCCTGAGACACGATGTTGCCTCATGCTCCATGGCTCATTTTATTCCTGTGTCAGGCAACTGCTTGTAGGAAGGATGCATGTGTTCCTTGAACTTGTCTTCTGCTCTAGTAGGGCCTTAACACTTCTTGCAATGAACGGCTGCAATAGGCAGTTATTCTGGGTTCCCCAGTCTGCAGTCTTTATAGCACAGCCAGAGAACTTCCAGCAGTCCCTTCAGCTAACACTGAACCACTCAGATATTTTTAATTTCTCTGAATTAAAAAGTGCTGTAGGTCTCCATACCAGTAAGAAGTCTAATACTTTCCTCTAAATTCTTCTTAATAAACTTTGCTCTTGTATTTATAAAGAGCCTCCTGTTGGTGGTGATGACAGATGTAAACGACAAGTTCAGAATTTGTATCGCAAGCCCAGGCTTAAGTATAAACATAGCTGCTGGCAGCCTTTTATTTTCAAAGGGTTTGCCTCCTATGCAGCTTTGTGAGTCACAGAGTTGCCCTGTCATTGGCAGAGGAGAAAGTTTATCCTTTCGCTTGCTGCGGTTAAGGCATCAATAGTTACCTTATTGGCAATTCTTGTAATCCCGTTCCTACCACTGTTGACCATTCCTGTGCCCAGGTGCCATCCTTCTACTCCAGGGAAATGAGACTGGTGTGGAATCAGGTATGATACCTGACTTTTGACCCAGTACAATTGTTCTTTCTTGGTATATCTTCTTTCTCTATTTTTTTTCCTACCTGGGATTTCTAGAGGCCCTTCTATCATTGCGCTCCACGCTCTCTTGAATAACAGTATATCCTTCTATTTGGCTCTTAAGATTCCTGTTCCCTTTCAAAGGTGGATGTGGATATGGCTTCCTTTTTTCTACTTGTCTTCTCCTCTGCACTTTTAATATATTCTGTTTTAAGAAAGAAACAATAGAAACAAAACCCTGCTCAAAATAGAGAGTTTATGCTTCTGATGTCAGAACACTTAGCCAAATGAAGCCCATAGAGATTAATCATCTCTTTGTCCATTACAGTTGAACAAAGTGATTTTAGAGTGACTAAAGGCATAGTCTAGTAAGAAAGCAATTTCTTTCCACATAATTTTCAATGACATTTGTGGTCTGTATCTTTGTTCTCCTGCTCTCCATGACTACCATTTTTCTGTCAGAATTTTTAAGTGTCTGCAGGGGACAGTCACAAACCAAGGACAAAAACAAATTATTTACCAGTAACTAGAGTTCTCCTACACGACCATTTCCTCCACAGAACCATTCCAGCTCCCCTCTCCCTGATTTTCCTATTCAGAGGCAGATTTTTACAGTCAGTTTGGAATGAAGTAGGAGGGTATAGTAGTGACTCACACATCTGCCAGAGGTAAAATGGCATTCAATGCATGCGCTAGTGCAATTTGTACTTACCTGAAATTTGACGACTTCAACAGTTCTTTGATTTCTGACATGGCATTCTTATAAATTTCTCTAAAGATCACAAATCTGTGGAAGAGGTAACCCCCTCCCCCCAAAAAAGGAAATTCAGTTACTGGTAAGTAATACAGTTTTATTAAAGATGTCAAGCCATAAGGATTCCTGCTCATCCCCAGTAACCTGTAATAACCGTGCCATTTAATTACCAATTTGGTACACTAGATAAGTATTATAAAAGTATTTTACACTGAATATAAGTCAACTAAATATTCCAGAATCTTTTAATAACTTTTATTATACAAAAGTTCCAAACACACTTAGCAGAATTTTGAAGGCAAAGAGTTTTCTGAGAGCACGAGGTAATAGTAAATTTGCTAGACTTAAGATGTAATATCTCCCTGCAATTTTTACGCCTCCAGTTCCACAGATAAAAACTCCCAACTGATTCCAGTTGCTCAGAATGAATTCCTTAAAAAAAACCCCAATGAATTCCCCTGTAGGGCTTGACCCAAAGCTAAATGAAGTAACAAAATTCTCTTGAATTCATTGGGCTTTGGATATTTGTCTTCTGAGTCTGTAACATTTAAACATATTTCAAGTGCTTAGAAACAAAGGAAAAAAAGATGTAGGAAAATTACTAAACAGCATCTGGTGTGTTCATGTCTGCTTCATTCTATTCAACTGTGAAACGTTTTTCTTCTTTGCTATGTTATAGGTAAAATGCGTAAGAGAAAATATCGTTACGAATAATCCTTTAAAAGAACCATGTTTCTGCCTAACCATCAAAGCATCTTTCTATTTGCAGACATCTAGGAGCAATAACTTTCTTACTTGTAAATACTATAAGCTTTCATCCTTTGCAAGAAATTATCAGAATGGCTTCTAAGGACTTTTCTTAAACCTTCCATTTTTTTGTCTTTATTAAACTTCCTTTTTTCTCAAGCTCTCCATAATCTACATTGTGACTTCCTGTGTTTATAAAACTTTTCATGTTTATTTCAGTGCCAGTTTATATTCATTCTAATTTTAATTTTTCCAGTTTTGATCTCTAAGGGAAAACCATATATAGGAACAAGCTCTCACATAAATAATTATTTCACTGATGTAGTTTTGTTTTATTTCAGTCAGCTAGTCTCGTTGAGCTCAAAAATCAAACCGAACATGTATAAGGAATCTGATAACCACAAAATTATCAGTAGCTGCATAATTTACTATACCCTATCAGGAGTGAGTATTTCTGGGAATATGTCCCATTACCAGGGGCAGGGAGAATTATGAGTCCGTATCTCAAGTCTGGACCAGATCCTAGTGTAGAAGAGTAGAGGAGACAGACATTTCAATGCTGCTTAACCTAGAAGTTGCTTTGTGTGAAAAATGCTTTTTTTGTTTAAAGAATAGTAGTACAAACAGAAATGCTAACTCACTGTTGTACTTTCTTTTTATGTAGATACCCTGCAGTCACAGCTTATCAGTATGGGTGTTATTCCTACGTTAGTGAAATTGTTGGGTATTCATTGCCAAAATGCAGCTCTGACAGAGATGTGCCTTGTTGCATTTGGCAATTTAGCAGAACTTGGTAAGTCCACAATGTTTATTCATCTCAAATTTATATCCAGTTCTCATGAAGTTAAATCTTTAGACTAACAAAAGCCTTGCACTGATGCTTGTTCCGTTCTTTTTGGTACATTCAAAATTTAAAGCAAGCAATTTCTGCTTATTGTCTCTAAAATATATAGTTTATTGGGTTTTTTTTCCCTTCAGTAACTGAAATATAATTAGACACTTAGTACAACCTTATGTTTTATATTAATGTTCTTCAACGCAACTGAACACATTTTAAATCATCTAAACAGCATTTCCTGAGTGCTGCTACTTACTGTGAATTATTTATTAATAATATAATGTATCCTGCTATAACTCCATGAAATTATATCAGGATTAAGTTTGGCTTGTGGACATCACTGAATGAAACTGAGACAGGCACAGTTCATAAATCTGCCTATACGATGTTCTCTTAGGTGTAGAGTTTTAACGTGTTCTAGTCTAAATACTTGCATGTATAAATCATGAATACTACTAAGATGAAAATGTTATTTTTTAGCAAGTTTAATTGCAACTTCATTTAAATTGAAGTTTGTGGTCCTGCTTTGATCCAACGTCTTTGCAAGTGAATTAGTTTTCATTGGAATTCCACCAAGTGTAAACCAACAGGTTGTTTGGGCCCATGTTTTATGATCACTTGTGTTTTACATTGCCATTCTTCTTTCACTAACCTATTCTGCGAAATTCTAGTCTTACGAGGTTGGTTTTTTTTTTGCACTGGAGTACAATAATATAGCAGTTGTATCATCCTATATTTCTAAGAAAATTCAGCAGTTCAAAATATGAAAACTATATTTGTGAGGTTGTACTATTTGGTGGCCTGAAGTTATTCATAACTGTCCTAAGTTTATAGATTTCAAGGCCAGAGAAAATATCACGTTATCCAGTGTAGACTGATCACAGAAATAATACCTTTACTTATAGCAGACAAGTCTACTTAATAAATCAACAACAGAAGGAGCCATCAAAATAGCACTAAAGAAATTACTAGATCAGAGGTCTTCAGGATGGGCACCATGCGATGTGTCTGCACAGCAGAATGTATAATACACATTGTATACTGGAAATTCTAGTGCTGAAATGCAACTGAAACCAAAAGGATGTTAAATATAATAAATGGTATCTTCATTCTCTTTCTCTCTTTGGAAAGACACAGCTCTGTCCACTTGAGTAATAAGAACCACAGGGAAGAAACTTAGCAGCAGCTGCCTCCCTTCCTGTTCCCATACGCTGAAAAGATGCTCGCTCTTCAAGATTGTCACAAAATTAATTCAGCTTGTAATATCTTAATCTCCCTTAGTCTCCCTTAGTCAATCACATTGTAATTGTAAGATTTTATTTTTGCCTTGTAGTTTCAGAGACTTTTATTGTGAGGTTGTCATTTTTCATCGTTTAAGAAACAACTGCATTGCACAGATCCCTTGAGAAGCTTTACGTGAAACTATTCTGTATTAAAGCAGGGCAAAAAAGGCAATAAAGAGAGGGATGGTTCTGCTTTTAAAAGTACTGGAAAGGTCAAAAATCCACTTAGAATATGCTATGCAGTTGTGCATATTGAGAAAGAACAACAATGGGATAGCACAAAAGGGTCTAGCTAGGTCTGCAGCTTGTTCTTTCCCCCAATCTTTGCAGTCAATTCTGCATTAAAATAGTCCCGAACCAGCCATTGGAGCAGTAGCAAAGGTGCTGGAAGATTTTCTAACTACAGATGGCCCTCAGGAGGTGGCAACTGGAGAATGTAGAACACCAGCCCTATCACCTGCATCCCCTGTGATACTGCCAGTGAGGAGGAATAAGATACAGGCGATGGAATAAGAGATGCTTTTGTTGTACCTATGTTTGAAGATCCGTTATCTGCCGGCTGACCTCCTGGTAGCAAGGGAGCCCATCTGTAAAGCTGCTTTCTGCTCTCTGGGCCGTGTGCAATGGCCCTGCAGCTGCCACGCACAGATTTCAAGGAAACGCTACCATTGTGAAACCATGTAAATATTAAAGTATTCAGGATGACTCTTCATCTCTCCCATGGAAAATGCAATATATAAGCTGCTAGTCTTCCTGTTAAGCTGAGGGGAGTCAAAGACTTAATATATATTTTTGTAATGTTACTGTTTCTATAGCTACCTTTACATTCTATTGGGCAGAAACAGCCTTGATCATGTATTTATATTTAACAGCCTTAATCATAATTAGTTCAGGTCAGTACATTTATCTTAAAGTGTTAGACATTTTTTTTTCCATCTAGTGACAAGCCCTGGTCTATTTTTCTTGTCTGTGAAGAGCACTATTAGTCATCTTACTGATGAAACCTGGTAATAACGAGAAAAAAAAGTAGTCCTACCTTTTGATGTAGTTTGTTTACTTGATACTGAATCTTTCCTTTTGCTTCACAGAGTCAAGTAAAGAGCAGTTTGCTTACACAAACATCGCTGAAGAGCTTGTGAAGCTGTTCAAGAAGCAAATAGAGCATGACAAAAAAGAGATGATTTTTGAAGTTTTGGCTCCCCTGGCAGAAAATGGTGAGAATTTTTTTTCTTCCACTATTTTTTATTCATTTCCTTGTATATATTTTGGTATATTGGTGTCTTTTTCAGGGCCTAAAGGCAAAGTAATTGGCTGCCTTGTTAGAAGCTTCCAGAGCTGATCCCTGTGATTATAGTTTTATGTAAAGTGAATAGGTCTTACTTGTCTGAGCATGCGAGAGGAGCCAACAAATTGTTGATGCTAATTCCACTTCTGATTCACACTGTATATGATGATATTTGATTTCCCTGTACCCACATTGGGAATATCAAAAGCCTCTTTGTAGAGGCATTTGTCTGCAAAAGACTGGCTGAAGTGCATACGGTCCATTACAGCACCAGGACATCAGTTATTACATCGTTTCCTGGGATCGCAGAACCATTGCCAGTTCCCTTTCCTATGGATGTTATTTTTGTAAGAGTCACATTAACTGCAGAGCTAAGAGCTGGATGCTCTGCACCTACTGTTCACAGACAGATTATTTAATTTGGGTGTTTCATGGCATATATTGTGGTAGTTCCAGGAGACTCAAGTTTCAAGCCAGAGCAGGAAGTGATGTGTGCCTGATCAGTTTATCTGGGATGTTCCTCCCAAAGGAGCCTGGGTGGTTGGCATAATCTACCATCTGCCCCTAAAGGAAATGAAGAAATGAGTTAACAGGTAGAGCTGGACTGAAGTGGGAAGCAGGTCTGAGTATAGAAGACATGACAGTATCTGATGGCTCTATAATCTTGTTTTAATCACTTCAGCATTAAACCTTGTTTGAATGGAATAAATTATTAGATAGAATTGTAAACCGTAAAGATTTAGGTTTCATCCCGCTCTGTTGTGTCTGTTTTACATATTATAAATCAAGATGAATTTTTACTTTGGTTTTAAAAGGTATTTTAAGTGGTATGCGAAAACAAGATTCCTTTTTTCAGTTCTAAAAATGCACATTTTGTCAAACTATATTAATTTATTATATGACAAGTAACAAGTTGCTCTAAGGTGGTTCCATTCTTGGAGACTTACACTGAATTGGGTCAAACCTTCTGTGGGTTTGACATATTCCAGTTCAGATGCTTAATTTTTCTTAGATTATGTTTTACAGTCACAGTAAAATTTGATAAGTTTACTGCTGCTGAACATAACTCAGGTGCTTGCATTTTATGAGGCAGTCACCTGCTCTCCCACAATGGATTCATAGCATACACAAATGTGCTGTTTAGGAACTTCTGATTGTAGCTAATTAGCAATAGAATCAGGAGAAAAAAAAAATTAAAATCTAAATGAAGCATTTGCAGAGTCTGGATGTTAGTGGTTGGGGGTTTTTTGAGGTGTTTGATTAGTTCTGTTGTTTAAGCACACTGATGTAGCAACTTACATTTCAAATCACAGAACATCTGCAACCTGGTATTCTGTAACTAAGGGAAACCCTATGTTTTTAAAGTACTTCAGTGCAAAAGTGCACTTAAAAAAATCCCAACTGGATATTTTACATTTCCTAACAAGGTTCATGAGTAGGTCAGCCGCTCTTAGAGGAGCAATGAATTTCACTCAGGGAAAAAGCCTGGTGACAACAGGAAATTGAGACTCAGACACATCCTTCAACAGAGGTAGAAACTCTTCCTCACTCAGCTATTGCTTGTGAACTATACGAAGAAAATATTTCCAAAGCCTAGGCCTTTTAAAGTATTTTAACTTAGGTTAAGCTCCTTATTGTTAAAACACCATTTCCTGCAGAAAGCTAAGAGAA
This sequence comes from Baryphthengus martii, assembly GCA_013396935.1. Classification (NCBI taxonomy): domain Eukaryota; kingdom Metazoa; phylum Chordata; class Aves; order Coraciiformes; family Momotidae; genus Baryphthengus; species Baryphthengus martii. Next base: position 157,380 of record VWZK01004515.1, read on the forward strand.
ATCCATTCGTTTGCACATTTCTGCAGAGGTTTGTGACTCTGCTCTCTAAAATCAGCGTGCAAAAACTACCAGAATCGCTCTCACATAACAAAAAGACATAACACAACATCAGACAACCATTCCCACTTAACAGAAAGGGAGTTTAGGCATTTAAAAGAGATTCCCAGCTCCAAGTTCACAGGGAAAAATGTTAGATTGTGTTGTAGAAACAACATAAAAAAAAATATTGCTCCCAAGTCCTATGTTACCATCTGAAAAACACGTTCATCACCTTCTCTGTTGAGCCTTGTTGCCAATAACTGAGTTTACCTCATCAGTTTCCAGTTGTTCTTCAATCACAACAAATTTCTCTCCCAAGCCAGCCCTTCGGATTTGGCCTTACTGTACTCCTCCTGCAGCCCTTCCAGCAAACGGTAGAAATCTTGGCTCAGCTAAAAGAAATGGGTGATTACCTGCTTGGACGTTTCATCAGGAAGTTCTATATTTTATACTTGCACATCTCAGTGAAGTCCGTATCTCTTCTGTACGTGAAATGGAATAAGAAACCCTAAGTTTGTTCTACAGCACAATTCAGAGTCTTTGGAAAGCCCAAACATGGCACAGTCCTTATGAGTCTGTTGCATGACAACTGAGATGCCAGAAGTTTGCTGTAGAGAAATACGCTCATTTTTGAGGAGTCAAGAGCAGCTCCATACAGCTTCGGTGGACAGTTGTGCTCTAAAGGCAGTCCAGAGCTGGGGCAGCAGCTGGTCGATGAATAATAACAGAAGTTGGCCCTGAGAATTTAAAATGAAAGACATAAGCTGTCAGTGAAACCATTGACATCACTACTTCTTTTCACAGTCTATCCTGTGTGTATGTACAATCAATGTATTTAAAATCCTCATCCATGCTGTTCTTCAGATGTCATTAAACTGCAGCTGGTGGAAGCAGGCTTGGTGGAGTGCTTACTTGAGATCGTCCAGAAGACTGTGGACAGTGACAAAGAGGATGATATCGCAGAGCTTAAAACAGCTTCTGATCTTATGGTTTTATTATTGCTTGGAGGTAAGCACGGTTTGTCACTGTCTCCTGCAAAGCAACAACAGATACTTGTAGCGCCGTTTGGCTGCTGAATTTTACTATTTACTAATTTTCTAAATAACCTAGAGGACCTGCTACCTGCCAGTTAACATTTAATGGGTCAGGTTTTGTCTCTTATCCCACTGGAAGACTGGATTAATTCACAAATATAAGAATAATCTTCCCTAACACACACTTCTCTGGCTTGCTGACTGCCTGTGCTTTTTACTCCAGATGAATCCATGCAAAAGTTATTTGAAGGAGGAAGAGGCAGTGTTTTCCAAAGAGTACTGTCATGGATTCCTTCCAATAGCCATCAGCTACAGCTTGCAGGAGCATTGGCTATTGCAAATTTTGCCAGAAATGGTAAGAATATACCATAACAGCTTATGTAAATTTATCTGTGCCCTTTCTGTCACACTCTTTCTTGTAATACTACAAACAAAAACTGCATGTCGTGGTAAAGCTAGTATTGAGCTATACAGCAGCATCAGTAGCTTTAGACTTTACAATCCTGAAAAGCATTAAACCTATGTAAAAATACTATTTCACGTTTGTAGAGAGGTATAGGGGATTTCTGCCTTCTTCAGTATTTCCTGTCACTCTTCTAAGTTTGTCATGAGCACTGCAACTCCTGTTGATGATGATCGTCAAATCTCAACAACAAAATCTAGAAAGGAGCAAGGAAATAACCCCCTATTCTTAAAAAGCTCTTGTAAAAATCTTAGTAATTATCTCCCATTCACAAGTAACTTACCTCACACAGACGGAAACTGCATCCATATGGTGGATAATGGCATAGTTCAAAAGCTGATGGATCTGCTAGACAGACATGTGGAGGATGGAAATGTAACGGTGCAGCATGCTGCACTGAGCGCTCTCAGAAACCTCGCTATTCCTGGTAAGCCTCACTTTGCATTGCTAATTACCCAAAGGTGAAATTCTCTTCTCCTGCTGCACCCCACCGGGGAATGAGGGTGGGAGAAGTGACTGAGGCAGGTCAGACAGCTGCTTCTCATTCAGACCCATCATCATTTTTATGTCTTATGCACAGCGGTTGTGACAAGCAGCTTTAAATACATCACAGGCCTATTAACCGTCCTTTGCCACTTTGATCCTGCAGCATTATCCGCCGCCAAGGAAAGGGCAGCTTTGTAACAGGCAGGGAGCTGAGGAAGCCTCAGATACGAGTTCTCAATCCTTTCTGTCCAGAGCGCTGCCTTTTGTTTGGTGCTGTTCTGTTTCTTTTGGGATCACTCTCACTGCTGAGGGTCCCCGCCAGAGAGTAGTGCCCACTTTGTTGAAACACTGCGTCTTACTGAAACTTCCTGAGGCTTTGATAATTCCCAAATTAGAGCAGGAGACAGACTGTTAGAATGGCCAGTCTATTGCAGTTAGGTGCTGTTTGTAGGCAATGAACCGAAGGCTAATTTTGTCAGTTTTGATAACTTAATTTGTATGAGTTTTGCTGACCCAAGCAGAAAAGGCAGAGCACAAGCACATAAAAACAAAGCACATCTGTTCTTCAAGACTTGTGTATGATTTCTTGTACCAAGCCAAAAATAAGCCTTTCATCCATTTAAGCTTACTTTACTATTTTCAGATTTGACAATAACTTTCTACACACGATCCTGCATATGTATCTAAGCCCACACAGTTTTAGCAGTATGTCATTTGCTTACCTGTCTCAAGTGGGTAATTCTGTTAACTTCCATCAGTCACCAAGCTTCCCTATAGCCTGCGCTCAAGGATGTGTCTGCCAGAGACCTACACAAGGTATCATGTATATTGTTACAGAAAAATGAGCAAGTGATAACTGGCCTCTGTGAGGAACTGCTTGTTAAACACTACTTAGAATATGAAATAAGTACCTTTTTCTAAGTACAATATTGGACCAAGTTTGCACCTTACATATATTTCAGAGAGGTCCATGAAAGTAGAGAACAGACTAGTGAAGGGGATGAAAGAGTTTGGGGCGGGGGAAATACAAGGACTACAGGCTTCAGACATGTCAGGCCCCAGTTGTATAAAATACCGGAACCAGGTAACAGGTCCTTCTGCTAATTAGGTGCTTTAGTTCCTTTGCCTATGTGAAACAGAAGAGTGTTGTTAGAAATCAGAGAAGTTTCCTCATATTTTGGGTTGCAAATACTAGTCTGGGCTTCTAATTGATGCGTTTTGGGGAAGACGCCTTTCCTAAACCACAGGAGAAAAGTCTCGCCTTCAGTTCAGGCTGAACGCTGAAAATTAGATGTGCATGCTAAGAAAAAGCACTTAATTTCACACCTGTGTCTTAGCAACCATGACATTTTTCCGCAGCGCAGTATTGTCAGCACACACTCATGTTCCTGAAGTCTGTGTTCACGAGCTATTTTCCAAGCCGTGCCTGAACATTTGCTTCAAGACCGTCTTGGAAATAAACTGCGGCTTCCAGAAATGTTCTTGAGATCATCCCTGTTCTTTATTCATGCAGTTGTAAATAAGGCAAAGATGCTATCAGCTGGTGTTGCAGAAGCTGTATTGAAATTTCTCAGATCGGAGATGCCCCCTGTTCAATTCAAGCTGCTGGGAACATTAAGAATGTTAATAGATGCACAAGGTAAAAATAAACTGTTCTCTATGTTAAGTGATTCTCTTTGGTTCAGCCTGTGATACGCTGCCAAGATTCTTACAAGAGAGAGGCAGAGGGCATTTTAATTTTTATTTTGTTTTTCCTGAAATCTTGGAATATATCTAATACATATGCAAAGGGAGAAGAATGTGGGTTGATTTTTTTTCAGAACTCCTAAATTGACTACCAGGGACCCTCAGAATAAGGTGTCAAGTGCTTGCTTATTTACTTTCATACTTCAGAGCTCTCCTACACTGTCACATTACAGTATGTATCAAGGCGTGAGTGTTTTAAGCTACTGCTCCTGTTTTGCTGTTCACTTACTGCATTCCCTGGCTGTACCCAGCTCCTTGGAACAGACTAATGCACTTGCAGATTTTTTTCCGAACATTCATTCGAGTTCTAGCAAAGCTATTAGATATGAAACAGAAATTCATTGAAGAAACTGATGTGACTTACAGTCTACAAAACCTAATCTGATGACAGTGCTCCTTTCCAGCAACAGTCTCTCCTAGGTTTAAATTTTTGGGCTTAGCTCACCTTGCAGGGGGTGACATCATCTGTATTTTCCCTACTCCTAATCAATGCACAAGTCTAGTTAACTGGGCTGATAAGTTGTTTTCAAACACTGGATTGTTAATGTTTTTCTGTATTTCATTTCCATTTTGACTTGCTTTACTTGCTTCCATGCAACCTAGACTAGTCCCACTGTTAGTGCATGCTAGTGATGTTCTACTTAAACTCCTTCTAGTTAGTAACTTTCAGCTTATTTTTCTAGCACTTGCTTAAAAAAACTGACAACTTTTTAATTGTGTTGTTGGCTCCGGCATGATGTAGCAGAAGCAGCTGAACAGCTGGGCAAAAATGTAAAACTGGTGGAACGACTGGTGGAGTGGTGTGAAGCCAAGGATCACGCAGGTGTGATGGGAGAGTCCAACAGACTACTTTCTGCACTTATACGACACAGCAAATCAAAAGTAAGTTAGCGGTGAGAAAGGTCAGCTTGTAAGAACTAAGAGTTACCTCTGCACTTGGTATTGGTAGCTGAGCCCTCCAAGTACATCACCCTAGAGAGCCAGGCTGGTTAATTCATGTCTTACATCATCTCTGCCTCTGGGACTTGCCAGTCAGACCCAAATGACAGGTTTAAGTGCTCACTGGAACTATGCATTGAAAAAAAAAAAAAAAAAAAAGAAACAAAGCAAAACAATTTCAGAGTGGCAGGCCAGTTGAAGGAACACTGTTAGGATTCACATGGCTAAGACTTTACTCATTTTTATTTGTATTGTATCCTGTGGAAGTTCAGCATATTTTCTACATTTTAATGATGCTATATGTGAAGAATCAGTTGTTATGATCTTACTATATATTTGTATAAAATTCAGATCCGGAAATAGTCTATCCCCCTACTTTTCGTAGAGCATATTTCAGAGTTCTACAATTCTAGCAAATCATTAGAAGTGATAACTTACTCCAAATTCTACCAAAAGCTTGCTTGTACATGGCAAAAACAACCTTTCCATCACCTTCACATGAACCAAATACCTTTACATAAGCCATCCAAGTCCACCATCCTTGCTCAGGAGAGTATTAGGCAGAATAGCCTTAGAAGGGACAAAAGCGTCTCCTCTGGAAAGAAGCTATTTCACACTCAGAGTTAATTTAGTGTGTTCACTGATACGAACACAGACTGTGTGACTGAGTTCAAATAGCAAGTGTGATTCAGAGAATTCAGACTTCATCAGTGATCTCCTCCTTCATGCACGGCATTTACAAACTGAAAAACTTACCGTGGACTTGATCTATACTGAGCCTCTCCAAAACCAAATCAACAGGCCTGACAGAGATTTAAATCTTTGCTGATTTCTAAAATTACTGACTCTTACTAAACGCCCATTCTCCATTTTATATTCAGCCTCTAAACCTGACCAGGTTTAATTTTTGTCGAGTTCTAATTTTTGAAACACACAGAGTCGCCAAGATGCACGTGTGGATGGCATACGCCACCCCAGGTGTGAGTTTTTATCAATACTTCCTAGGGAAAAACAGAATTCAATTCTAAACAGAGACACTATTCGTGGCATCAAATAGATATTAACACAGAAGTTAAGAGAATTGTCATAGGTGAACTTGTGTGTGGTTTTGTACTCATAGAGGACACTTAACTGGAAAATAAATCTGAGAGGACTGGGGATTTTAATGCTTTTACTGCCCTCTAGGTTTGAATATGAGTACAACTGTAGGGTTCTTTACAGACAACAGATTTGAATTTGGCTTTTATTTTTAAAGGATTTGGGGTAATACTTACAAAAGCAACAGTAGTTTAGAAGACTTATGTCTCATTCTAAAAAATGGAGTAGGTACTTTTGAGTTCAGCCACGCTAGCACCAAACCTAACTGCTGTCACCTCTTCTGTCTATTTGGTACTGGCCTTTTAGAGGGTGCTGTTCACCACAAAATAAAAAATGTTGATGTCCATGATGCCAAATGATTCCCAAGGCTTATATAGCCAGAATTCCACACCAATTCAAATAGAAATTAGCAGTTCTGAGATTATTCCATGAAATCTCAAAACTGCTTTGGAGTTCCACCAGAAAAACCACAACTACTGAAACACGTTACTGCAAGCAAGGAAAAGTATAAAAATACCTACATGTTTATGTACATTATGTCATTCAGAAAAAAAAAAAATAGTTTAAAATGTTTTGTATTCCTGAGTCACTAGGCTATGACTTGTACCACTAGCATCTTTGTTATGATTATCTAAGAATATTTCAGTTTTCAAAGTTATGATCATATTGTGTGTCCTGGGTTCAGCGCAGATAGGGTTGATTTTTTGCAAGAAGCTGGGAGAGGCACAGCCGAGTTAGACTAGCCAAGGGTGTATTCTATACCATGGGGTGGAGGCTTGGGAAGGGGCTGAGCCCTGGGTTCCAGGTGGTGAGCAACTGCATTGTGCATGGGCTTAAACCACAACGTTGTGTCCATTTCCTTGCATAAAGAATGTCACTGCGTAGCCTGTGCAAGCACTGGAACAGAAATCGTTCTAAACACTTGTATCAGTTAATGAGTTTTGCCTCGTGACTGGATTTAGAAAGAGATCTGTGCTTTAAATGGAAGTTCAACACATTGATTAAAAAGTTAAATCAGATTCTTCTTTCAAGAAATAATTCCTATTTCAAAACTTTGTGCACCTACAGAACAAATAAAAAAAAATAATAAAACTCAAACCACGTTTCCTCAAACAGTTTCCCTTTGACATGCCAAGTTACCTGATTTTCAGAAAAACATTTTGCAGGTATTTTTGAGAGACGTAATGGTGAAAATATTAGATGCAAACTCACTTTTAAAATTATGATCAACAAGTAATCAGAGACCTGTAGAGAGCAGAAATCATTATTCATCCTTTGTCATGTATGCTAAGTGAGATTAAATTTTGGACTTGAAAACAGAATCCCAGCTGCTTAATTTTAAGCTGCTTTAAAGCCATTTAACCCAATCACCATTTTCATTTCCTAGGTACCAGGCAATAGTTCATTTTAATTGTCAGCTTTAGAACAGAAACCAACCCATTGGTATCTCTCAACTATTCTTTCCTAACCTGCTTTGTACTGAAAGGAAAGCTCCACGATACTTCAAGAGAATGCTGCTCATTTTCCTGCCCATTTCTAAAAAGCTTTTTTCAAGTACACCATTTCTATTACATAGTAAGATGTAATATTTGTGAGCTCACCTCTGAATGTTTTGAAGAAACCCTGAAAATTGATGAAGAGGAATGGAGGATTTTTAACTTTATTATTATAGAATAATAAAGTTATATACATTTCTTAAAACTACATTTTTGTGTATCCTTAAGGATATAAGGCTTGTTGGGTGCTTTTGATAAGCTGCTCTGAACATCACAACATAAAGGGAAAACTAATCACCTCTGAACACCAGCTGAGTTCAAACATAACGAAGAGTAGACTCCTTGTTAGATGGTTGATGGGATGCCATGAGAACTTGAGTTCCACAGTAAACCTGGGAAAGAGTTAGTTACGTGTGTCTTAACTTAGTCATGTGGTTAACTGGCTTGGTTTAACATGTTGTGTGTCACAATTGCAGAGTCATAGCAGATAATCTATAGGCCCACATGCACGTGTATCTATGTATAAAGTGATTATTATGTGCACAAAGCCAATGAGTCTCCTTGCCCAGGGATAACATAGTATCCATCACAATTTCGTTGTTTCATACCTTTTGTATGTAATGCAGATTTTTTTTCCATCTCTTTGTTTTTTTAGGATGTAATTAGGACCGTCGTACAGAGTGGTGGCATCAAGCATTTAGTAACCATGGCAACCAGTGAACACGTAATCATGCAAAACGAAGCTCTCGTTGCACTGGCATTAATAGCGGCTTTAGAGTTAGGTGAGTATCCAGCAGTTAACTCTACCTCTTTGCCTTCCAGTCTGTGCCCAAGAGAAGTCACAGAGAGCGAGAGCTGTGGGGGTTCCTTTTGCAATGTACAACAGCCTTTTCCTTCCACCTCCCTTTCAGTAGTACGGAAATACGTGACGAGTTCACACAGACCTAGGCAGGCAATAAGGTTTTGCAGAAAACTGAGGCTTGCTGGTAATACAGTGTCTGCTCCGTCATTCTGGTAGGTGATCACACCAACTAGAAAGGCCCTTCAACATAACTTTCAGATTTTGAGTAAAACCCAGAAGGCTAACAGTTAAGAAAATAGTACTTTATTATGGAGTGGAGACTGGATGACCTGACTGCATTCCTACATTGGAATGGTTAATCCCCTTTTAAGAGGGCTTATCAAAGTAAAGCTTTCACTTCCCTAATTAGAGCGCTAGAGAATATACACAGAGGTGGATAAAACCCCCTAAAGATAGTTATCTTTATTATTAAATTCCACAAAACTAGGGGCAAGAGTTGCCATATGAAGGCAGAGATGATTACATATCTGGATCTGCCTTTGTAGTACCCGAGCTTACCAAGCAAAAAGGTAAATCATAGAAACAGAATAATTAAGGTTGGAAAAGACCTCTAAGATCATCAAATTCAACCATCTACCCAACATTAAATGCCCAACAGAGGTTTTGTTTATCCTAGTTGCTTGCTTATTAACTAAGATGAAACTAAACAAGCAACATGACGTATCTTTGCTTTTGATTTCACCTCTTCCCTTGTGTACTACAGGAATGCTATGTTCCACTTCCAAATCACTGCCAATGCATTAGGGAGTTGTTTCAATTAAAAGGAAAAATGCTCCTAATCACTTGAATCACCTAACCCTCATCTTCAGACATTTAAAGGTTTCAAGCCCCAATTTAGTATATAGTGTTTCCTAGAAAACTACAGAGGAAGTAACTCACTCTGATCTTTAAAAGTTTTTCATGGCCTTTATAATAGACCCTGATCTCCCTCTGCCATGGAATCAAGAATTACAACATCCTTATTTACTCAGAATTTCCAAAAGCAAAGTCAGGCAATGGAAGTCACAGATTTACAGATTTTTGCTTGTATTTCAGTCACTGCTGAAAAAGATCTTGAAAATGCTCAGCTTGTTCAGATTCTACACAGACTGCTCTCAGATGACAGGAGTGCTCCAGAAATAAAATACAACTCCATGGTGCTGATCTGTGCCCTCACAGGATCTGGTAAGCATTCAAGAGAGGCTGCTTTCCTAAGAGATTTATGTATTTAAACTTAATTCTCTCCTTTAGCCTGAACATAGAGCCTGTGAAAACGTACTCAGAACGGTTCTTTGTTCACAAGGAACGTACACAGAAGGGTTCGATTTACTATGACACTTTATTTATAGTGTCAACGAAGAGGCCATTGACTCAGTTTTAGATATTAACTGCAGATACTTCACTCTGGCTTCTGCAGGATGCCGGTAGCTCTTGATTCACTGATGGGAGAGAAATGAAAGGCATTTAGAACTGTGTCATATCAGGCTCTCTTTGCAAACATGCAGTTAACAAGAACTTCATTTTCGCCTTTAGCTGCAGGCTCCCCATAAGTGATGTGTGATGGCTTTTTGTTCATCAGCTTAGTCAAGTAAAATTTAGTGGAATTTTGCAAGGAGCTGCCTCACTTGTAGTTTTAAATTCCTACAATAGCAGAAAACAAATAAAATTACAGGTAGTATTTGCAAGGACACGTGCGCACACAAATGAGTACTTAGTACAGCACGTAGGCTACAGGCCTGCTGTAGGAGGGATCCTCACACTTACCTCTCTCTAGGACGAGTCCTTCCTTTAGCAGCCCTCAAATGCTCGGCCCACCAGGCACAAAGGTTCACAGTTGCTTTGGAAGATGAGCAGGACATGCTCTAACACATCAGTGCTGGACACTAAACTCTAATCTTTCTGAGCTACTCCTCTGCTAAAGGTCAGACTGTTCTGAGGATGGTGCACCAGGTTACACTTTGATATTGCAACTTCCTACCTGCAAGTGGGCAAACAAAAAAAAACCAAAACCAAAGCAAAGCAAAACCCAGCAAGATTTCATGAGGAAATCTGACTTCCAGCCGAGGTTTCAAGAAGTGGCTAGGCTAAGTTTCTTTTATTCAGCTCTTTAAATATTTACTCTGTGGAAGGATAACAAATATCATTCCATAAAGCTTTCAAAAATTTAGAGACGAATTAAGAAAAATGGAAACTCAGAGCCTGTCTGCAAATGACTTGCCAAGGGTGAAACATTTGAAGGTTCTTCAGAGAAGACTTCACAACAATTCGACTGAATTGATTAAAAGTTATCATAGCAAAGCATATGCTGTCTCTGTAAACATGGCTGGTGGTTTGTTTGGCTTTTTTTCTTTAAACCAAGTTCACCATGCCCACTGTATGTGACGCTGGTGACCTGTACATCTCCGTGAGTTTGTGCTGCCATCTTAAAGGAACAAATACCTGGGTTTAGAGCAGTATATACACATCTTAATGTGCAAGGATTGTGCTCAAAATTTGCCATCAAGCCTCAGCTCCCAGTAAGCATTTACTTTAAGACACGTAATTTAGTTGTTACTCACAACCTTCTTGAGCCATTTTGTGCTTGGGATTATCCATCCATTTTAGAGCATATGCCTTTCTGCAGAGGTTCCCCCTCAGCCTCACTGTGACATTCCTCTGTGTATTCCCACTGCTTCCAACTAAAATAATCATCCTCAGAAATTCTGCCTGACACTTGCATTTTTCCTTTCCCGAGTCTTGCCACCTGCAAGATTGACAGAGTTATTTTAAAGTGAAATACTTGTCTCTATTCCACCAGAGTAAGGAGCAGTCTTGTCCTAGAGGGTGTTTTTTAGGATTATCCGACTGGCAGAGCTCAGTCTGCCACCACACTAGAAGCTTTGCCTAGACATGAGGTGCCTCAGCCTGCTCCCAGGGAACGGACAGCACACGATTGCAACATGCAGCTGTAAAGCTAAGGCCCGGCACTTGTCTGACCCAGTGTTGCTCAGCCAGACCTATGTAAAAATCAGTGAGTACACAAGAGTAACAACGGAGCAACCCTGGTATTAACTTCTGACTCTTTGGTTTTTGGTTTGTTATTTTTAGAACTATTGTAACCAAGGCGGGGGAGACCAAAGAGCCAGTCTGCTCTTTACACATGAAAATACATCTCTCTCTCCCCCAGCTCTGTTGCCTCTAACTTATTTTCACCACTGTCTCCAGCGAGTGTTTTAATTTACACATTTCCGTATTCTACTGTAAACAGACCTGTATAGCCACTTTGAAGTAATTGACTCCAGTTTAGTTCCATAAAGACTAGAAGTGGTTGCACCGGTTTAATTATTGGTAAGCTTAATTCTCCCGTGACTGCTGCTGTTACCTATCCTCTGTTACAGGCTATCTGGCATCACGTTTAACTTAATAATGGCAGCTGCTGTGTGTTAAGCAGTAAATATATATTTATATGTGGGTTTTGCCATCTGGAAGTTGCTCTTGCAACAGGCAAAAGTACGAACAATGGAAAATGGAAACACGTAACAAAGAATCAGCAAAAGCAGAGCATTCATAGCTAGCACAGTCCCTTCTCTGTATGAGGGTCTCCAGGCTCACAGGAACCTGGATGTTAAGCAGAACTACTCAGGCACTGTAAAGCACAGTAAATTCCTGAAATTCAGTTCAGTAACACCTGCTTCAACATGATAGCATCTCAGAAGGAGCAAGAGGGCAGAAAGTGTTTACACAGCAGAACCACCCCAACTGCTCCACTGATCCTGCTCTGTATATACAGGTTTCCAGGTGCACAGCAGTGGGAGGGTTCCCAGCTCTTACACGGCAGGGGTTAAACTGAAAGAAAACTGAAAACATGTGAACAAGAAAGTAGGTAGGGAAACAAATGTCAAAGTTGGCTATTAGAAAAATATATATAGTAAATGTGCATAGCATACAGCATATATTATCTGAAACAGATGGCTGGAATTTCTCCTGGGAGAGATTAGGCCCCTGGCAGCACCTGGGAAACAGAAATATATGTAGGTATTTGTTGCTGAGAGTGGGAGTTCACTAGCGTGGCCTGGAACAGGGCACAAAACAAAACCCAACTGCTTTGGATCTCAACTGTGAGATATCTAGAGTATAGGGCTTTGAGAATTTTTTTTTTTTTTTAATTGCTCAATTTTATGGCTTCTTCCCAACCTCTCCTTATTAATACAAAGTACAGTGCGTTCCAGGATCAGAATCATAAACCAGCATCTCGGTTTCAAGTAAAACATAAGTGTCGTATATATCTGCACAGCAATGGGCAATGCACCATGTGCTGTGTTTGTATTCACCACAGAGCTGAACTGTAAATGGACAGGTAACAGTGACCAAGTGGTGACACATCCATTAAAGAACTCACTTCACACACACCCCCCAACCAACCAGAACTGATCTGATAGAGACAAATGATGTAATGAACCTTTCAAGGCTAGCACACTTGGTCAGGCTGGTTTAAGGAATAAAACGGAACAGTATTTTCACTAAAAATACTCCTTGAGGATCTGGTTTGGAAGGCAATCCAGGTGGATTTTCTTAGCTGCTGTGCAGCAGCTTCATCATTCATCTTTATCTAAAATCCACAAAGTCCGTGCATGTCTCAGGCCCTGGAGTTTTCTGTTTAGCCTCAAAAGCAATTCAAAGTAAATAAAGAGATAGATGTGCACACACATATTTGTGTGCTTACGTATGTTCGGGGTTCAGTAGTTCCTCTCACTCACCAGGCTTTTCGGTTCTTTCACCTGTCTCATACAAAGCACCATTTCTTTTACTATTTCTTTTTCCAGAACTTCTTCAAAAGGAAGTGCAGAGCATGGCATTTCTAGAAGTCGTATCAAAACTCCGCAGCCATGAGAACAAAACTGTTGCCCAGCAGGCCTCGCTAACAGAGCAGAGACTTGCCGTAGAAAGCTGAGGAAGGTCTTGTTTCCAGTGCATCCCATCACAGATTTCACTTTTGTCCTCCGTCCTGCTGCCGCTCCTGCTATGTTCTCCACTGTATCACTCGTGCATGCGTGTAATGTCCCCACACAAACTGATGAACTGCTGTAGGTACCCGTCCAAAAAGGTTTCTACAAATTCATAGGTGGTGTTAACATGAACCTGTCTCCACCCGTAACTGTTCTACTTGTATTCTTGTTGCTTGGGCCACATAGTAGAATGTGCATGTTGTAGTCCTATGATGACGTAGAAGTGGTACTACACAATGACTCTCCTCACACCCCCTAACTGCATAACAATGTACTACTAAATTAGGGACAGTACAAGATGCAGCAAGTCCAGACTAGTGTGCTGACTCTAGGATTAAGAAGTAAATCTAGCTCCATTTTTGGTGCTTTGGAGATTCAGGTTTGAATGCAATGTACTGCTGCTCATTCACTGGTCTTGCCTATTAATGTCAAACTCGTGGTACCTAGAGGTAACAAATAAAAAATTCAGTGCTCTCACTTTATCCAGTGGTTTGTCCTTTTTTGTAATCATGTGAAGAAGCTGCGACTGCACCACTGTGTACTGGTGAGGAGCCCTTTTCGTTCCTGGCTCTAGCCCCAGTGCAATCACTGCCTTTCAGTTGAGCAAATACAAAGGAAACTATTCCAACCATTTTCACTGTGTAAGTTCACACAGAGGCACTGTGTGGTTTAACAATTGCGCATTTTAACAGGAATACACTACACAATCTTTATCCCATAAAGCCATGTTGGTATGAGCGCTTTGGGGCTTGCTTGGGTTTTTGTTTGTTGGGGTTTTTGTGGTAGATGGATTTTTAAAGGCCTATCTTGTAGCAACTTTTCAACAGAACCCCATCGAGCAAGAAATGCTGCATTCAAGAGTCTTCCCTTTTCTCCTTTCCTAGGTAAAGGAGCCGGGATAACACCAGTAGAAGCATCTTCTCTCACAGCCGTTCTTTTGTAGGTTTGCAACACGCCAGCCAGCAAACCAGCAGCCAACTCCTTGGCAAAACAGGCAGATGGGACAGTGTTTTCCAGCAAGCCAGGACACGTTATTTTTGACTGTGCAATAGCCTTGTTGAGCTTGATCCAGTCCACAATGTACAAAGATTGTAAGATCTGTAACGTTCTAAAGTGAATTCAGCACTCCCAGTGCTGAAGTGCCAGCTTCAAAAGTTTCAGGCTTTTTTTTTTTTTTTTAAAAATCAGCAGAGGCAACAAACCCAGAGGCCAAGCATCCGTGTGATCCCATGCCACATGGTTGCAAAAACACTGCTTTTCACCTTCCCAAATTCACTTACCAGCTCCACGAAGCCACTGGCTATCTCATGGACACTGATGGGAAGATGGCAGTCATGCTGGGAAAGGGATTATGCAAGCTGCTTGTGAAAAGAAGCTTGCCTCAAATAGTCAGTTTAAGCTTTGAGCCTGTACCAAAATGCAGCAGATGCTACAGGAGTATTCACACAGCAGAGATTCCACATCCATTTAAAGTGCCAGAAACACACAGAAGAAAGCCATTAATACTAAACTGTACAACAGCCTCTTTTTAAAAAATAAATAAAATTTAAAAATTCAAAAGACATTTGCTAGTAATCGTGCAATAAGGCCACTGAGAGTGTAGAGCTGCGAACACAGCCCAAGACCCTGTGACATCAGGCTCGAAAATAACACAGAACCTCTGCACTGCTGAACGCGACCGGCACTTTTACAATCATAGTTCATAGCGGATCCGCGCAAGCCCAAGTTTTCCCAGGCATGGAAATAATTTCCATTGATTTAAACTGATTCTAAAATACATTTGAAAGGCTAGTTATCAATGACTTACCTGGTTCTAGACACTCCTCCTTTTGACATCAATATAGACTGCAAGGGCTCACTTGTGACACTGACAAAATTCCCCTTCTCCTGATGATCTAACTGGAGCTCAGGTTAAGCATTAGCTATATCCTTATCACCACATTTTTATTAGGGGTATCACTGTCACAGCAAGCAGAAACCGAGGCCAACACTGATGCCCGTGGTTTCCCTGGAAGGAATATCAAGTGACTTACGTTTCTAGATACAATCTATGCTCAGCCTATACACAGAAGGAAATCCTGTGGAAGGGCAAAGGTGGGTATATATCACAGGAGAATGCAGTGACTGACGAGTGTCTCTATGCAGGCAAATGCTGTGCTGTTGTGAGGCACGCTGCAGCCGCAGGTCGTCTCTACGTAGCTGGTAAATCATTTATCCTTTGAGCCTCTTTTAATAAAAGAAATGGGATCTAAGAATGTTACTATGATGTGCGTTTCACTACTCACTTGACTGAAATCAATTGAATTGAAACTGCTGATAATAGCTCAGATGAGATGCTTAGTAGATAGATCACGTCTAAGCAAAGCTTAACATCTGCTGCTCAGACTATTTTTATGACGGTGATGCCAGACACAAGGCTTTTTCATTTGTCTACTGTCACAGCAAAGCAAGCTAAAACAATCACTGCTGCCACACTATATAGGGCAGGCTGTGCCTCCCTGATGTGCAGCATTCATCTGCATTTGGACGACTTCTGCAAGACCTGGCATCACACCTGTCAGGAAGACAAAAAGCACGCGTATGCTTTTACATTTCACAGTGTGGAAATACAAGGAATAATTTCACTTTGAGTAAGGCACAAACACCAATTATATGGGCCTTGCATCCAGAGGACCCGTTAGAAAAAGTCGTGTTTCACAAGTCATAGAAATAGTAACTAGCCAAAACTTCAAGAACAGTATGCAAGTCTGTTAAGAGTTTGAGTGCAGGCAGCCACTCCAAGTCTCCCCTCCATCGTGAAAATGGTTTATCCAAGTGTACCAGGCCTCTTGCATGTTATGAAGATTTAGGCAATGCCCTCAACTTTGTTTCTTTTTGGTTGAAGCAGAAAGAAGCAAAGGCCTCTACATTTGCACTCTTATTTTGCCAGTTCATTTCCACACGTTCAGATAAATGTATATGCCTAAAATACACAAAAGGCATTGGACTTCAATTTGGATATAGAGCCGTGCTTTTAAATCAGTCACTGTCGTGTTTTATGAACAAAACTGTAGGTTTGAGATATTGAATTGAATTAGCTTGCTCTACAATTTTTGAAATTCTAAAAATTTGGGCTTCTTCCTGCTCTGTCTAAGCAAGCACAAGACACCTTTACCCATTTTTACCTCAAGAAAAGACGCGAGCTCTCACTAGTCCTGTTTGAAATGTTGCATTTAGACAAGTGAAATTCTCACCTCCCTTGACAAAAATTTTAAGTAATGACAAATCCCCTCTGTGCTGCTCCCTGCAAAGCAGCAACTTCTGAACACTTCAGCGTCACTGCAATGATTATGGGGAGAGTTGCAAAAGTTGCATTAACCAGCAGCCACAGCAGCCTGAGGAACACCAAGGACCTGTCAGAAAGAAGCAGAGCATATTCATTAGCCAGAGACATCAACAACAGTTGACAGTAGATACAGGATCTCCTCATGTGAGGATGTGCTCTTCACTTATTATCTTGTTATTCTTCTAAGGGTGGCTGCTGCCAGCATGCCAATGCGTTTTGTGACTTAATTAGAACATAATATTCTACATCGTGTATAAGAAACTTGGGCATTTATTTCCCTTGTTTGGGGGAGGGCAGGCAGGGAGTCTTCTCCTGGAGGTATTCTACATGAATGTATCTTTGTACAGTTGATGTTAAGTGCTACATCAAGAGTACACATTCACAAAGTCGTATTTCACGCAATTTTATTTATAAAATTGTAATTATCTAACAAATTGCATATAAAATGATTTACTTCAAGTAAATACAGAATACTGCACAACTATTAAAACTATTGTATTGTCCATCATAAGTGTATTAAAACATTCCTAAAAAATGTCTCTATTAAAAAAAAAAAAAAACAAAACAAACCCAAAAACACAAGTAGCATGATCAAGACCACTTTCAATAGCTTAAAATGAATTACCAGGAAGTTGCATCAACTTCCTAAGTAGACTCCAGTTACATCCATTGAGATCAGCCTGTGATACAATACCACAGTCTAATGCTAAAGATGACAAGTAATACATTATGCACCTGATCTATGCTTTTCTCCTAGACTGAAGGTAACCTGTCCCAAAATCAGAAAACTAAAGCTCAAGTCAAACTCTACTGGGCATGCAGTTCTGTTATAGCAATACTTTCAATCAGTAAGTGTAGTTGGCTTTTACAATCAATTTTACAACTGATAAAAAAAAAAAGGAACACAAGAGAATACATTCGTATAAAAAGAAATGATACATGAAGGGTAAATATTGACATTGTGTCGCACACACCAGGATGAACCAGAGAGAGATTCAGTTGGAACTAATCTGGAATGGACATATCAGAGATGGATCTGAGTCACAACACTCAAACCCCAATCTCCCCAGAGCTCAAAGTAGTATCAGGTCCATCTTTACTATGCACACAGCATGAACATGAACACACATACGGATGGAGCTTTTTAACAACACATTTGAACTGCCAAAACACAAAAGACGGCTAGCAGTGCTGCCTGGTGTGCACTAGTAGTTGCAACGCTTCTTTTTATACTGCTTGTTGAGATAGATTTTAGTTTTTTTCTTGAATTCTTCAAGTGGCAAAATTTGGTAGGTAATGGATCCAACAGGGTAGATTTGTTTTGTTTGCTTCAGACAGCTTCATGACCAATTATGAGTAGCTGAAAAAGCGTCTGGGAGAAAACAAAAATGGGAAGGAGGAACTGGAACCTTAAACTGTGCTTAAAACCTGCTGAGATCTAATCTCCTTCCCACAGTATTTGCAGAATGGCCATTTCAATGCACCCAAAAGGCATACACAGCAAAAAGGGAAACAATCAAATATTCATACAAGAGTTTCTCTAGTAACCAACACTGTTAATCAGAACCAATTTTACCAAGGGCACCACAGATTCACGTCCAGGACAGTTCTTATAGCACCATGTTGAGTCCTGCCGCAAGTGACGGGAACCTCCCAGAACTGGTAGGAGGTGCTAACTCCGACCCTCCATTTGACAGTTTAATGCTGTTCTAACGCCAAGTGGCAGAGGGAAAAGGCAAGGGAGGCCCTGCTACTAACCCGAGGCGGGAGGCCGGCCGGGGTTCCCCCTCAGGTGGCTGCTGCTGCACGGCCGCCGGGCAGGCACTAGAGGGCAGGCGATTCAAGCTTTCCCGCCTCACCTCCGGGGCGGGCACCGCCTGAACCACCTCTCGGTCACAGCAGAGCACTCGCACGGTGGGCATCTTTCATAGCTATAATAAACACTTTTAGGGTGAAAAGCGGTCATGTGCAAGAATCATTTAATTCGCATGCTACTATTTACATTTCAACACTATTTACACATCAGAACTATGAGTAGCATCTCTCTCCTAGGGGAGAGGAGGAGGCCTTCAGGACAGATACACTTGAGCAAGCATTTCCACAGCTTCAAACGCCAAGGGCCACAATCAAAATTATAGATTTTGAAGCAAAGGGATCCTACTGCTACTGAAATAGACACAGTGACAAATCAAACATCCGTCCATCAAGCTATTAGTAAAACCAAAAAAAAAAAAAAAAAATAGAGACAAGAAAAAAAGAAAAAGAAAGCTCAAACAACAGAAGGGCCTGCAAATACAGAGTATTTAGAAAGCAGAGGAGCAAGGACAGTGAATGCCCTTTGGCGGGGCTCAGTGGGGAATCTGGAAATGGCTTTAAAGCCAGGGCTACTGCTGAAGCTACCAGACCTCTTGTTAGCACCACCACCATCCCATAGGAATCACCCCAGCAAACAGCTGTTCCACACTCCACAGGGTCCATAAGCCTGATAACTTTCTGAACAACTAGGGCACATTAAAGAGAATTAGACCAACCTCTGAACTCACATCTACCCCACCACCGCACCAGGCAGGCTAGAAATTGCCAAGAAGTCACATTGCCTACCGTAGCTTATTGCTTTAGAAAATGAGCCCATGGAGCCAGTAGTTGTGCTCTAGTTGCAGCTCACCTGAAGTTTTCAGTTTTCTGGAAGAAAGCTTGACTGCATTTGACAGGCTCTGACAATAATAGATTGGTGTTCAAGGCCTCCCACAAGCTTTCCAAACTGGACACCTAAGCTGCTGAGTAGCTGCTGCTGGGGCATTTCTAGGACATCTTACTTGATCTGCAGACAAAAAATGTGGGATTTAAATGTGCAATACAGACAGCTAATCCTGAACATTCAGTATGCATCCATCAAACAACTGCAAAAATGAGGAAAATAAGAGCATCTCTTGAAAGTGGGGAAGGGAAGGAGGATCAGCATCTGCAGCAAGAAAGATAAGCTCTACAAAAATAAGTTATTTAGTGGTTTTTCCAAGAACAGTCAGTCATTCTGGGACACAGCAGAAGTGTTGCACATCTGTGTGTAAACGTGCAGTAGTGAGAACAAGACTTGCTCACCTCAGCGCATCTACCCTCCTATCAGCCTGACTCTGCCAACAGCATATCCAGCAGACTGGAACTCAGAGAACAGCATGACAAGACAAAAGGCCAATACAGTACAACTGCAGAAATTCAAGTAGAAAAATTGTCTTCAGAGGCCCACAGCAGCAGCAGCATTCAAGATCAGTGGCAACAAGAAATGTTTCTGTAATGTGGCCATTTTTTCTTTTTCTCCAAACTGAAGTGCTGGGTGACAATCAAGGCTCCTGGGTGGAGGGGTTACTTCCTCAACCACACTTCCCTGATATCTCCCCACAGCATTCTGTCTCAGTGCAGCAACACTGGTGCTAATGATCTGTCTGTCCTGTTGCTATCAGGCAAAATGGTGTGTCCCTTTGGGGGGAAACAAACACCAGTAACTCCTCAAGCTGAGGAGTGGCTAAGAAAAACATAACACTGTGGTGAGGTGGAATCAACTTTATTAAGGACAGTGAATTATACTTCTTGTCAAAGGTTTTTAAAAAAATTACTCTGAGTCATGGCTGGCCTTTAACAGTAGTACCAAGGGATATGGAAGCTGCCTGATTCAGAGCCAGTCAGTGGAAGTTAACCAGAAGGGGATGAGGTAATGCTCAAAGACAGGAGGATAATAGGACTGTCTGAGGCATCTGTGAAGCACCAGTGTGCATACCACCAGTCTTCAGAGGGGAAAAAAACATGGCCAACTAAAGCACAGAAAGGCAGAATGTCTAAGGGTACATATACTCTTATGTTTCAGAGACGTAGGACCTTAATAGGTCATCAAACCAGCCTTCTATCCATCCCCTAGAACAAGGACGCTTTGAAAGCAATGCATTCATCTCTTCTACTCCACACACTTCATTTTAGGAATCTCATCTCAGAAAGATGTCATGCTCTTACAAAGAGGTGCTACACACCCTTAGCCACTGTGACCAAAGCAAGAGCCAAGCGCTCATAGCTTTCAGAACTGGTTCTGCAGATACTGAGAAGGGTCATACAACAAGCTAAATTTATACAAAGTGCAATAAAACTACCCAAGCCATGGTCAGATTAGTAAGTTCACTGTTATTAGCGAAGAAGAATGAATCATAAACTCTGAGCTGGATGGAGTCTGATCTAATTCTTCTTCCACTATTTGTGCTTTATTCCAAATTCTACTCTCTTTTGTCCAGTTCAAAAGAGTCTGTCTTGGCTGATCCTAATACACACTTCTATTTTAAAACGTTTATTCCATTGCTTCAAGAAAGCTTTCTGTTGCATTTGCAGCAACAAAGGGAGACGCATCTTCATAGCAAGGATTTGTTCACTGGAGGTAAGCGTTCACTCTGGCAAAAGCTGTTCTCTCCAACTTCAAAGGGAATGGGATATGATCTTTCCATAATCACATGCATTTACCAATAAATAAGTTTGGATTAGACTGTATTAAAATGTATGCACAGATTTAAAGCACTGGAGTGTCACAGATTCTTACTCCACAGCTCATGCAAGTAAAAAGAATTAGAGAAAAAAGAAAGAAAGAAAAAGACGAAAGCCTCAGCTAGGAACAGACCAAGGAATTATCTTAAAAGAAGTTTTGCACAAGTATATCAAAGCACTAATATTAGTGAGATCCCTAAATACATTAGGTTACACTAAATTCCAGAGAAATAAAAAAATTTAGCCATATCAGATACACACATTTGGATTTTTTTTAAGTTAATATATAATTCACTCTTTGAATAATATTATTCTCTTGGACCCAACATCCACACTGCTTTCATACATTTATACAGTTATATCCCATCCTTGCCTTAAGAGACTGATGTCCTAAGGTATGGCAGCAACCAAAGGCTCTACAACCCTTGTTTGTCAACTATAAAACTCCTTTCCTTTCATACAAGGGTGGAAAAGGAAGAAAGATTTTGATAAAATTAGGCAATTCTCCCTGTGAGCTTGCCGATTCCAACTCCAAAGTACTAGAGGGAGACGGTTGGAAGCTTGTGTAAAAAAAAAAATTTCTCTTGTTTTAAAAACAATTTCTTTTACTGTACAATAGATGCATAGAAAGTTGCTTCCTGCTTGATGAGTTTAGGCCTGTAACTTTGTTTAGTTGTGAAAACAAGATTGTTCCTTTATAGAGTGATGAGGAGAGAGACCATCTCAGGAATATTTGGCAGCTATCGAAGAGCTCATGACACGAAGAATAAACAGCATATCCACAGACTACAACAATGCAACTCTGTCCCACTGAATACACCAATTTAAAAAAAGTGTCCACTTGTTACTCAGGATCAAGAATACAGTAGAGATTCACAGCTCAACAGCTTTCAAACTGGTGGTTTAAAAGAAAAAAAAAATTGTCAGTGAGCAGCAGATTTTCAACAGCCCACTCTTCTCTCCCCCACCCCAAAGAAACACGAGTTCACTGCAATATCAGGAACTTAAGACTTGTGACTACTTGGGAGAGAAGGCTTCCCTGTCACCCATGTCCATACAGCTTGGTGTCGGAGTGACACACTGGAGGTTTCAGAGGGTTTCGGTTGTCCAGTGTCTTCCCGTGGTTACTTCAGCAGTTTTACCAGCTGGCTCTGACAGCCTCAATGTCACTAACCAAGTTCTGGGCTAAGCATATTCCAAATATCTGGAAGAGACAACAGTTTATTTATTTGGAGCATCAGACAACTCTTTCCACACAGGCAAATGCCTTAGGTTATACCAAACTCTGATATGAAAACAAGCGACAGAAAGTTAGAAATCAGATTAACAGCAAGTGTTGGAAGAACATTGAAAAATTCCTGTAACCCCAGCATTTTTACACTGCCCCTGGGTTCCAGGAAATTGAACAGTTCTAGACTTGCTTCACAAAAGCAACTATAAAAGCTTTTCACTGCTCATTCAAGCACTATCAGAAACAGCAGGTCTGTACAGGCTTTAAAATCACTACTAATCTTTAGCTAACAGAGAGGGTTAGTTATGATCTGCAGACAGTTGGAAAAAAAAAAAAAGAGAAAAAGAAAACTCTCCTTACAGATACAAACTAAATACTTCTTAACACAAAGAAAGCCTCATGCATTTAGCTCCCCTCACTAAAACCTACAGATCTTATATTTCTAAGTACAACTGACAACCGTATTTCCAGGTCTTATATACAGTTCCCCCCCTCCTATATTCTATTTATCTGCTGTTCTTCAGTGTAATTCATTACAAGGGAGCACAATGTTTACCTGCAGTAATGCTATCCCAATGAATATACCAGCAACTATGGTAAGATTGTCCTGCAACCACTTCTCAAACTGAGGGACACAGCCTTTAGTGTAGATAACAATCTGCTGATCAACTTCCTGTGAAAGAGAAGTGGGGAAAAAAGCAGATAATTACGTTCAACTATTCCATCAGTAGAATCACCTCCTCTTGCAAGAGGGATTCAGATTCTTAAGATACCACCTTTAAAAAAAAAATAAAAATAGGGCAGCTTACTGGTTTTTGCCTTGCATCGTAGCCACACTGAGTATTAATAACATCTTCCTACGAGAAAGAGACAGACAGAAAAGAGGCAATCAGTGAACACTCTCTCGCAGCTCCCCAGACTTGATGCTGCATGTACTATGACCATTACTCTAGCTTTAGTTACCATATTGTTTTTTAAAAAATATTCAGTTCTATTAATTATTAAAAAAAAAAAAAAAAAGGAAAAAAAACAACAACATACAGCCAAAAAACATTTTCAGTTGTCAGGACAGGAAGTTGGGAAAACCTGCCCTTCCACCTGGGTGACCTCCATGTTCCAGATACAAATATTCAGAAGTTAAAGTGAAGGAATTAAGGAATATCTCAGAGTGAGAGAATCTTCTTCTGAAAGGTTTTGTCTATACTGAAATATATGCCAATATTACTGTTAACATTTTCAGGGTTCAGTTTGTGCTGTGTGAAGAGGTGAGAAGGGGCAGTTCTGTTGCATAAGCTGCAAGTTCTTACCAAGGATTTCTGTAGAAATACATACACTACATAGTTCCTTTCAAAAAACCAGGGAAGAGAAAGAAAAGATGGGGTAATGTGTTCTTACTGTCTATTCTTTCTTACAGCAGCTTGATACCAGTGAGAAAAGAGAGGGTTTTTTTTCCTGCTGTCTCTGGCTTTAGTAGTCCCAAAGCATAGGTAATAAAATAGGCCATGGCGGTATTTTCCTAGCGAACCAGTGCTACCGATTGGAAGCTGAAGCTGCATTTACTCTGTATATAGAGTTATTTCAGAGCAATAAAATGAAGTAACTGCTTTAGGTGTCAGTCACAATGGCAGCAAAATATTAAGTTACTGGCCCATAAAATCAGTGAGCAGAAGAAGGAACTACTCAAGGAAGTGAGAAAATCAGCTGATCTTAGCTAAGTGTACCAAACCCCACAATCAAATCAAACTGCAAAGTGAGAAAGGCAGTGAGAAGAGAAATAGATTCTTAAAAGCAGCCATACAAAAAAAGCTATCTCCTATCAGCAGTCAAAGCTCCTCTAAGTGTTTCCTCACTTGGCAGGAAATACATCAACAGGTTGCATTCTGTCAGCTGCCCAAGTTGGATTCCTTCAATGGACCTTTAAGATTTGTGCAATTTGTATCTTTTAATGAGATGAATGCTTTCTTCTAGGATCTAAAAATATAACACTGCCATGCACTTCAAGGCTGTAAAAGTAGAGACGATTACAACAGACAGATTTTAAGCTGTCTTCTATTTACTGAATGTCTACTTGCTTTATTATCAGTGTCTTCCGCCTTTAGCCTTAGAATTTGTTAACCAAAAGAAAGTATGGAGAATGAAATGGAAATAAATCACCTTTTCTAGGCCTTGCCTTTACACGAAAGTAGAACATTTCAACCTTGTAAACTACAGCAAAGCAAACTATAGGAACCCAAATTCATTTTAAAGGATATTTATTTTGGCCTACCTTAAACTTACCACTTCCTGATTCGAGCTAAACTAAAAGCTAACCCAAAAGTAAGTCCTGTTCAATAAAGCATCCACATCGCTTTTTGGTATCAGTCCAACACTGCATCCTAATTCCAAAAGGGACAATTTTGCTTTCCGACAGAATAAATCAGTGTTTATTACTCTAGTTTAACCAGTCACAGCTTGGTTACAATTATATCCATTATACACATGACTTTTAATATTTTTAGAAATATTATTATTTTTAGTATTTATCTTAAAGGCAATTAAGCGTGTTGCTTCCATACAATGAATAAGAATGAGACTTATCCTTAAATTTCTGGCTGCTGTATCGCATCCTTAGAAACTGCATAACCATATACACACAAAGAGAGAGTGATAACTTTAGCATGGATTATGTATTTATAGGATTATTTTGTACTGCTGTCAGTGGTTTGGTTTTATAACAACTATATTTTTAAAACTGGGTTGTGATGACCTCTCTGTGTGGGTAGTTGGGCAGACAGGCAAACAGCAGGGGGAATCCTAAGCATAATGTAATGCTTGAGCCTAACCTACATTTTGTTTTAATGTTTCATTAATATATTTTCAGTGATGAATCTTTCTCACAAACAAGCCACCACAAAAACACGTTCACTGCAGACAAACAAGAAGGCAGCTTGTGCAAGTGGCAGTGGTGCATCAGGAGAGGAGGGAGAGCAACAGCAGCAGCGACTGCGTGCCGGCAGCAGAGATTGCGATGTATTAGCAAGGCAGGAAGCACCGGAGGTACCTGTTGGCAACTTGCCTACCTTTAGTCAGTGCTACAGACTCTTACCTTCAAGGAACTATAAGTCACTCCAGGTAGAGAAAAAGCCACAGCAGAACTACTAGAAAATGCAAGCACTCACAGGCTGCTTCTTTTAAGCTACATCGAAGTCAAATGTCTGCGTTGTTAGCCACGTAAGATTCCGTGCATGCACCCACCCCTATTCCAAGCCTTTCACTGTCAGTGAACTGCTTCCCTACACTCTATCCTTCATTCTTCATCACGGCCATACTTAGCGATGCATGGCTGTAATATTTTCTGATTGATGATCTAGAATTATAATTATTTTAAGAGACGTGAAAATTTACCAAAAAGCTGTTCCTTTGAACAATTTCTGACCTTCCAAGTCTGATCTTGGGTGACTGTAGGACAAGTAGCAATTTAAAACAGGAAAAAAAAGAGCATATAAAGATGTCCATACCTGAATCAAGATTCTAATGCAAACATGAGTGTTCTTCAGGGCAGAGAGTGCCATTCATTACTGTACCTAGCACAAACTGGATCAAACTGGCTACAGCCTCAGGACCCTGCATTAAATACTGAGTAATACCTGCTTTAGAGTGTCTGATCCTAGAGTTGCTGCTCTTTAAAGGCACTGAATGAAATATTCTGATGATATTCAATTGAAAGCTCCTGTCTTTCAAATCATTAAGAGCTTATGCTCTTTACACCTGCTAAAATTAGAATATACGTTCAGCCAAGCCCATGGTGTTCACATTCTAATGAAAGGCAGCAAATAGTACACAATGAAGACTTAAGTTAGCTCAGGATATTTGCTGACTGCAGAAAAGTTAAGTGGTTAAGCTGAGCTGCAAGTACAAAAAAAAAAAAAATATACAGGTTGGCGAGAAAGTAATGATCATGCCTGACCTCCATAAAAACAAGAAAAATCTTACAGAGCGGTTTAAAATCAGAAGAGCAGACCCATCCTACCCTCTTGACTGTCACTTACGGCAGGGTCCTTAGTGCAGCAAGAGAAGGGCACACCACAGCGCTCTCGACTTGCATTGGAATCTGTGCAATTGAAGTAAATATTAAGGTTCCAGTCATCAGCTCCAAAAGCCCCACAGCACTGCCACTAGAACAAAGAAAGGAGAGCTCCTTGACTTTCAGAACAAACAAATACCAGCATTAGTAACACACATCATTTGCCAGCTTCCCTTCCGCTTGCAAAACAAATTCTGAGGTACCTCCTCTGGTTTCATTGAAGCGGGTTCATTTTGGGGTTTTTTTTTGTTGTTTTGTTGGTATTTTTTTCAAAAAAAGCACATTCCAAACCTGCAAGTTGTTCTAAAATTATCATGTGATTAAAGCTATGTTCACACTCCGCAACGCTGCTCTCTGGACAAAAACCCATGGAGTGAGCTGATCACACCTCAGACTTGCACAAGCCTACAAGTTCAAGCACCAGGGACTGTAGAGGCAAGAACATGATATTCTGCCCAGTCTAACGTGCACCAGGTTCTCAACGAAACTAATCAGCTCTGAGGGCTACACTGGTACAGCTACTCCTTTTGTCAGTTTGAAGGAATCTTTGGCTGGCCGTACATCAGACAATATGAACATACTGTTTTCTGAGCATCACACATTGCAAAAATAACATCGTTACTGAAGGCAGGCAGAATCTTTCAAAAGTAAATATGCCAAATGGAAGGCTTAGTCTCTGGCAAAACGTGATGAGCACACAAAGAAATGGTAAAATTCGCTGAACACGCAAAGAATGGACTGGATATCAGTGGAGCACTGATGGTTTACAGCATTTAAGGAGATAACCCAATGAACTCATCTATGTCAACTTAGAAAAATAATTAAATAACCCAAACAAACGACATTCTTGAAAGCATTGCGATGGCAATTCTCCTTCTAGATGTAGCACAGTTCCCTCTGCAATATCTGAACATGCTGTCTCCAAGCATTAGCTCTACTAGCTGAAAAAGTAGCGTGCTCTCCAGGCTCATACTGTCCCTGACTTAGCTGCTAAGATTGATAATCCAGTTAAGAGAGCAAGTTTTATGTAGTGCTTGCAAATCTGGACTGTAGCCTTTTGATTGTATACAAGTGGACCATTGCGTTCAGAGTGTGGCGACCTCTGATCTTCCCCCAACTGGACAAGATTCAAATCATTGTCAGGATCCACATCCTGTTACTCACTCACTTGTCAATTTTTCCCCAAGGCACAGAGAAGCAAATCAAACATTGAATGAAATTATTTTAATTGCAGGATGTACAAAAATCATTAAACGTGATTTCAACCAACACTTAGCCACGTCAGCTACACAGAGCCAAATTCAAAGAGCAGTTCATCAACGTGGGCCAGAAGTGAGTGCTGGAGCAAGAAGGTTCTGGTAAAACAACTTGTGAAACAAAGTCAGCACAAGACTCTATTGCACGCACTGATAAATTACAGAGTTTAACTCACACAAGCATGTGCATCTTTGGTTCCACCCTTCCCTCCCAAGTGCAGATGTACCATCATTTAGAGGTTTCCTATAAGAACTTTATGAGTTGCCCACTTCATTAGGCTAATTGCATTAAGTCTACTTAAAAAGAAATAACATTGTAGTTTCACTCAGACCAGCCAAATATCTCTGCCACTCTGCAGTGTGGTGTGGCACCTCTAATGTTGCTAAAGCTACAGCAACATTCATCTTGGAATCAAACAAAGCGTCGAACAGACTTTAAAACAGATGTGATACCTTCTACAAAAATATATTTTTTACACCTCTTCCTCCAAGAGCCCCAAAGTACCTTCGTACACATATGGAGTATGCTCCAAACAACTGAACGCAAGACACTGATGGATAACTTCTAGATTTGACACACTTAAGTCTTGAAGGGTAAGTCACCCCAACTTTCCATCTTGGTTTGCTCAATCATACATCAACAAATAATCCACCTTTCACACGAGCTGTGTGTTTGTATAAGTTCTTTAAAGAGAAATATGCATATACATACACAAAAGCATTATATTCCAGAATATTTCTGTTGTTCCTTTAAGAAACCAAACAGATGGGAAGTAAAAAACACAGAGTAAGTTTTTGTTTAAAGTAAGCCTTACAAAAAAATAAACATAGTCCAACTTACATATTCCTGTGTGAAGTCTATGAGGTTTTGCAAATCAATGTCATCTCGGTACGCTCTGATATTGTTGTTTATAAAGAAATACAGCTGGTCCTTTATCCAGTCTTTGAAAACAAATGCTAGAACACCAGCAGTGAGCTCCAAGAAGAAAATAATTCCAAGAAACACAGAAAACTATGAACAAAACAAAAAAGGTTAAAATTATTTTGCTTTATGATCAAAAACTTATTTTTCAAGGCTCACAACTACATCCTGCGTTAAGACTTTATCTGTTTCAGTGCAAGAGTAAGCTGCCCCAGCACATGGGAAATTTTAAATTAAAGATACACCATTTTTAATTAGGGCTGTAGTACAAGAATCTTTATTCTATTCCAACAAATAATAAAAATGCCAACAAATTCAAACTTTGGTCATTTCACTGGGATTTGCAAAGAGGTCCAAAAGAACTCACTAAATTTCAACAGAGATGGCTACTCACCACCTGTATGGCGCTCTGAAAACTCACCTTAAATTTCGATGTAGGCACTTACATTTTCAAAGGCATAAACAGTCAATAGTGCCAGGGAAATGCTAAGTGACTTTATCTTTAGACATACTCATTGGTAAAGCTTTGCCTAAGCAGACAAAGCAAAAATTGGCAACAGCAGAAATTAATTAACGACCAAGTGGGAGCGGAATGTCTATGAAATGACTCACATCCACATTAAAACCAAATGAGGCTGCTATGATTAATGCAAATGCAATGGATGCCAAAGGCATTACTAACGATCTGCCACTTTCTCTAAGCATCTCCACTGAGTCTGCACTGTTATTAAAACACATAGGGGTCCTTGCATACTGCAAGTCCATCCCTTTTGCAACTGCGCCTTTGAGCTTCATTTTAATTCGGTCTCTGTGTTTGCTCAGATACATTTTTAATTTCTCCTGCAGCTGCTGTATAGCAAGCTATTTCTGGTACAGCAGATGGGTTCATTTTAGGCAAGCTAAGAAGCAAGGAAGAGAAGTGTTACAATAGCTCCCTCTCTCTATTTTTGTTTTTTTTTTAAAGCAAGACAAGAGAAAGATGGAACTAGCCCAAGCTGCTTTATTAATGGCTCAAAAACTGTAATTCTCAACTGACTTCTCCCCTTCTGTAATGTATCTGTAGGAGTCAAATATGTCACTTGAAGGCAGTTGTTTCACTGGAAGCTTTTTTATGTATGTATTAACAGTTAAGGTTTATGAAGACAGAACTACCACTCAGGCTCTGCACACTTCTGGAAGTTGGGATGGTGCAGGAAAGACTCTTGAATTTTTATTATAAATCTTAAATTTATGCAAAATGGAACATGATACTGTTATCCTCATCTTCAAAAATCACAGGAGGAGAGCTTTCAAAAAACAGAACCAGGCTACTTAGCCAAAGGAGTTTTGAATACTGAGGTATGTTGCTATATCCACAGCTCCTTCCTTCCCCAATAACGGTCCAGCCCAGAGTTCAAGAAAGCAACTTCTACTTTCTTTACCTGCCCTGGGCACACTCTCTTCCCTTTCTCCTACTCAGGCCCCAGCACTGACAGTAAGCAATGAAGCCTTTTCAGATTGGCTAAACGGTACAGAACTGAGGGTATCAGCAAGCAACCCCTCGTAATAGCCCTATCTCCTCTGTACCATAAGGGCCCTCGCACAGGAGAAGTCACACGAATCCCATTCAGTGGTGTATCTTCATCCCACGTATGTCAGAAGCAGCTCGTTATGGATTTAAAGTTGACCATGCAGATTCTTAGCAGAAATTTCTCTTTATGTGACAGGAAAGCAAAATGTTAGGTTATATCCATATGAAAAGCAATAGTTCCATGTTAGATTTCTTACCATCAACAGTTTTGAACCTTAAAAAAAGACAAACAGTAAGCACCAGAGACCAGAGAGCTGTAAAGTGTGCTGTCATAAAGAAAAGCGCTTCACAGAACAGTATGCTCACATCAGATATCTTCTGCTCCCTAAAAGATATTTTAAAATCTTTACACGGTTAAGTAGGAACAGAGAACACGACTTATGCTACGTAACTGATGAATGGAACAGTTGCAAAGGCTACTTACAAATTTGAGAAGAAAGGTATTTTCTCGCAAAGCTCCAATGCATCCTGCAAATCCCAAAATGAACATAACTCCTCCAACCACTAGGAAGAGCCAAACTGGATCAAAGCCGCCCAGGTCTGTGATGGAGGAGATATTGGAGAGCACTCCCTGGGAAAGAAACAACATCAAGGGATAACGAGTATGTTCAGCTTTCAGTTGTGCAAATTGTGATTGCATTTTTCTTTTTAAAAAGGTAGAAAACTACCGCAAATAAAGGTTCTGCAGTTTAGCAAGAAGACATGATTAAGAAAATACTTGTCTTCAACAGAGATAAAAAGGGCCATTATGTATGATATTTCTGAATCAACAAGCAGAATAAAAAACAAAATGTGCTCCTGGAGTCCTCTGTAGAAAAATCCACAAGGCATTTTACTGCTTTCTATAGCTATGAGAATTAGTCTGCCAGAAAGAATAGATATTTTAACAAAACTTAATCTTATTATCCATGCTGATGCATTTTTAGGTATCATACACATTGTTTATATAAGTAAGAATAGTTACATGTTGTGATAAAAAAAAAGCTGTCAATAACAAGAATGTCATGAATTTAGCATTTCTGCTCAGGATTTACAACAATTGACAGAAATTAGAAGTGAGCTTCTAGGTTGTATGATTTAGCAACAACAGATTTTTACTGGATTTTGACAAAACTAGATACCTGGCCAATTCAACTTCAGGCATCTACAGTGCCAAAACCTCATTACATAAAGTACAGCTACAGACTAATCATCAAGACAAATCAGAAGATAATGTTAAGTCTCTTAGTGGGACACACAAGGCGGTTTAAAGACTTCTCTTGGGCAACCGTTTGCACTACCTTAGGTTAGACCTGTCATATGGCAAACCACATATGCTGTGTTTTGGCTATGACAGTCAGCACAGTCTGCTTGTAACACCATTGCACCCTTAGAAGCAGAGTTTGGATTGTGACGCCAATAATCCTGAGGAACTATTTTATTTTTTTTGAACACATTTTAACCAGTTTAGCTGATGTTGAACAGATGGGTCATATCAAGAAGCAAGTACAAGAAGTCTTTCTTATTCCCATGAGTTTGCATGGGAGCAGTTACAGTTTCCTAAAGCCTTTTGGCAGCAAAAAAGCTGAAGTATCACTATTCCTTCATTCTCACACACACCCCCAGCACTGCAGATCAATGCAAAGGCATGCTGCTGTAGCAGACATTTCTCTGTTTCCTCAAAGCAGCCTGAACCCAGGCTGAGTGCTTTGGACTACTGCTTTCCCTTCTAACGCTTGGATGTAGTTGTGGCTTGAAAAGCAACATTATAAACCTTTACCTCTACAGCGCCTTATTTCCAGAATTACTAAGTTCTTCACCCTTTTCCCCATTCATATCCCCCTTTGCTTCTTTGAAATATTCCTCAAACAGCAATAATTTTGAAGGAAGTTATCATACCCTCATTTGCAAAAGCTGTCAGTAACACAGTTAACAGATGGCTGTTCATAACTGTGGCTTTAGACCTGTGATTTTGGGGAATTTATTTCTGTTTATATACTCAGTTAGGATCACTCATAACATATAAACAGTCATGTAACCAGTATCTCTAATACAGTACTGCACAAAATCTGCAACCATTTCCATAGCTTCCCAAGCAAAACTGACATTGAGCAAGTTGTAAATGAAGACAGTACTCAAAGCTTTTTAATTCTGCAGATAACCATAGACTGGATAAAATATACATGTGAATTTCTTCAATGCACACAGCAAGGAGCCTTGGAAAAGGCCAGCGTGCTAAAAGCAACTGAAAAAATCTGACCACAACAAACCAACAGTGTGAATGACATTCCCAAACTGGATTCCTCTCCATCCTACTACAGAAGGCTACTGCCTGACAGAGATAGAAAAAAAAAAATCCCATTCATCACTTTCCTCCTACATGACATACAGTACTAGTCTTATTGTCATTCATAAAAAGACAAAAATAGACATATACTGCATGATATAACACGATGCTGCTCAGAGGCAGTATTGCTATCAAAGCAGACCAGTTGGAACACCCTTTCTTCTAACTAGTTATGAGATGGTACAAGTCAGGCTGAAATAAACACTTACCTGTCATTTACACTTAAATCAACTTGTGCAAAAGTTTCCCACTACTTTTGCTTCATTACATTTGTCATAGAAAAGAACTCAAAGATATAACTTTCTGGCTAAGAAAGACAAGCAAAATAAACAGTATAATCCAGTAACACAAAAACCTTTGAAAAAGTCATGGCCTTGGCCGTACATAAGTCAGGAAACATGAGCTCTGCCCCACAGGAAAAAGATGGCTAAAACGACTTCTTCAAAGTTTGTAAGTCCTTTCTGTGTTTCCCCTCTGTGCCTATATTTTTACCATAAGACAAGAAGAAATTCTGCCTTAAACAAACACTACTACTCATTTCTTTTAACTTTAGCTGCTTTTGGAATTAACGGACTATAGTGGAGTAGAATGAGAAAATGGTCACAAGAGGCATGATGTTGCTTTTGCATTATGATTATTTTACTTGGAAAAAAATCGAAGAGGATGAATGGTCATGAAAGTTTCTCTTCATAAGGAATTTTAAAAAAAAAAAAACAAACAATAAAACCAAACACAAAACAAAAAAAACCCCAAGCAAACAAACAAAAAAGACACCACAAAATCCAATACAGACCAAATTACTGTGTTTATTCAAGTTCTTTCCATATGAAAGTAATAAAACTCAAATGAAAGAAGAAACCCAAGTGAAATTTACCTCACATTTATGTACATTGCTCTTAGAGAAGCTAGTTATAACATAAAGAAGTGTAAGAAGAAATACACCGCTTTGCATTTTGTCACACTCACGTTAAAGTCGATGACAATAAAATTTAGTGAACCAATTGCATATTGCCTTTCTGATTCTGTCCTTTCCCACCTTACTTGACCTTCTAGCACTGCCAGGCTCTCAGTACCCTGGGAGCATGTCACATGTTTGCCAGTCACCTGGCAAAAGTCACTCATCTAATCTCTGGTGTCCTCTCAGAGTAGCTAAAATCTGACATGTACTGAAACAGAACAACACAAGCTTTATCTGCCATTATTTTCTGTCCTTGGAAAGCACCTCTATGTGCATATTTTGCTAGTTCACATATGGCAATCATAAGCCTAGCCTGGATAAATCCCAAATAATACATCCTGACAGTGCAAGGCACATACTGTGTAATTCTTGTTTGTCCTCTGTGCTCTCTTTGTATAAATCCCAAGTTATCAGTATTCTGGACAGACATCTCAGGATATACAATCTTCAGAGAGACTTTGGCAATAAAACAATAGCTAGCAGCAGGAATGACAAACAGACAATGCTCTGTGATTACAGCTAGAGATGCACAGAGGTACTCTGGTAGAAGATCACCGCTTATCTGCTGAAATACGTTTTCCCAATCCTGTATATGTTTCTGGACACTTACAAGTAAGCTTTCTGAAGAGACATCAGTGCGATACTTTAAAGAAAAGTCTATTCTGCTTCAAGCAGCAGAGCAATGACTTAGGAATATTATCTGACTTTATACTGTTAGGAACTAAACAGACACTCCTATAGGCACATACTTTTCCAACCCACCACAAGTTTGTCTAATGCCTGTAACCACAGTATTCAGGACTTCTTGGTAGTAATGGTTACATCTGGGCAAAGTTTGACAGAGATGTACAAACGTCTGTCAGTGAAAGAGTCTGTCTTCATCCCATCTCTAGCCAAAAGCAGAAGGGAAAGTTTCCAGAGCTGCCTGAGCAGAGGATCAAGAATCTGATATTCTAACATTGTATCCTTCAGCAACATGCTCAGGTTGACCAGTCAGTCACAGAATATATGGTGACTGTCAACTGATCTCTTGCATCACCACAAGACTTGAACAAATCACCTGTACATCCTTTAAAGTCAGGCTTTCTACAAATGCAAACTATTTTTCTCAGTAAGTACTCCGCTCCAATCTTTACTGTTAAATAGCTTCAAATACTATGGATGCTTTAGCATCTGAAAGGAGGAAGTAATTTCTTTTTCTTAAACTCATTCTCACTTTGAAAGTATGGTTATTTTTCTGAGGTACATGCACATCACTTTCGTGGTAGTTTAGGCACATGTGTAATCTTGATTTGGCAGTAAACACTTTGTTCTTGCAGAGCTACATATTCTGACATTTTGCTTCTCAGAATGGTGTCAATCCAGGGCTTTGCTGTAGTCCCACAAGTTGAGCCAGAAGGACACACTCCCTGGCTGATCTCCAGCTCATCCGTTTGCTCTGTTCCCCCACCCTCAGCCACCTGCAGTACGTTACAGCACCTAGATTACTATTCAACCTTTTAATCCACAAGTCAAAACTTGTTTGGGGTAGTGAAGCAAAAAAAGCATCGTCCATAAATGAACTAAAATCAAGAATGGTGAAGTTATGAAAAAAGTTCCTTTATTTGTGAAATGTACTTCAATCAGCAGGATCCAATGATGTAAGCATGGAACAGGAAAGACTGACTTCATAGTCTTACCCCCCACTCCAAATTCAGGAGAGGAAGTCAAAGTCAAACAATAGGATCTGCTCTTTTCTCCAACAAAAGGGTTGGGAAAGGGATGTCGGTGGTGCCTTCCGCTACACCGAGATACATGAGACAACCAAGTCAGGTCTGCCAGACGCTCTTGCAGAACTGGA
This sequence comes from Baryphthengus martii, assembly GCA_013396935.1. NCBI lineage: Eukaryota > Metazoa > Chordata > Aves > Coraciiformes > Momotidae > Baryphthengus > Baryphthengus martii. The sequence continues at coordinate 192,516 of VWZK01004515.1, forward strand.
GCCTTCTCCTTACCGTACATGAACACAGGAAGAAAAACAGTCCATGAGAGATGCCTGAATCCAGTGATAGATCCTCTGTTGTCATATCGTTTTCGCTCCATGGACAGAGCCCTCTACCCTACAAGCTGAATCTCAAGGGAGATCAAGGCAAAGAAAAAAATGCTGGTCTTGAAGACAGTAACTCGAGAAGGTTTTCTCTTGGCATTATAGCTGCACAATGGTTTGCCTTTATCCCATCAATAAAGAATAAGGAAGCAAGTCACTTCAAAAAGCAGTAAGGGTGCACTCCTCACCCCTTTTCCATCTTGTACTCTAACATCATAAAGACAGTTTGTGCTACTTTCCACAGGCAGATCTCCAACTCCAGCTCCCATCTTTGGTGCACATCTACACCAGAACTTCAGCTCAGATCCGGGAGTCCATTCAAAGGGATCACACACAAGCTACGCTTCAGTCCACACCAGCAAACAGTATCAGATCACACAGACTAGATTACTTACAAATGAAGATGTGACTTCAAACTTGTGCTCCAACTACTAGCAGGCACTCAGTCCATGAGATCACACTAGAATCTGGCTGAGGAAAACTCAAACCTTTCAAAACCTGTAGAGCATGCAAGTTGGGTCTTCAACGCTATCTCCTCTCCTATTAGTCCATACTACTTCTGTTGAGCAGATATAGCCTTTGAGTGCTGAACCCAGAACATTACTTCAATTTCCCCAGAACGCATGGGTGCCAGCACAGACATCACGGTTGGATCTGTGTCCCAGTGTTAGCACATCTATACAACCTGACTGTGCTCCTGGTTCCTCATGAGACCAAACAGAAGGCAGTAATAAGTGCATTAAACTAGTGGGACTTCCAGACTGGCTGTGTTTGTGGTTAGTGTAGAGAATCCACTGCCACATTCAGATCTCAGAAACGTTCCCGGGAGCTCGCTAGATCATTGCTTCTCTCTGGAAGAGCTGATTTCACAGGCACAGTAGCATACTGCAGGGCAGGAGAGAACAGCTCCAAGGGAAAACACTCTAGGCAGCAGCAGTTTTGAAAAGCTGAGCCAGTAATGAAAATTCAAGGCATCTTGAGTCAGAGACAACTTAGGAGAACCATCATCCTAGGGAACAAAGAGGTGATACATGGTGAAAGTACATCGAATTTGTCCCATGGGAGAGCGTGTAAAAGAACAGGACTCAACACAACAGTTCCCCTGGCAAACAGGGGGCCATCAAAAAGTGAAAAGAAGAAATCAGCACCAGTAGGATGGAAGAAATCAGATTTATTTTTTTTTTTTCATTTTCTCCAAGATGGTAAAACATTCTCTGCTGCACAAACCCATTACTAAAGGTACAAAAAAGGAAGACGGTCAGAAAAAGATTCAGCAATCCAAGACCTCCTGAAACAGGCCTTCTTTGCAAACAGAGAATTAGCCTTTCCACAAGATCGTCTGCAGGCCTTAGAGTCACTGGCAAACAGGAACACATGGGTGTGATGGGAAATAAAAGTATTCCAAATGCATGACTTAAAATTGGAAAAATGCCTCTCTACTTTGTTAGTCATAAAATCTATGCAGTTTCTCCACGCTGCGCAGCTGAATGAGCATGGGGAACGGAACAATAGTCATTGAAACATGCCAAATTAATTCCACTCTAGAATTTTGTCTCTGCAAGCAAGAAACTAGGTGGGGGATGTTTATAAATCTTATTTCCTTAATTTTTGTTGGTTCTGTGTTTCCCACAGCAAACCACAATAGCAGCAGAACTTTATTTTTCAAGTATCTAGTAAAGGAGAAGAACTAGGCTACACTTTTCATTTACAGGGTGTTGGAACATTAGTAAAATTATTTAAGAGCCTGTTTAGACAATGCATCTTTACATATTAAAATTTAATGTAATAGTGAATATTAGCATATCTCTCTCTCTGTCTCTCTCCTCCCCAGTCCCGTAAAATCTACACACAGAGTCCCGCCTTAAAAGCAAGATAGATGCTTTGGGTATCCTTCAGGCCATAGGGACCCAGAGGATAATCACAGGGCTTCTTTGTCAGCAATTGTTTTGAAAAGAATGGTGTGATAAACATGTATGCTCAACAATTAAGGCAAGACTAGTGTATCACTCCCCCCTTGATGTCTGGCACTCGCTGGGACAGTAAGAGAAGTGAGAACTTTTTTCCTGAAAACAGCTGTAGTTCTCATTTCAGGGAAGAGGATACAGGCTTGCTTTGACAAATTGTGACTGTTCCTACTGTCATGGGTTAGAGCTGGGCTGGCCACTAGAAAGTTTAGCCTGTCCCAGAACACCAAAGCGGGCTTAGATCACCTTATATCAACATGTAAGTCTAGCTTAAAACTTGAGATCCAGAATTACAGCTCCTGCTTGCTAAGAGTACTACGCTGGCACACAGAGGTACCATACTAGTAACACCGCACAACTTTACTTCTGAGCTGGAGTGTCTTCTAGTTACACTGATTTAACAAAAGAAAAAAAAAAAAAAAAAAAAAAAAAGAAAGGAAAAAAAGCTTGCAAACTAAAAAAGCCATANAGCTTAGGCACATAATTAACCTCTTCACTTCTCCCTCTGTTTCAGTCAACCTTATACATGAACTAAGTCTAGCTGACAAATTTTGTAATCTGCACCTTTTCCCCACATCATCTTTACTTTTGCTACCTCCTACTTAACATATACCCCAAAACCTCAGTGCTTTCCTTGTAAAAATTTCCTCTCCGTGGACAGTCCTATAAGGTTTCAGAAGACAAGACTACTCTTCAACATAAATTGGCAGGTAGTGAGAGAACCAGGAAGCTTATTTTCCCCAAGTACCTACTGGCGTCATATCACGAACGCTCTCAATGAGCCTGAAGATCACATTATTTAATATATACAGCCAAGAAGGGAAATAAACATGTATAAGACCAGCTTATTTTTAAAAAAGTCAACATAAGAAATTATTTCAAGTGGTTAAAAAAGCCAGGGAAATATAAACATTTTTTCCCCTGCTGCTGACTAGAGACAGTATAAATTGCTTGGTCTTAGCCCAGACCCTCTGGTCCAGACTCTTTACATGTTAACAATGTTCATGCCACCGTTGGGGGTGGGGGGATGGAAATCAGCTGCCATGGATGAACTTTTTTATGGTATAAGCTTAAGTCTAGCGTGCCTGAAAACACTGCGAGACTGTGAGCTATATAGCGCGTCTATGTATAGACAGCATTATTCATCCTCCAAGTTTATTGCCCCCACCCCACTCCCTAGCTGCCTTTCAGGTTCATGACTCAGAATGCTAATTGCCCCGGTTTTGTTTCAGGCTGGCTGACTGGCTGTCAAGCCAATTCTATCACCGATTTGACAAATGAGCTCTTTTGCCTTCCTGCAAAGGCTCTAAGGAAGGTCATGAGACTCTATAGTGTGCCTTTTCTTCCTCCTTTACAACAAAGTTTAAAGGGGGGAATTGAAGCCTGCTTAGCAAAAAAAGAGAAACTAGCCACCAAACCCACAAATCTACCCCAAAATGCTTTTAGCAAGCAACACACGGGACTCCTGTAAAATGTGGATTATTTCTTTAGATCTTGCATTTTTAACATGGTCTGGCACACTTTTTTTTTAATCTTAAAAAGATTATGTGAAGCATCAAAAGTATATACAAGTTGATGGCCAAGTTATAAAACAACACAGCTGGATGTAAGGCCACATGATTCAAGACAGAAGTAAATCAAAATCCTCCCCACCACAAAAATCAGCTTCAGAAAGGCTTGTCTTCTGTAAGACCCAATCCTTCAAGAAAACCTTACAAATTTACACGACAGCAGTATCCAAAGAGGGAGACTCCATATCATCTCTGGGAGCATTGTGACAGTGCTCTGTCACCCTTACAGTGTAAAAAAACAAATAAAAAAAATAAAAAAATTCCTGAAGTTCAGAGATGTCCTGTGTTTGTTCATGCCCATTGCCCCCCCTCAACCCACAGGCAACACTCCTAATATAGCCCAGAACACCGTTAGCCTTCTTTGTTGCAAGGGAACAGAGCTGGCTCGTGTTTGGCTGGGTGTACACCAGGACTCCAGGTCCTTCTCTGCAAAGCTGCTTTGCTGTCTTACAGCACACCATTACAACAGCCCATAATGTCTAAGGGATGCCCAGGCTGGCCTTACGCAAGAAGTGTTTTTCAGTTAAGTTACAGATCCCTCAAGTCTTAGGCTTTGGCTACTTGGCTTTGTCCTCCAACTCCCCAGCAGCAGCGAGAACAACTATGTCAAGGATATAACTGATCTGCCCCAAACTAAGCTGCACGGGGCCTATGAGTATCTGGAGTTTGATCTAGGTGACTGCAGCTTCTGGCCATTGCCTGTCATCTAGAGAGCTCAGTAAAAGAAAGGTCTCGAACTGGCTTGACACAAGGCCCTTTTTCCATAATTCTTGCTACAAAAATCAAGTCTGTCTGGGCCCAAGAGCTCTGCAGCTCAGCTATACTACATTTTTGTTGATACAGCCATGAACTGAAACAGTCCACAACAGCAAGAAGCTGGGGAGAGATGCTCATTTTCAAGGAAAGACCTGTGCTTTAAAATAAGAAACAGTATTCTATTATTTTCTATAGAAAAACCTACTACATATGGAGCACGAGTTAAGGAGTATTAAGCTACTCTAGATGGTTTTATTTGCTTGTCTTAACAACAACATGGCATTTCTCCCCCTCCCCTTTTCGGGATCTGATTAAAAAAGGTTTAAGATGACTTGATAGCAGATGTCCAAATCTCAAGTAAAAACATAAGCTTTGGCTTCTGGCTACGCGCAATTACGAATTGAATGCATTTTTCCTAGGAAGAGGTGGGGGGAGGTATTTTCCTCACATAGAAAATATGTAAAACCTAACAAACTATTATTCTGCCGGATCACCCTCTAGCTGTAGGACTGACATATTTTAGACTTCAAAATACAGACTATAGCTAGACTATAGGCTTCACTAGCTATAGCTGTTTTCCCTTTACCTACTTATTCATACTAAAGAGGAATCATTTGCGTTACCTAAAACCTCTTCTAGAAAGCCACTCAAAGTTCTCTGGGACTTAGATACAGGTATAAGCTCTGTGAGTATGAGCAGAGTATTAAATAAAACACGGTTTTACATCTTTGATGAATAAAAATTTTAAAATAATAATTAAAAATCAAAAAAAAAAAATCAAAGCACCTCCTTCCAAGCCTACTCAAGCTATCCAACATATGAGTATTGCACAGTATGTAAATATAGATATATCTGAGTGTATATAGATTGAGTTAATTAATATTTCATTACTATTTGTAATTACCTATATCCAAGGTACATGCACAGAGCAATTAGAGTAAGTTAACAACTGGCTTCTGAACCAGCACTATTTGTCCTGAATTGAAGTGGTAAAACTCCAGTGTTTCCAATGTGTTTTTCGTTCTGCTGCAAGTGCCAGTTATTATGCCTTAAGTGAACACCAATTTGTAACTTATTCTATGCTTTTCATTAAAAGAAGAAAAAAAAGGAATTATGTAACTGATCATCGTAGCACCATTGTTATCAACTAGGTTTATTATTTTCCATCTTTTAAACAAAGAACAAAAAGGAAATTCCAGCTTGAATTTTAGCTGTTGTCTTTCAGCAAGCCAAACTTTGTCCAGTAACCCAACACATACTGACTTGTTTTGTATATTATGTCGCGATGTTTTACCTTCTTTGCAACTTCTACAACCAAAAAAACCCTAAATATTAGGCTTCGTTTCATAAATGTTCTCTTCCCTCACCCTGCTTTATTCCCACTTCCAAGTTTATTTTACAGTCTTGCAACGCAGAGTGTGTCCGTGGACAGTTTTCTTTACACAAGAAAAAACAACAGTTATTCTGTCTCAGGGGTTCATTTTGTTTGGGGTTTGTGGTAGTTTTTTCTTTGTTTTGCCTTTAAGAGAAACACCTATTGGCATACTACGTTAAGGCAAAGCCAAGGAGCCTTATTTTCCAGAAGCTACCCTCTGAGAAATGTAGGCTCCCTCTCCATTCCCACGGACACATGCAGCAGAGACACACTGTCAATTAACACTGCCTTCGGTAGCGCTCTAGTATCCGCGCTGCAGTTTGAGCGCACACGGATTGAAATGGTTATTTCATGTGCAAGTGTCAGTTGTCAGTTCTTGCCAAGGCATTCTTGGGAAACATGCCAAGGATCTTCCTCTAGGTGAGTCGAGCCAAAGTTTTATTTGACAGAGGAGCTTGATTTTGTTTCAAGTAGAAACTGTGTGTGGACACATAAAATGTGAAGCATATTACTATTCAAATATTTCATCAGAAAAAGAGAAAGTGGAAAAACATGGAGTTTGGTGCTATATTCAACTTACCTTTTCATTCCATGCCCACAATCCAATCCCAAGAAATGCTATGCCAAGGAACTAAAGGAAAAAAATAAAAAAATAAAATCAGAGTAGGAACTATAAAGGTATGGATTTACTATTTTTTTGAAACATATACATTAACCCATCTCCTCTGCTGGATAATCAATTTTATCAGGACTGTGGAGGCCTACTGAGAATTTTAAAATATGTATGTAGCAGTTTATTTTACAACTCAACCATTCTAACCGGAAGAATTTAAAACTTGCACAGCTCATTCAGAGATGTTCCACAGAGGAATAGTAGGTGTAATAAATGTCATTTTCTCAGCTTCAAGCAAGTGAGGTTCTTTTTGAGTCGGTCAGACTCAAGGCAAGCTCCACAGTCAAGGAACACATTATTTTACTGTTTATCACTGCCACCTGCACAAAACACCTGTCCTCACAGCTCTCTTCCAGTGAAAGCGACCAAAAGAACATCCTAAATACGTATGTACTATCAGTTTTACCAATGCTGTCCACAGAAACACAGAAAGTTGTTTCAATATAACATAACCTATGATTTCGGGGCTGGGGGGGAACCAAAACAAAACACCACCACTGGTCTAAGAGAGTTACATTTTAAAAACCCTGAAGCCAACATTTTAAAACCTTTCTGATACTGAATTTTTCTGTTATTTCGTAGAGGAAGTTACAGTCCCTTCCTCCTCCGAGAGACTTAAATGCACCAAACTCAAAAGCCAGCATCTTTCCCCCGTGATGATAAAGGGAACAGCACCTATGATTTGGTTATATCCCTGTATTCTCTGTTTCACTGAATTATTGAGTGTGCATCATTTCCCTCCATATCCTACAGGGTTTTCATAAAAAGCCCCCACTAAGCGTCAGTGCAACAAAGCAGAAGAGGTGAAATAAGCAGTCTGTCTCCCAACAGCTCCACAGCATTATTTGGCATGATATAGCACCAAGCATGCAGAACATCTGCAAAAAAAACAACAAACACAAACATAAAGATGTGCTCAGACACCTGCTATAAGTGTCCATCTGTCCAACTTTCATCTCTGGTTTTTAAAATCTAAGTGTTGGCTAAAAAGAAAACTCTATTCACTCTAGTTTCAAGGCATGCAATGAAATGTTGCTCAAACTTCAAACTCCGATTTTCTTTGCTGTTTGTCCACACTGCAGCGTACAGATTTATTTTGGCACACAGTGTCCCTTTCTCTTAAGATTTGTGTAAACAGTTAAGTATTCTAATGATTTTTCTTTTGCAAAACAAGACAAAAGTGTTTTTCTGTTCAGAAGCGGGAGGAGGCAGGAATAAAAACTTTAAAAGCTTTGCCAGAAGTGATTTCAACAGCTTCAAAGCAAGATGCCATATTCCTTATAGGCACTTTAAGTGGTAATTTTAGCTTTATACTACTAGCTATTGAAAGGTGATTTTGATATAGCACCTGGCTGAGATTTTACACAGTCACTCATTGGGAGACTATAATCTGGCAAAGATCACTGTCTGCAAACTTTGTTGCTTAAATGCCTCTCGCCTTGGACAAATTCTGCTCGCATTACTTGAGACAAAACACTGAGCTAGGCAGACCACAGACCTAACCTCCTACAATCATGCCCTAGAAAGGCCCACCTTTGCACAAACACAGCCTGCTGTGGGCATGAAGAACACAGGAATCCTCTCAGTAATCCCCATTGGCAGAAGAGAGATGTTCAGGAGGACACTTAGACCTCTCAACAGGATTAACTTTGGATTTTTCTGGCCAAAAAGTTGGAAGTGCTTAGAAAAAAAAAAAATCTCTCTATATTTTTGCTGTTAGAATCAGAAGTAAACCAGGACACATTCTGCTTATCTTGCAGCCCTTCTGGAGATGTCTCCAAGACAGTCTTGTTCTGATTGCTTATAACCAGAATGAAAATCTCACTACAGTTGAAGTACATCAGGAGACTGTGAGATGGCATACACGTCATCTCAGTTAAGTCTGGCAAATTTCATTTACATCCATTAAATTACTCCAATGAGTAATAAAAAGATGGAAGCTTGCCTCATTATCTACAAGACACTCTACAAATAAAAATTGTCTCAATTCTCTGCAGACATCTAGTGAGACCATTTAGCCTGACTATAAATGGTCACCGGATCTGGAGCAGAGCTTGTAAAAATCTTGATACTTTTCTTTTTTTAACCAATAATTTGCAGAATATTAAAATGTTTCCCTGGAGTATTACAGCCTGACATAAAAAGTTGCTTAATAGTACCTTCTCAGTCATAGGCTTTCTAGTCACAAACATCAAATACATGGGTTCAAACTTCTCTTCTATAAAGACTGTATGTATTTAAGAGTAGAATGTGTAGCAGTACTTGTACTGTTGCCCTACTGTTAAAGTTGACATGCAGTTTTAAGAAGTGGATTGATAAGTATTTCAAGTTGCACATATCTTACTCTCAGTCTTGCCTGGAGGAAAACGATTCTTTGTTGCTAGGCATAGAGCATCATACAGCGCAGAGCTTCATTTAACGGGTGCTGGATAAATACTAATGCAAACACTGGAAAAAGTTTGAGAGAGATTGGGAGGAGTTTAATTGTAAAGTGATCAGACATTACTTCCCATACTAAATTTTTAATCTCAGCTGACATTCTTAAATAACTTGGCACCAGTTTTCAAACAAAAGGAAACAGCCGCAGGCCAAGCAGTAGAAGGCTGGTTAACGTGCCACGTGCATCAACTACTGTATTCACACGTGGACATACATTAGACTTGTGTGAGACGGAACTATAGTGCAGCCACCCAGCTTCACCTCCACAATACAGACACACCAGCAGAGCATGTCAAAATTGTCAAGAGTTCAGAACCAGAGCTCCTTTGCAAGAGCTTTTTTCTTTTTTTGAGCATGGGAACATAAGGTACAGTATTTTACTGACAAGAACAGCAGTGATCAGGACAACGTAAAGCGTAATATTTCACATCCTGATACACAGTCAGGAAAATATAGGGCTTCTGAGCTTTGTGTCTATATAAAGCAGCTTTGACAAGTCCCTAACCGACACAAACACCAGAAGAACAATTTTTCCCTGCACTTCCACTGCAGCACTGTGCTCAGACTCACTCAGAAATATTCCAAAGTCAGAATACTCACTGCTTTCTTTCAAGTATTTTATTCCAAACCAGTCTTTCTGCTTTTAAGTTAGGGCAAAAAGGAGGTTAATGTCTGTGTCAGAGCACGGTGGACTTTGTTGGGTTCATTGCTTGTTTGTTTTCAAGCAGCCCCGACAGAATAATCACATCAAAACAGAAATCAAAACGAAGTTTCACAGTTTTCTTCTTTCCTTCATACCACTGATGTGTATTCTGCTGTAAATATGTCTGTTAGCAATTCTTTCAAAAAAAAAAAAAAAAAAAAA
>VWZK01004515.1:202268-239480 GCA_013396935.1 Baryphthengus martii
AAAAAAAAAAAAAAAAAAAAAAAAAAAAGGACATCCTCTCAATTCTCTAGCTTTCACCTGGAACAGTATCATAGGGAAGAAAGGTACCAGAAGCCTATCCTGTTCCTTCTTCCTTTCATCCCAGTTCTCAATACAAACTGTTACAGCATTTCATTTTCATGTGGCTAAACCTACACGGGAAAGGCAAACTGCTCGAAACATGCATACACATTTGTATATTTATGCTAACGCTTACACAAAGAATACATTCTCCTAAAGCCCATTTCTTGTTTGCCCTGCGACATTACCAGCAAGAAAACTCCATGTACTACAGTCACTGAATGAAGATGCTGCGTAGGTGACTAATTACCATTTTGGTTCACAGCGACATTCAGATCTAGACTGAATATAGACTAAAAGACGTCAAATCTATTTCCATTTTATGTACAGCTTTTAAAAAACATTAAATTATATTTCACAAATAGCTGTCTCAGTAAAACCTCCTCCCTCCCAACACAACATGAAGTTTCACACAGTGTGGAAGAAAAAAAGATTCCAGTTTCCACAAATTTTGTTCAGCTGAATTAGAAAACACATCTGATATTACAGAGTCATCCAAAGTAGAAAAACAGACCTGAGAACACAGTGAGAAAAGTTGTCTGCTCCATCTTTCTGGACTCAAAGTGATGCTTTCTAATGGAAGTTAAGCATGTATCACCCCCAGTTTCAAAGCAAGGTTAGTGGACCTTTCATTTTCATCAGTATGGGGCCTTCTGTTGACAAGTAAGCAAGAGAATACACACACACACACTCCCTCCCCCTGCAAAACAACAGTCAGTAGCCACTATTTTCTTATTGCCTTCTCTAGTTCTTCAATTGCAAAAGCAAGACATCTGCTTTCTGTTACTGTTGCTCTATGTATTTCTTTTATTGCTTTCTAGTGGTGCAATTGTAAGCACTGCCAATCGGCTTGGAGCAAGAGTCCCTAAAGACTGAAGTGCCTCTCCCCTTGTCCACAGAAATTGATACACTGGAAAACAGAAAAAGCAGGATGAATTAGACCCTAATTCCCCTGCTTCAACTTTTGAACAACTCCCCTCAAGTCTAGATAAAATAAATTTATCCCCTTCCAAGTTCCCAATGAGACTCTCCAAACTCAGGTCCTGCTGTCTAAACAAAACCACTCTATTTGGAGCAGATTTTTTTAAAGCACACAAAGCTAATGTGTATCAGTCACTTCGTAAAATTCTTCAATAAAAGCTTTTGGGAGTTTAACATTTTTATGTCTATGAAATCCAGCCGATTTCCTAAAACCAGAACCTTTTTCCCCATACAAAAATCAAAGACCTTTAAGGCAAATACCACATCACTATCACACAGAAACATTTTAAAAGCCTACAGAGTTGAAGTAAGAAGACATCTCCATTCACTGTCACTTTTGTACACTTATCTTGCCCAAACCCTATCCCTTCTCTCCTACTCTTCTTTACACTCTATATTGCTCTTTGTTTCACCGTCCTCTCTTTCTCTGCTCTCCCTTGAGTCTAAAAGACTAGACGAGAAGACTGAGAAATTCAGCTGCACACACCTCTCTGGGGGCCTCTTTCTTGCTTTCACTTCTGAACTACCTTAAGTGCTCTATGTCCCTCTACTTCTCCTATCCAGCATTGCTCTCTTCATCAGCACCAATCTGTCTCCAGCTCAGTCCTCTTCAGTGTAGCTTCTCTGCCTGACGTCAGTTTCTATTTTTAAATGCATCCAAAAATTATGTAATCTGTGCCATAGCAGTGTATGAAAACAGTAGAGGCTTAAAACACAACCACAAGCAGCAGAAAAGTGCAAAATGGAAGAGAACCAAAAAAAAACCCCAAACCTGAATTCCACATCCTATGTACGTACACGAATCGTTTCCCTTAGGCAATTTGACAATGCAGAGGCATATATGCCTTCTTATTCTGGCCTGCAAGTAAGAAAAAGTACAAAGGCAAAGAAAGCACCGTCTGCCTCAAGGTGAGGTGATGCAAAGTGTCTGGAAGCAGTATTCCAAACAAGTCATTTTCCACGTCTGTCTTGCTGCCCAGGGGCAAGCAGCCTCCTACCCCAGAGGACAGCAAGACCTCCTCCAGCTCTCCTCTTCCTGCTGCTGCACCCATCTCATTCATCCCAAACCACTCTGCAAGAAAAAACTAAAACAAAACAAAAAAACAAAAACAAACAAAAAAAAAACCAAACCAAAAAACCACCACCAAACCACCACACCACAAAACAGAGCATACATTAAATGCTCATTATGAAACTGATACACAAATGCTCACTTATTTCAGCTCCAAGCAGTGAAGTTGTAACATCTAATTCAGGCATTTGTTAACAGCCAATAAAAAGGATCTGAGCGAGTCTTTTCCCTAAGTAACAAATGGGCAATGACAATGCCTGCACAATTGATTTAAGTAGCTGAGAACATAAAGAGTGCAGAGCCAGGAAACACAAACAGGTAGGTTTGTCAACACAGCAGGATACTCTGAATGCTCAGCATTTCCTTTCGGGAGAGCAGTCTCAGCTCCTAGCTGTGCTCCTAGCCTATGGAGAAGGGGTCCCAAAAATCCTCTATCCCAGCTACAGAAGCTGCCGCATCCCAGGCACAAAGAAGCAAACACATGTGGAGAATGAGGGAGGCATGAAAAGACTGAACCAGTCTGCACAGAGCGGCACACCAAGTGACCACCACCAGCTTTACAGACAAGCTTGGGGCAAACTGTTTAATGTGGTTCTCCTACTTAAAAAAAAAAAAAGAGTTCACAGGAAAAGAGAGTGAACTCCAAGCAAACAGTGAACACATCCAACCTGCAAGTGCACACAGAACTTCTGCCAGTAAATCCTTCACTAGCTTTCTTACCTCTTACCTTCACCAAATGCTCATTCCTGGTTCTTTTTTAGGGGTCACTCACAGTAAGATGTTCAAAGTAATTTACAGATAGACTGGTACCACATATATTAAGAAATTGTAGCTTGAAAAGGTACAAGTGATTCACCGCAATTAAATAATGCATCAGAAGACAAGCTCAGTTACACAAAATCATGACCCTGATATGACAGGCTATACAATCACATCACACCTCTCCCCAGACCAAATCCAAATATGAACTATAAACTCATGCAATATATGTATTTACCATTGCAATGTTAATATATGAAATAAATCAACTTCTAATAGTCACAGCACTGAGCGTTGGGAGGATGAAGAATAGAAGGGAACACAAGAGGAGCAGTGTTAAGTTTATTACGTTATTTGACAGCCAAGCAACTCTCCACTTCACAAAGATGCAGCCAAGAGCATACAGAGACCAGTACTATGTCAACGTAAGCAAAAGCATAACCTCAAGAGTCCTACCAGCTGTGTATATGTGCCTGCGCATACCTTGGTTTTTTATAGACACATGGGGAAAAGAAATGAAGCCAAATCACTAATTAGACATCAAAATTATTTTCCAACACCCGCATGCAATTACTATCAGCAATTCATATGCACAAAGCCAAATTACAAGAGACAGGTTCTATAGATACTGAACAAAACTCATTATCAATGATAGTGTCATCACCAAATTTTGCACTTTGCAGTCATCTCAATAGACAGAAATGTCTCTAAACACAGCAGTAGTTTTAACCATTGTCAACCCTCAGCATTTCCTGTGTACTACATTAACTGCCCAGAACTGAAAAAAATTCAGATTATCTATTAAAAATGGTTCTGTGGAACCATTAAAAATGGTTCTTAGTGCAGCTTCCAGAAGCACCAGAAGGCCTGTCGGCCAGAGCTTTAAAAAATTCCGTTCCAGACAATAAGATCATTCAGCCCTTTACTCTGTCTTGCAGTGCACTGCTTCTTACTAACTCCAGAAACTACTGTATGTGCCCCTGCTATAGACTATACAAGGTTATTCACAAAATTAAACCAAATTGTTACTGATGTCGTTAACCAATGCTTTATTAGCTGTTTTCATAATACAAGGTAGCTTTCTAATTTCCAGTAATAGTAGCATCTGCAGAAGTTGACAGCAATTTCTCATTTCTGCAATAAAACTACTTTTTTGGGGGGGGGCAAAGCAAACAAAACTGTGATTTCAATTTCTTTTCAAACAAAACGACATGGAACAAACCAGAGGCAGAAAATGGTCACAATGTTACTTACCTAAAGGTTTTATTCCCAGGCAAAAGTTCCACGGTTTGGCAGTAGGAAAAAAAACACAACCACAACACCCAAAAAAGCCCAAACAAACACCAACACACAGTTACAAAACAGCTGCGTGTTTAAATGAAACAGACTCATGACCCTTTGTCTAGTTTCCAGACAGCATCAAACGCACCTCAATTATTTGTCATTCGCAAAAGAGCCATCGGAGGCTTGACTGAACTTGGAGGCAAAGTGCTCTTCACTTGTAAAGGTGCCCCTTCAAATCACAGCTACTTAATGTGATATGGCAGTTTGGAGAGGTTTTGCTGTTAACACCTTTGCTGGCCTTGAGCTGGAGATAGACACAATGCTATTGCTCCAATTTAATTTGGGGACAACTTTTTTTTTAATAAATGCACTGATAAAACCAGAACTATATTGGATGATTTCCAGTTCACTACAACAGCGACTATTCTTCTCCTATAATTTCAGTTTGACCAACAGTGTGAGCAATATCACCTAGATGATGTAAAGTGCTCTATTTGCTAAATGCAAACTCCTATTTCTGATTTTATTGCCACTTTGAACCGCATTATTTCTGTAAATTATAGTTCCTGATGAATCCATTACCTTTGCCTGTTACACCTCTCTGGTTTGCACAGACACTAATAGCTGATTCCTCCTGTCAACACCTATCAGGAAAATAAGGATTAGAAAATTTATTTGAGGAATGTGGAAACATAATTGCAGTGGATACAGATGGCTCCCTAAGAGAAAAGTTAAAAAACGCAAATGACATTGCCCCACTAAGATCCCTCTGCTGCATAGCTGTGCTCTTGCAGTCACTCGGTCTTCGCCTACCACTCCCCTAGGATGAAGGAGATGTTCTGGTATTGCAAAGCTGACTTGCAAGAGAGAGTGCACATGCCAATCAAATAATCTCATTTTCTCCTTCATCCATAAAGGCAGAGCATCTGCTTTTAAGATCCCACTTTATTTGCTTGTAGATTAGTCATTAGTAAGGAGTACCTCAAGACCATTTTTAAGAAAGCCTTGGAAGCGCTACAACAAGCTTGTAAATCAAGTCATTGTCTTACACCCCAGTTTCCAAACAGAGTCCCACAAAGAAAACCCAAAAATCAAAAAACACAGAAAAAAACCAAAATCAAATGCAAAACAAAAAAAACACAACACCACCAAAACTCCCACCAGCCAATAACAGATACCACAAAAAAAACCCAATCATCATGCACAGAAAGCTCGTTTTGGTTTGACTTTCTGAATTTGCCAATCATTTTAAGTTGGTCCAGCAAAGACAACTCCTCCCTATGTAGAAAAAGTATTTTCTTACTTCTCACGCAGCCCCAGAAGGGTTTAAAGACAAGGTATGTGAGCAGCACAAAGCAGTCATTTAATCATAAAAACACAAATACTGGCTAAGTTTCCATGCCCAGATGGACATTGTTATAGAAGAGAAGAAAGGAGAGCACTTAGTTTTTACTACTGAGTGCCAGCAGTAAAACTGATTGAAACTTTAGCTGTTTCCCAAGGAACAGTCACCCTATACAGAATCTCACCAAGGATCTCTGCAATCCACAGACACTCAACTCCAGCCTTCCAGGCAAAACCCACCATATTTGACTTGATCGACTGGAAGATAACACCACTATGGAGAACTCTGCCTTTAAAAGTCCCACAAGATCTTACTGGAACAGTGTTGCTTTGGGCACATTACACAACAGCAATGTGAGTTAGGACATAAACTGAATAAAGCAGACCTCTGTTAAACTGAGGGGCTCAAAAAGCCTCCTGACCATCTCTGACTGCAGACTTCTCACCACCAACACTGCAGTAAAGGACAGAAGATCAAGAAATGTGTGTTCTAACAAACCTATGATAGAAAAACAAAGGCAAAAGAAGAAAAAAAGAAATTCTCTCAAAATTGCTTAAAAGACTTGATCTTCTAGAGGAGTAACTCCGCACCGAACACAGCATGATGCATTTATACAGTAAAGAAGGTGCATCTTGGCTACTAATCAGAGAAATTAATTCCTGCTAAAACCACCAATGTAAAGAAGATCCCTTGATAGAGCATAGGTAAAAACTTGAGCGTAAGTGTAAAGAAAAACGTGTCAACATCAAATTGCTAAACCAAGTTCGACACCCACCTGCCCGCACTGCAATTTCAGTCCAAGCTAGCAGAGAAAAAAAGTATTTTGCAGCACAGAAGTGTTATCATAACACTTCACAGAGAAAACCAACTTATCTGAAAAATATAACTGCAGTTTTTCCCTTACCTAAAAAATATGGTTTAAGTTTCACCCAAAGGCAATAAATAGTGTCAGAGTTTCACTTTTCAGCCCCTAACTGTGACCAACACACAGGCAACAGGAGACGACAATTTGGAAGACAAGGACTTGCTTTTCCAGAGAAGGATTTGGAGATGACAACACTCCTAAATGTAGCTTCTCCAGCTTTCAGTCCTGCTTTTAAGAGCAAGGATATGTGGAAGTCACTTCTAAACTCTCAAGCAGTAAATGAAAAAAAAGAAGAAAAAAAAATGAGCAAGGAAAAGCCATATCAAACATCTTTTTTTTCTGTTTCTCTATTTCATCTACCGACCTCTTTTTGCAACAACTAAATTATTTGCATTTTGACTAACATGCCCAGGAAAATCTAGAATGCTCTGCTTGCCTGCTCTTCCATTTTAAATAACTTCAGCCTGGGAAACTTCTCCATTAACCTGTGCTGTAGTTCATACACTACAGAAACATAAGAAACCTTTTGGAGCATGAACTACTTTCCTTTAACTATTTGCATACTTTTAGATAGTTATTCATTTGAGCTGAAATATCAGGAGACAGAAAGAAATCTTTAAATTTGGTCCTCCCCTGCTCCAGAAACATGGCAATTAATGCTGCACTGGGCTACCCAGAGAAAGAGAGAAAAGATTTTCAGCAACACGCAACTGTACAAACTGTCACCGTGACTGGGAGCTATCAGCAAGAATCCTTCACTAGTAACTCATGTCCTTTTCTTCACTTAGTGAAGAAAGGTGACCACAACAAACTGGAACAGTAGGAGGGCTGAACATAGGGACATACAGATGGAATGGAATTTAACAATCCAAATACAGTATTATATAGATAAGGACTAAGAAAATATCTGCTATAAACTGAAAATGTATTCACTGGAAGCACAACGGAAGATAGCCTTGGAATTGCATACATCAATCTGCAAGAGAGCAAGTTGAAGGAGTATGCAGAAAAGCAAAATATGATTTTGTGATGTTTAATAAAACATTCTCAGAAAGAATGTAACTCCTTTCTGTAAGTTTCTCCCCATTCCATATCCTTACAAAGGTCTAGAGTGGCCAGCATCACTATGGTGACAGCCCACTAAAGGATTCAGATTCTTTCTAATGTAGTATCAACACCGGCAGTGTCCAGCTGTAGGAGGTAACAGTGTGTGTTAACTCCTGTTGCAACAACACTGTGCCCATTAAAACTCAGCAATGAAACTGGGTTCTTGGCATTTTTGTACATGGACCATAACATTTTTTACATATAGCTGGACCTATTAGCATAAAACTGCAGGTTCATTAACTATGCTTCAACTTAAACAATGCTAGGGAGACCAGGCCTCCCAGTGAGCATACGCTTAAATACAAAAACAGAAAAGCATACAAGACGACACTCTTAAGGTTTTCAGGGTTTTTTATTAGGGAACCTGTCTCTAACAGTCGCACAAGGAGCTGTTGAACTTAGGTCTCCCTGCTAGATCACCTAGCTTGTGTCATGCAAACAGCAGGTACAGGGTTTTCCAGGATCTTAATTGCTTTGCAGCAAACAAAGTCACCCTCATCAATATCCTTTCATTTGAACTTTTGTTCAACCACCCACGGTCAGCCCTTCCCACCTGCCCTGAAAGCACAACGTGCTGTGTTTCCAGCTACAGGTGGGGTTCTTCAGCGTGTGCCGTTCAGATGCATCTTCATAAAACCCACAAAAAACCCATTTTGTACAGCACTGACCCTTACTTGCACAGAAGGCATGAAAGGAGCCCAGTGTAACGCAACCGCATTCCCAGCACCGCTGCGCTGTTCTGGCTGCACTCGCATGACCTCTGCTTGGTTTCTGTCACTGCCAAATGGGCAGACAAACAAGTGCAGGGTGGCGTGTCAGATCCTCTCTCTCTCTCTCTCCATGCACCGAGCCCAGCAATTACACTCTACAGCAGTCACCCTCCGGCTACTGAAGAGAGAGAGAGAAAGGGGAACAGCGTGCATGGAGACCAAGGCACATCACCAGGAGCTTTTCATCTCTCCTTCCGTTAATACAGTAATTAGCACTGCCAGATCTTACCTCAGGTGGAGCAGAAGGAAAAATCCTGTACCTGTTGAAGTGATATGCCCCAGATTAAGGAAAGGGGTCACTTCCCTGCCCTGCCATTACAGTCAATATATATGATGTTTATATAACAACGCAGGACAACTAATCTATCCCATAGCTTTCTACATTGTCAGTGTAGTCTATCACCAACTTAGTCAGTGCTCCTACTCTTGCTTCTCCTACATCACTCCCGATGAGATGCAGATCTCTGAGGATGTGCTACAGGAACTTACAAGCTCCATTTCGTAAGACGAGCCCCTGCACACTCAACCAACTTAATCACATGTATGCACAAACAAAGAGCTTCTCAGTAGCCATGAAGCCATGTGGAGGCTGAAGCTGTGAAAGAAGCAGAAGGAGAAAGCCCACACTCCACAATGTTTCCAGTGACTAAGAGAGATTGGTTTTGGCTGCTGGCTCAGCCAACTGTTCGTCCCCATAAAATGCTGCATCTATTAATCAATCTAGAGGTATAAAATAGAACAGAAAAAAAAAAAAGTTTAAAAACCACCATTTTTTTTCTTTTTTTTTAAGTAGGAGAAAAATGAGGAACCATTAGTTCTCCAGGCAGAGGATCCACAACAATTGAGATACACAAGCACACTAATCTGCAGCACAATTTCCCTCTGATTTCCGTTCAAACTTTAATGGTAGCTGAGTACTACCGGAAGCTTTTGAAAAATTCTCCCCGTAATTATTGCAAATGTCCATAGTCTCTAACTTAGAAGAATCAATTTATTACCATATATATAGTTACACTGAGAAGTGGAGAAAAAAAACCAGGATGGTAAACCAGTACGTTCTCCTTAATTCAGATGTCATCGACTCATACCACAGAATCAAGTAAACTAAAAACAGTACCACTGTATTCAAAGCCCCAGGCTGCATCTCCTCTTTGGAAACAATTCTTCTTTTAGGAAGCCAAATTTTAATGAGAATACCTACCAGCCTTACCTTTTAGTTTGTCATTTTAAAATGCAAGCAATCAGTTTTGCAACTGAAATTGTTTCACCTCTCTGAGAAAAAGCAACCTGTACTTTTGTATTCTCTCACAGAGTGCATCAGTCCAGTTTACTTTTTTTTGAATGGTTATCCTCCCTGCAAAATTAAGGCATCTTACAGATTACAGTTTTCCTGGAGGAAAAAAAAGGATGTATCATGTATACAGACTCCCTTCTTTTCGTTAGTTCAAGGATTCCCTCAGTTCTTGGCTTCCAGTAAATATGAAATAATTTGATTCATAAGTTTGAATCACAAGAAAATACTCAGATGTGCTTATTAAATACAACAATGTATTTCTCATCAACTTTACTGATCGGTGTAACATACTTAGAGACCCTAGTGCTCTTCCTACTTCTGCCATCTGAATCAGCAATAATCACGGGAGCAAAACCGTCAAAACCTCAGCTCCTCGATAGCGTGTCCTATACACTGGAGCAAATAGTAAAAAGGGTTTTTGTGCTACTTCACTATATTGTTATGCAGCCTTCCCAGAAGTCACTGCTGAAAACACTGAAAGTTTGTACCAAAGTAAGAGACAGCTACTCTGAGTCAATCTCAAGTGACAGAAGCTATACAATTAAGAGCTCACCTTAAGCTCAGGCATATACTTTCTACTTAATTCACTCTTTCAAATCCTGTCACGAAGGGCTTTCCAAGTAATCCAGCCATCCCATTACTCCAGGTATACACAAGAAAGGCAATAATACAGATGATAAAATCATCATGCACATATATATATGTACATACAGACCATATGCATGCACTTTGTACAAAACTTCTCCATCCCAAGACAGAGACTTCTAAATTAATGTGAGATTAATAGTAAATGCAAAATCAGAACTTTGGTTACAGTTTTGTAGGAGTAAGAAGTTTCATGTTGATCAGAATATTTCTCCAGCTCTAAAAGGCAAAATATATTCAGATATTAACAAAAATACACTTCCTGGGCCTCAGACTCTCTTTTTAAATTTCTTTTCTTTAGAGGGCGTAGCTCCAAATTCTTCCTAATATTTACACTGCGGTTGAACTCACAAACTGAGATTTTTCTGCCTGCATTCAGTGACCTTGAAAATTGCCCATCTGAAGAAGTTCCCATGGAATTACACTAAACGCCTGCTATTCTTAGCATGTACACCACACGGCATGGTAAGCTGCATGGTAAGCCTCCAGGTAAGTTCTCATTAGCAAGATATCTTGTTTCAGAATGGAAGTTAACATACCACCCCCTCAGAGCTTGAAAAATGAAATTAAAAATACCACTGGAAAAACTATCTGTTTGTAGAAGCTGAAGAGGTGAGTTGTACTCAATGAGTGACTTCTACACTAAGCAAAACCCTGAGCTTGTCCCTGTTCCTCAAGAAGCTATATGCTTCCCTTTTTCCACACCTATGGTAAGGCTGCTAACATGCAGGCACCTGGGCTGCTGCTCAGGACCACCATGATCTGCCACAAGTCCTGAACAACATCTGCCAGTTCCAAAGCAGTATTTTGGATGGCCTTCATTTTCTGAGATGGTGCTTTTTAGTACTCTGCATAAGCAACCAATGACTTCTTAACTTTATATGCAGTACAGTCCATCTCATGATTTAGAAACAACTTTTTAAAAAAAAAAACAAAAAACAAACATACCACTTGTGTCACAGTTTTTGCTTTTACCCAGAATTTGCATGTTACAAGCTTCTTTCATTCATTATTATAAGAATAAAAAAAAAATCCAGTAAGACTGTTGTATTATCAAACCTGATAGTTTAGCCAGCAGTCCCTCATAGCTATCCCTTCCATGTCTTTAAGAAAGGGCACAGAGAAACACCTTATAACCAAAACTATATCAATCGTTACCACACAAATGGTAGAAAGACAGATATTTTTAATAATTTTGAATAATGCTATTCCTTTTGCATAGAACATTAAAAAAAATCCTTATGGAATGACAATTTTTTCACCCAAGAGCCAACATCAACTGGGTTCTTCTACTGAAAGGTAAATGCTAAGAAAATGTTGATAAAGAAGCAACCTCATGTCTCCATCACCTCTCCATTTACACAAGAGTTTTGCCAGAATCATGTGTACGAGCTCAACATCACCAACATTTTCACACAAGATAAATTATCCCTGATCCACTTTTCAGTGACTACCCTTTGAAGAAGCTGTGTGTCACGCAGTGCAAATAAACTCTTTTCCATTGACGTTTCCTAGTAATTGCTCAATTCCATTCCACAAAAGGAAGGCTGAAACTTAGACAATAATTAACACGGATCAAGAAGTGTTCATTGAATTAGCAAGGAGAATTCTTCACTGAATGGAGTACATCCTTACATCAAATTACAAAAAAAAAAGAGGACACACTTTGGTGAAAACTTATGGTATGGGGTTTTTAATTCCACAGATTGTCCACAAAGAGGGATTAAGAGGAATACATTGGTGCCATTATAAAGAAGGGGAAAAAAGGTCATTGCAATCAGATCTTTTACTATATTTTAGAAGTCATAGAAAAACACTTAACAAGTATAATATTTGTTCTGAATAGTCAAAGTAACACTTAATATATATTTCCCTACATACCACTGCTTTATTCTAGTGCTGAAATTAACTCTGACAAGCCCTCTTATAAAGTTGCAGCTCAGGTTCTGGTAAAACTGCTGTGAAAGACAAAACCACTGTAACACAAAGAGCACAGTTATCTAATCAATTTATGTTTGGCTGTATGAAAAACAGAACTAAAAACAAGCCTATTTTGTACTCCCATGTTCCATTTAACATTTAGATTGCTTTATGCAATAATCAAAAGTATTATCTATTAGTATTAATTTGTAATCTTTTTTGTTACTAAAATTTTATCCATCTACCAACTTGAGCTAGCTGGGATCAGGCCAATAAATTGTACACATCTTTCCCTTCAAAATAAAAGTAGAACAAGAAACCCAGCACTTGCAACAAGTTCAAATAACATGAGAAAACAAACCACCAACTATTATGAATTTCTTCTGTATATCCTAAGTAAAGAATTTATTTAATGCAAAGGAGCATGTTCAGTTCTGTTTGATTTTCTTTTTATGCTGTTACAGACATCCAGGATCAGGGCTGTAGCTTCTTCTTTGAGAGTTTGGGGTGGTTTTTTTCCAAACATTTGTTTTCATTTTCTCTGTGGTATGAAATACAGAAAACGGGTAACTGCATAAGGACAAGAGACTGCTGTTGAAATTCCAGAGGAGCTATGGTAACTGCGGCCACCTGTGCTTTTATTCCCCACTCGAGGTACTACATACACAATCCAGGAGCTCCTTTCAATACTGGGTTGAGTATCACCACCTATCTCAGTCCCCAAGTGCTCATGTGCCTTTGCTCTGATGAGCAAAATGCCTCATTTTCATGTATAGATGAGGACTCCTCATTTCTAAGACCATCTGATACATTACAAAGTGAGAGCTACTCAGTTTTCCACAGGCAAAGATGCCTGCTGTTAAACTGCAACTTCTGTAATGTGCTTATATCATACATTAAAAAACAGGTGTTCACCATCTTTAAACAGAGAAATTCTTAAAACGACACTCATGCTGTTCAAATCCTTGTTATGTCAAAAGGAACTTCAAACAACTTTAGAAGATGAAATCATCAAAAAGAGGATTACAACATATAGAAACTGCTGCATGCTTAGCAAAATTGAGTATCTGCAGCAGCTCAATGCTACAATTGCTGATGAAAAGCCTTGAGCCTGAACTACAAGGTATCATTTTCTTCACCTTCCAGGGACCTTACAAAAAAAAAAAACAAAAAAAAAACAAAAACACAACACAACAACAAAAACAAACAAAAAAAAAAAGAGAAAAAAAACAACTGCAAAAACATATATAAAGTTGTTTCTTTTTTCAGCAGCAGTAACTTGAACCAGGGGAACTTTTATTAGTGTTTCCTAAGGTCATGAACTTCTATTGACAAACTAGACTGTTTGCCACGTAGTGTCAATAATCTGCTGATTAAAGGTCTCTCAAGTCCCGCAGGCACTGCAGACCGTGACATCTTAGTGACCCGCTTATTATAATCTGGTGTAAGATACTTCTACAAATTAACGTTTTCTTATTCCAAATTAGTCTTCAAATTTATAAGACATTTAGAAACAAGACCGAAAGACCCGAAGCCGTATATTATATGACAGACTGAAAGAATAGAGATGACAGCATCACCACCACAAAGTCAACAAGCAGCACGATCTTCAGTACACACACTGCAGATTGATTGTCAGGAGTGCTGGGAAGTAGCAGCTCCCAGCAAGCGCTGGCTGACTGGGCAATGAGACAGCAGCTACAACACCCAAATTCTCGCCACGGTTTTGTCACTGACCTACAACAAGACCCCTCACAGGTCACGTCCCTTCTGTGCCTCGGTTTTTCTTATTGTCTTTTGTCTTGTCTAAATAGACTGAATTCTTCAGGACAAGGCCCGTCTCAAAGCTGCTGGTCGAGTACAATACCATTTTTATTGTATAGGGGGGGGGGGAAAAGTGGTTTCTCAGGCTCAGCAAGGGTGAAAGTATTAATGAAATACTGGTTTCTTATTGTTCAATTAAATGAGACTGGATCCAGGGTTTTACAACAGATTATTGCCGGTTTGCTTCCACTTTAACTTCCTGAACACATAAGGAAGAAAACAGTATATGAAAAGGCATTCAGCAAAGGTTTCATTTTAGCAAGACTGCTAACACTCCTTTGGTTCTAGCCATACACTGTCACAGTGGGATACAAATCCACTGTCTGATAGATTTTAAGAAATCTAAAAGACAATACTGAAGGAGGAAAAAGGTACATAAATGCAGCTGTAATGGAGTGACACTCTTGTCATACAATAAAAGTATCTAGGAAAACCCAGAGGAGATGCAAGAGAAAGGCAGAGGCCATCTTTTCTGGTGGCCTGTCTTAAATGCCACTAGAACACAAACCTAACAGTAGCCTTATCAACCACTCACACCTGAAAAACTTTCATCAGCTTCAGGACATTAAAGACTGTTTTGATACCTTTTAGTCATAGCAGACAGCTACAATCTAAAAGATGCAATTACCTTGTCTGACAAAGCCAGATACGTGGGATCTTTTTTCTTAATAAAAGTCTGAAAGTCAAAGGAAGGAAAAAAAGAAAATAAAGCAAAAAATATAAAAAGCAGGATAGAGAGGGTTCATGTAACTTGTGCTGTCTAGTTCCTTTTCTCCTTGACCGGCCTAATTAAAGTGCATTTGGGATCAACACCATTAAGTCCAATAATGCCACACAGGATCCAAGGACAGCAAGGGCACTAAGCTTGTTTGCTACAAGCTGCATGTCTGCCCTTGCCTGAGTAATCTGAAGTGTTGACTAGACTAAGAACTGCCCTTCGTGATATTTTTGCTACCTTCAGACATCAAAAAAAAAAAATAAAAATCAAGCTGGCAGGAGCTGAGATCACACATAGAAAAGATACTAGCAACAATGTGAAAACAAAAGAAAAGAAACCCCCGAAGTTATGCAGAAGCTTCTGTTAACATTTCTCTCTGTGGCACCACTAGCTACCCTTTATCTTGTCTGTTCCAGATTTCCTCATCTGTTTTGCATGTCCACCCAGGAGGAGTGGAACAAAATCTCTGTCCTGGGACAGCAGTTTTCTTTCACTTCATTTCCACTGCAGATTGCATTCACTGCATCAAGATTATTGTAAAAACAAAATAAAAAAAAAAAAAACACAACAAACAAGAACAGAAACTTGTTACAACATGCCTCTAGGCAGCAACTAGCTTTAATCAGCTTCTCCAGAGAAGCAACAAAAAACCCACACATTAAATGACCATCCCATGCTGTGCAACATGACATCCTGTGAATGTACTGCCCAGCGACAAGATGTTCATTCTTTAATGTTCTCTAACAATGTTATTAGCAATGAAGACCGCAAAACAAATCTTAAGAGTTTTCCATGTCAATTATCAAAATGAAGTGGCTACTACTAATTTCATGTCATTTTAACTGAATATTTGCTGTGCAGTCCCAATGGGTACTGTGTTTAAAGGATAATTTCAAATTAAAATGTTCTTGGTCTCTATGTTGAGCGTTGGGGTTTTTTGTTTTATTTATTAAGAAGGAAAAAAAAAGCAGCATTACACTACCAAATATAAGGATTTTTAGAAGCTTCACTTCTCCTTCCAAAACATTGACTCCCCTCACTCAAACACTTTTACTGTTTCCTATAGATTGTCAGCAATCATAAGACAAAATAAATTTTACATCAAAATTGGCAGGGCGGCTAAAGCACATCAGATACAGGAAATAACACTCCATTTTGAAAAGACTGAAAGCTTCAGAAAGTAGTGTCTCCTTAAACATTCTTACTTCTTTCCCTTTACAGTTCTTTAAAGCATTTCTGGAAATCAGTAGGAACAGAAGATAAAAAAACGTACAAAAAAAAAAAAAGGGAGATTTTAAGCTACGGCTGCTGTTTTACAGCTTCCAGAGTAGACCAGAATCAAAACACAGGCTCCTGATGACCAGCTCTATCACATTTGCTATGTATCAAGGCAAACCTCTGGTAAGTCTTGTTCCACTTGAAAAAGGAACAGAGTAACCATTAACTCAGATATTTATCAAATTTCCCAAAATCAATAATGGCTCTGAAGGAAATCAAATAATGAGTAGTAGCTTCTTTTCCTCCTTTAAGAGGAGGAGGACAAACGTAACTAGGAAAAAAATAATTAAATTTGACAGCTGTCTTTGTATGCTTTATAAAATAAAACCTGACAGATGTTAGGAAGACTATTCTTACCATTCCATGCCTCAAGACTGCACTTCAGGTGTTCTTACAAGACACCCACTGCATTTTGATCAGAAAAGTTTCCCTGAGGACGCAGACCCTGCAGCTGTGCAATGTGCCATTGAAACTGTTTTGATCAATGTCAATATACAAAGTAAAAATCCTCTTCTTACAGCAAGATCCACCCACAAGTTCTCTTGTACCTGTTCTAGGCCCCATTACCTCCAGCAAGAGATGTAGTTTTCAGCCTTATGCAGGAATTTGAAGACTGACATTCTTATAATCAAGTTTAGGGAAAGCAGTTTTAGTGCATCTGCTAGGACCACAGTGGAAATGAGGAGAAAAAGCTAATTAAGAGAGCAATTATCAATACTCCATTCACAAAATGGAAAGACATGACAAGTAAGTTTCCAAGTCCAATGTCTAGAATCATTCAATACTTTTGTTAACGGGGATAAAGGAAAACAGCACAGTTAAGTCTTCCTTTTAAGAGTTAGACTTCAAGTTTGTTTATTTACGAGTACAGAGATCTAGCCAGAACAAAATCATCCACTCAGTGGAGACAAGGTACAAGGAGCTACTCAGAAGCTGACACAGTCAGATACAGAAGAGCAGTGCAGGGATCAACTGAGCATGTGGCAATTCCTCACAGAAAAGGATCTAATACAGGATTACGCGAATGGCTGATGCTTGTTAAGACTCTCATTGCAAGCAAATTCTGCTCAGACTTCAAAGTGCCAGATAGCTATACATATATAGCACTTAAGCAATTCTAAGGAAGATCCTCCACGTCCCACAGTTTTCCTCACTCCAGGACAGCAACAGGAAAGCACTGTTGCCATTTCAGCTACAATAACTATGCACCTCTCCAGCAAATTCAGATTAATCAAAGATTTTAATCAAAGGTTAAAAATAGTGTTTTAAAGACACGTGATAAATGTAAGTTGAATAAGTCAACAATAAAAAGCTACTACACAAAAACAACAAGCTTCTTCATACAAGAGCTCAAAAATGAAGAAATACAGCTTGCAAACCCTGGAGAAGAATTCCTTACACCATGTTTAGTCCCTGTAAGGCTCAGCTGGGTGTTACATCTAGTTTTAGGCACTTAAATTCTACAAAGACATAGTATCTAAGAAAGCAAAGAAATGATTGCTGGCCTAAAAGGAAGGAACGGGCTTAGAGAATCTTTACTTACAAACACAAAAGACACCGCATTGGTAATAGCCTTTAACCACTGCATAAAGAAAAAGGCATAATCTATAGCCTGTTTACACAACACAAACAGCAATAGACTAATATTTAATCAAGGAGGATTCAGATCAGATAAAGATTTCTAACAGGACGATAGCAAAATACTTTAACTTCCTTGATGAGTCTGTCTTATCATTCTCTTGAGGCCAAAACCACCCAGAGTACTTCAGCCTCCCCTGTATGATCCATTACTAAATTGCCTCCCTATTCAACAACATACTTGCATTTTCACTGATGCTACTGGTGTATTTGTAGAGACCCTTCTTGTTAACCTTTACGTTCTTACGCAGCTGCACTTTGGCCTTCTTGATAGGATCCCTAGTGCCCAAAGGATGCTTTTATGCACCTCCTGTCTTGCCTGTCCTTGCTTCTATTTCTTCTATGTTCTCCTTTGACATCCGAGTTCATTAAAAACTCCTAGCTTAACTAAACATCTCTTCTCCTGAAATTCTTAGTCCTCCTGCACAGTGGGATGATTTGTTTCTGACCTCTCAATAACCTTTTTTTAAAGGCCTTAATAGTTTCCAATTATTAGCAGCTTTCTGGTATCAATTATGAACAGAAGAATAAAATTAGTTGATTTGGCTTCAAAATCTTTTCTGCATCTTTCTGAGATTCAAGCAACAAGTTACAAGATGGGGTTAAAAAAATCTAGAAAGGCAAGTAATGGGAAAAAAAAATTGTAAAAATAAGTTATAACTGAAGCTACTATAGACCAACTTACAAGCTGTCATTGTAATTATTTTGCCATCTCTCACCCCATCTCCCACTCCCTCAATGAATACGTAATTCTTTGCTTTCGAGCTGAAAGCTTTTTTTTCATGTTACAAGAGTAAGCTGAATGTATTGAAAGGTTTTGTGAGTGAGAGACAAAACGGTACAAACTGAAGACTAAAGTAAATTTAGCAGTATACACTAGGGATAATAATCTACACCTCAACACTCCCAGTATTATTGTTTAAGGTTTCGTAGTTTTCCGTCACCATAAAGAGACTTAAATTTTTAACATGCTGCAAACAATCACTTTGAGAAATCTGACAATTCCACTTTTGTCCCCAGGCTGGAAAGGGGGCGAGTTCACCACACTAGCATCTTTCTGACCGTGTAAGTGTCTCTGTCCTCCAACTGTGACAGACAATAGATCTGCTTGAGAATCATGGGCACTAAAGGCCTAAAATTGTTAAATAGATTTTCATGGTGTGTAAATCATAACCCAACTACATGCCACTTACAAGCTTTTTCTAACGATCCTTATACCTCCACTCAACACAACGATCTGGAACAGAAGTGCAGTTTGTCTTGTAGTAGTAAAGATTTATTTTAAAAAAATAAAATCTGACTCCTATTGCTAAAGGGAGACAAAAACGCTGCACGAACTGGATGAATCTGAGACACATGCTATTGCAAAATGTTGTCAATGGTCATATTCATCATCGTAATACCAACATCATAAACTCTAGCCCTCTGCAGCCATTCCCCTAAAAAGGATCAACAGAATGTAGTCTCAGTTTTTCAGGAGCACATATACACAAATATTGCTGTTAAGTTTTATTGGAAACATATCACTGCTTTATCCTCTAATTCTTTTCTTTTGCATGCAGTCCCTACTCACATTTAAACTACCAGAAAGAAACAAGATAACTCCCAAACATGACAGATGCCTGCTACAGTCACATTTCATAGACTCAAAGAATCATTTCAGTTGGAAAAGACCTTTATGCATCACTGAGTCCCATCATCAACCTAACACTGCCAAGTCCACCACTGAACCATGTCCCTAAACACCTCATCTACCCGTCTTTTGACTACCTCCAGGGATGGTGACTTCACCACCTCCCTGGGCAGCCTGTTCCAGTGCTTAACGACCCTTTCAGTGAAGAAGACTTTCCTACTGCCCAATGTAAGCCTCCCCAACACAATTTGAGGGTGTTTTCTCTTGGCTCTATCACTTGTTACTTGGGAAATGAGTCTGGCCCCCACCTCACTACAACCTCCTTTCAGGTGGTTGTAGAGAGCCATAAGGTCTCCCCTGAGTCTCCTTTTCTCCAGGCTCACCAACCCCAGTTCCCTCAGCCACTCCTCATAAGACTTGTCCTCTAGACCCTTCACTAGCTTCACCGCCCTTCTTGGGACACACTCTAAAGATCAGAATGATCAGGATTTTTCCCTCTCTTGGATTAGAAAGACAATTTATAAAGAAAAAAAAAATAATTTCACAGCCTGGTTGAAAAGCAAAGCAAAACAGGTTGTAAAAAAAAAAAGTTGAGGAATTTCTGCAACAAAACAATTGAAAAATAAGTATATAGTGTGTGTGTGTGCGTGTGTGTAAATACACGTATAAATACCTGCATTATTCTAGTACAGGTCATGTTATTCAAACACTTATTTATGAGAACTTGCGACAGTCTCTGAATGGGGCGAATAGCAGCAGCACCTTTCCAGACAGGATTTAATGCTCAAGAACCTTTCAAGAAGAAGAGTGACATCTTCACAGACTACTCCAGAAAAGGAAACAGGAACTTCTGTCAGTTTGCACTTCATCTGACTCTTATTCTTCAAGAAAGAAACAAAGGCATCTCCACCTGCTCAGCAGGAATGTCAGTGGGGTTTGCTATCTATCGAGAAAGAGACTGGCATCCCATTCAGGCCACCACCACGCAACTCCCTTGATTAAAAAGGAGCAATACTACTTGAAGCCTTAAAGCCTCTCTTCAAGTCTCAGTACTAGAAAATGAAAATCCCCAAAATAGAAATGCATCAACTCTTGAAGGTGTTTTACGGACCTCAAAATAATTGCTTTTTCACACAGCTCTAGCTGCTTGTTATTGTTAGCTCCAGATAACTTGTTATTCGTTACTTGAAATTCTCAGTTTTGCTTGGCTCATTAGTTTCTACAGGCAAGGAAAAACGTAAAAATTAGTAGTCCAAAACTCTCACAATATTAACCTTAGATTATGACTAAAATAGTCAAGTCTCATATCTTGAAGCATTAATATTTTTCAAGGCTTGCACTGGCAATGTCAAATCACCTTTTTGTGACTGTATTTTGTTACCTCATTTTACTGGGGAGCTCATGTTTCTATTAACAGATAAGAAAGCAATCTTGTTACGACTAAGAAATCAATCCTCTAAATAATTAATAAGCATGTAATTAGTATGTGTAACCTGTTACACAGCAAGGGAAGATGTGCAATTTCCATTTTGTGTTAAAAAGGTAATTGATACAAAAGCTTTAACAGTAGAGAGCTCGTATCTAGATGTTCTGGGAAGAGGTTCCTGGTTGCCGGATCCCTTGTGATCCTGTTGCGCTCCCAGGTCTGTGAACTGACTCTGAAGAGTAACAACGATTTCTGGTGGTGAGAAGTGTCCTAGGCCCAGCCACAGGTGTCTCAGAGCAAAATAATACAATACGTGACAAACACTAAACAGAGAATAAACCAATAGTCATTTGGGAATACTTTCAGGTGAAGAACTAAAACAAGAGTTCCAGTTGTTCCCAAAACCAGACAAGTCAACGAGTATTTATGCACTGTTGCACAAATATAAACTATGTGTCTTTGCAACTTGATTTATAAGCAAACAGTACTTAAGCAAGTTACAGAATGACCAACTGATCAAATATAGAACAAAATATATCTTATTCCTAAATGGACTTCATAAGACATGCACCCCAAAAAGGACAAGATTTTAATGCAAGATTTGTTTACTCATTTGTCCATGCACAAGCCAGATATCCAGACAAAAGAAGGAGAAGATTGGAGAACACTGAAGTCATTTTAACTGGCTGAACTTACACAGGACATGATAAAAATGCCAGGGGCAGCTCTCCATTATAAAGTGAATACAGTTATTTGTACCATTGGTTTAGAAATACTGATTTTGACCATCCTGGAATACCACTGAACAGATGTCCAGCAAAAACACATCAGTCCTGACAATAAATTGGGGAGGGGAAAAAACAAAATACACTAAAACAGTGGGGAAAATGGCATACAAGATAATTTAGGCCTAAGAGTGAAATCTCACTGTCTTTCCACAGAATACGTTTGTTTAATCCCTTAGTGCACATATTAAATACCCACTATCAGTCAAATCGCTTTTAGGAGATCCAAATAAAAACCAGCAAGACAACAAATCACACTGAGCACTGGGGGGACAGCCAGAGAGCTGATGAACAGAGAAGCTGAGACCCACCATAAGAAACTGTAATTTTATGGACAGGGGCCCTGAAGCATGAACGAGCTCTACACCAAGCAGCATTTGGAGGGCTTCACGGGTATCCCACCGCTGCCTTACACAGGTGAGCAAAGACAGCATCCTGCTACTATCTCATGGCTCGCTGACATTGCTGATTCAGAACGATTCTACAGTTAAATTAACACTCAGGTTGTACACTGTCAAAGAAAGAATGTTCAGAAATTAGCTAAAAATTCAAATGGATAATGTGAAAGAACATTTTAAAGCCTTGAAGCAAAAGAAATATATATTTTGGACATGCAAAATAATACATTTTACTCTTCTGCAAGGGTCCTAGCAAAAGGTTTCGCATCCAGATCAAGAAATCAACAGATTTCTTTGATGGATAAATCATGAAAGTTATCACCACAGAGTAAGCAAAGAGTCTAGTTGCTTGGAAACTTGCTTAGGATACTAAAGATTCTGTGCGGTTTGATTTCTCAATTTGTCTGAGTCAGAGGCTGAATCTGATTTGAGTATCTCCTGCCAGATAGAGTGAGGAAATTAACCATGTTACCAGCCAACCAAGCAGTTCCACATTGTAACAGGGAATTTAGAGAATTCTTTCCCCTAAAAACAAATAAAAAATAAAAATTAGATACTTTCTTGATAAAAACTTTAATAAACTGGCATTTCTTAATTAATAGATTAATAGTAAATTGATCAATCCTAGAAAGGAATATTTTCCTTAATTTATTATTATTGAAACGGTTTAATTCGGCAACCTACATAGGCTACCAAAAAGCCTCTTCCCTCTCCCACCCCAAAACCCCAGAATACTTTCCCCATCTGTACTTTCACAGGTGGGTGCACAGTTTCCAGGATCCTTGCCTGGACAGATACAGTTCCAGTAAGCAGAAGTCTTTGATCAGCTTCCAGTTGACTGCTCAAGAGGATTTGTTTAGGGCTCACGCAGCTGTAAAACAGCATGAAAGAAAAGTTTCTCTGAGCATGTCTCACGTGTCCCTGTGCACATTTTCAGAGAGCGATGACTTGGCTAACACAAGCTCCCTCTACTACTTTGCAGTCCTGAGCTGGTCTGGCTATGAGGAACTTTCTTGTAACTTACTCAACTGAAACAGTCAGGGGCCAGACTGACTCATCTACCCCTGCGAATCAAGTGTGGGGTCTCAAAGGAACTCAATCTTAGTACTTCTCCAGCTGACAAACTCTAGTGGCATTTACTGAAGTACTTTTGCTGCTCTATTTCCTATAACTACTTCTTCAAACCCTAATCTGTTTTGATTGGTATAGGTCCATGGCTAGCAAGGAAGCTATCAATGCTTCCTTTGGGAAAAGCAGGGATACAGCTTCACACAGAGGTCTTTAAATAAGAAACGCACTTCGCAGCTACATTGGCTGGTGCTCAATATGTGCTTCTGTATTTGGTTAGCATCACTTAAAATATTGTGTTAGCAGAATTCTGTCCCTCCCCACTTTAACATCTCCTTAATCTTCGCCAGACTGTTTAACATCATCTGTATCTGAATCCCTGCCTTGCATATTACCTTCACTAGAAAAAGCAGAAATCAGCATGAACATGATAAAAGTAACAAGCTAGAATAAACCTTTTCTCTGTCTCTTCCCCTCAGAGTGATGCCAGTCAAAAAGAAACCTGTGGCTTCTATGGAGCTGGCAAATTGCCCTTTGGACGCAGAAAGCAGGTGGGTCATGAGCTACTGGATACTGAAAAACTTAGAGAGAGGGAAGAAAGGGCATTGTTTGTTAAATCCACTCCTGAAAATCCTCAACAAAAGGCAACTTTCCTTACCGGCAGGCCATTCATCTTCCTGTCGGATCAATCAGGACCACTGGTGGTTCAAAGCCTGCTACTGATGCCTCATAAGTTGCCCAGCTCATTACCAGTCCTAAAAACTCTCTTCCAGCAATCTGCACAACTTCCCAGTCCACTCAAGAGTCATACAAGAAACAGTCAAGTTAGTAGCAGAAGAAATGGGGATAAAATCTTGGGTGAAAGTCAACAGTTTCCAGAAAATAGATCTTGACTCTGTATTCCATTCCTCCAGGTCAGATTACAGGGCAACATGCAGTAACAAGTTTCTTGGGGGAACATTAATGCCTCCAGACAGAGACTGGGAGGAGTAAAACAGAGAATCAATGAAAGCAAAGAGAATAACCCTGGAAGAGGCAGATGTAAAGGAGGGTTGACATTTTCAGCTTTCTTTCACTTGATTGGACAGAAGCACACATCAGTTGGGCCTTTTGTGGCGAGCAAAGGAAGACTAGAGATGACAAGGCAAGTGAAAAAAATAACCTAGACTAAAGAACGAATTCACCCAAGAGTTTATGCGAGGCTAAACTAGATCCCTGTATTATTTATGAAACAGAAAAAGACTTAAATGACTGGCTACTTATGAGTAATTATCACAACTATTATAAAAAGATTTGTTAAGAGAATTTTGACTGTTATATAATTATCCTATGGGTCACCATCTGTCTTTAAGTCTTCATAAAATTAAACATATGTTGTTTTCACTAACTGCTGTAGTAGCTTCACATTCTCATCCTGCATACGGGCTGCAACAGATGAAGCCTATTCATATCATAGGGAATATGTCAGAGGCAAATACCAAGTAGCGCACTGCTAGCACTTTCTTTTGAAAGCCAGGTCACTTCCTCCCATGTACAACTAATAAGTCAAGAATGTAGAACTCTAACTCATCCTAAGTAGCTTTGCCCATTATTTTGCTGCAGCTTTCTTTTGGCAACAGAGCTACGATTCGAAGCATTAGAGGATACTTCAGTTATTCTTAGCTTTTTTTCTTTTTCCCCTCTCTCTCTTTTTCAAGTTCAGGAAGAGGATGACTCAGAACTTTTAAGTGCTCACAGAGTTCCTGTATATGCAGGATGATCCTCTGTGGCAGGTTCCTACTCCATCCCTTTGGGTAAGGTGTTACTAACCAGAGTTTACAACACTGCTCATACTCAAAGGTATATATACATTTTCCTTTCAATAAATATTGCAGATTATATTCAGAATTATAAAGGAATGAGGAGAGGATAAAATGTTTAGCACTTTACTTCCTCTGTATTCTTGCCAGCAGCTCAGCAAAAGTTTTAAGATTGCTGTTTCAGTGGTGGTACAAGAACTGTCACACAGAAATGTCACCTTTCAGCCCATTGGTGGAAGATGGTACACCACCAAAATTTTGAACAACTCAATATTTCCGTTCAGCCCCCTGAAAAACCTAGTTTTAAGTATTCACAAATTATGTTGGCTGTTTACATATGCCTTGCTATTGTGGGATACCAGTGTAAAGAAGGCAAAAAAAGGGCAAGCCAAAAAAAATTAGTGATTGAATCACGAAACTACATGGAAGAGTTGGTTGAACTCTCCAGAAGCAAGATCACATACAATATAAAATATGAAATAAAATCCTTTATCCACAACCTGCATGTAGTTTTCAACTCAAGAGCCCTCAGACACAGGCTATCAAAACCTCAAGCTTGAGCTTGCTGCATAGTGGTGCTGACAAGTGGAATTTCAAACCAAACCACATTTCAGTCAGACCTTTGCATCAAGTCTATAGTTAGATTTTTTTTTTTTTCCTCCTGTAAGTGCAAGAGAGTTGATGCAATTCATCACTGCCACTATGACTGTTACAGCACATTTAGCTGAAGTGGGCTGTCCCTCTTTACAAGTGCTTACAGAAGGAGCAATAACCTCTGAAAGTGTACGACTAAAGCAATCAGATTTCATTTTTAAAAAATTCAGAAGTGATGACTGGCAATTAAAAAACTGCCAGATACAATCTTAATTAAAAGTTGAATAAACTCTTGATTGAGCACCATACTTGAATCATTAACATGTTAGAGCTGATGCAAGTCCTCCAAATTTAAGCCTCATATAGAAAATTGGCTATAAGCCTTTAAGTAAAAACGTGCAATGCAATGCACCAACATTATGTAAGTGAAAAGAACAACAGTAACTTGATTCCAACACTGCACCCTTTAGGCAAGAGTTAAGAGATGTGTCTTACACAGAGCAACACAAGCTAACTAATACTGGGCAAAGTTATCTTCACGAGCCACCAGCTTCAGGTCTGAGAATTATACAGTGCTTACTTTGTGTAGCTACATACGTGATTAGTAAGTATTTTTAAAATCAGCATTCCACTCAAGTGAGAAGAAAGGACACAGTATGCATGGCAACAGAACCCAGTCTGGTTTTGTTCTGCGGGAACAAAAGGAAATGACAAGTGCACAACCCAAGGATGAAGCACAAGCGGTCTGGCCACCGAGCCTGCAGCAGGTAGGTGAGCAAGGCACTCTCAGGCTACCTGTAGTGCTTTCCATCCAACACAGGTCAACCCAAAACACTATAGTTTCTGCTACTGGCACCAGATGTCATAAGATCACGTAGTGCTCATCATCTTCCCTGCTGCAGTCCAGCAAGTCTTGTTGCATCAAATACAGAGCTGGCTCTTTTACCCTCCCCTGCCTCCAAGCTGTGGAGATGTGTCCCTTCATAGCAATCCCCAGACATAAGCCCGATTAAATCAATCTGGGCTCAGCACTGGGTCACTTGGCCCCAAGAGACCCTTTATTTTAAGGCACTGGGCAGCATGGAAGGGACAAACTGATTAGTCTGCTATCGGGAAATCTACCCTATGAAGAGATGCTTCTGGCAAATCTCCATCTATTCTTTCTCTGTTGCCAGATTCAAATAAGCTTGTAATTGTTTTGCATTTCAACACTAAGAGCAAATAAAGAGGAATGGAGGAGTTGTGGAAGAAGTTTTTCAAATCCCTTCCAACCTTTAGCAACCCCTGGCTGGAGCTCTTCAATATCTAATGGCAAAGTAACCAGGTAGGGTTTCATCATCCAAACTGATTACATATTGTTTATGGTTCTACCAATAGTATTGTGGCTGGCGAGGCAGTGGGATTAGCTGTACATTCCGTGCACCCAGAAAGCTGCTTCATAGTGTTACATCTTAAGAACTCAGACACAAATTCAACGTTTACAATACTGTAACCTAAAGGGTTCATATAATTCCACTTGCCAATAAACTGTCTACTTAAAATGCAAAAAAAACAGCAAAACCCCACACCCAAAACCCCAGAGACAAAATAATCTGCAAATTGATGCACTTTTTCCAAACACCTTTGCTATTAATGCTAAATTTGCTTGTACTAATCCCTCTCTGAAAATGCAGCATTTCTAAGATACTTGAAGGTAGCCTCCCCTTTGGTTACTAGCTGAATTAAGAACCACAGCAGTAGACACTACCCGGTGCAACTGCTATCTCTGCTTAGGGCACAACGTGCAACATAAAACCATTTGAAAAAGTTGTTCAATTAACGAACGATCACAAACTTGCTGAACTAGAGTTTTTCAAATCACTTTCCTTACAGGCCTCATTCTCAGTTCCAAACACACTGGATTCCCATAAAGCAAAGGCTGTGAAACAGAAACCATTGTGTGAGGAGGGGAATTCAGGAAAGCCTCTCCCCAGCCACAGAGTCATCCTGGTAGAACAAAGCAGCAGCAGAGCAGTCCAGGAAAGTAAGGAAATGGATGCTGCATGATGTTTTTATTAAAAGCTCCATCTTCAGTGCCAATATATACACTCCAACTCAATCAATAAGCACAGGACTGGAGCACAGCAATATTTCCAGTGTGTGAATAAAATCACCTCAAGTAAATGAATAGCAAGGAAAAATACTTAGATTCAGCAACAAAGTCGCTGCTAGAAAAAGATTTATTTCATTATCACTTGTTGGTGTAAATGTATTTTGATCAGCACCTGTTTGTTGATCTGCAGTTTGCTTTGCTTCCCTATGGATTATTGAAAGAAAGCAGAAAACAATTTCTTTGAAATACAACCCAAGAAAAAAAACCAGTGTTGAATCTCAGCTCCTGTGAAAGGTTTTAAAAGCATTCACTTCAATTTACTATTATGCTGTCATGTAAAACAGGCTTTCAATAGCCTCAGTGCCAGTATGTCTCCTACAATAAAGCAACCTCTAGCAGACTCAAAAGTATAGCTTGTGGGAGAAAATATTAAAAAGGTCTCACTCCAGCTGATTAGAACAACCCATTCACTATAAAAGCAAGAATACCAGCCTTTTTGCATGCAGGTTAGCTCTGCTGCTCTTTGGTATGAAAAATAAGCTCCACCACATCACTCTTCCCAGCAGTGTTGCTTCTTTCCTTGAGATCTGCCAAAAGCATGAGCAGCTAAGAGTGGTTAGCTAAGGGTGACAGGAGAGCTTTGCACATAAAGTACACCTAACCATATCTGAAGAGGAACTCAAGATCATGGATGAACAAGCAACAAAAGAACCTTCACAACAAGAAATTTTCCACCTGCTATTTCAAGAGCATAAGGTCCTATTTCATTTTGAGTCCTTGCAGTCAGGGCAACACCCCTAAGAACAGGTCAGGAATGTAGCATTTGAAGCTAATCAAGCAAGTGCTGCAAGGGAGTGACTCATAAGTGAGCACAGACAAACATCAACCACCCTATGCTCAAAGTACAGGCAGAACATAAAGATCATACATCATCATCAGTAGGTTTGGGTGCCCCTGTCCCATTTAAAGAGCTAATAAAAGTGAAAGGGTTGTTCACCAGCTATGTAGAGTTTCTCTTGCCAAAGAATTAAATGGATGGACATGTACTACATACTTTATCAGAACAAGTGATGAGGTAAGCATATACTGCTTGAGGTGCTATTCAAGAACCAGCATTAACCTTCCAAGTCACTAGTAAACTATCACACTACCACACTTAGCTGTCAAAAACTGTGCCAGCTAAACAACATACAGGTGCACCTGGATCTCCAAGTCCATCTCCTATTTGCTCCTTTCAGGGTATGTGATCTCACACTTTGCATGAGAATACAGGGTAGGTCATTCCCAACTACTACATCAATTTCTTTCTTACTACTATGAAGTTATCGTTCAGCATTAAGGGTAGTGAGACACTGGAACATGTTGCCCAGAGAAGCTGTGGATGTCCCATCATTGGAAGATGTCCCTGTTCGTGGCAGAGGAGGCTGGACCATATGATCTTTACAGGTCTCTTCCAATCCAAATCATTCTACGATTCTATGACCACGACAACATGTCAATAATGCCATCTACACTGCAGTAAATTCAAAACACTAATTCTCTCTTCCCTGCAATGCTGCTACAGATATTCTGACTTAGTGGTAGGAGGACCTTCCTGCCCTATCCCATTCAGTATACAAGCATTAGTCACTGTGCAAGAAAAAGAAAAATCAAGCATTAATGCCATTCTTAATAAAAAATCCCCAGAAATTTCAGGTCAAGATAATCCAAACCACACATTACTCTGCACGTCAATCACTCCACTCTGTTTCTACGGTCTAAAGTAAAAATGCAGGTCACATTTGAAAAAAAGCTGAAAGCAGGTTGCAAAACAATGCTGAAGTGCAGAGATGGACACGGTATGGAGAACTGCTGATCTACGGAAACAAAGCAAGCAACAAAATGAAAGCTCATTGTATTATTATACTGATATACAGCAATTTACTGAATAGAAAAAAGGCTTTTGTAGTCCTGCGGTAAGCAACCTGCATTAAAAAAAACACAACTGAGGACAAACAGGAACTACAGCTAGCTAAAAAGCAACTAAAGCAAAATAGATTTGGTACTTCCATTAAAAACCACAATCTTCAATAAACTTGTCAAACATCCACCAATTATCACATCCACACACAAAATTAGACTTTTAAAGTTCCTACCATTTCAATTCACTGTAGAATTGCATTTAGGTAGCCAGCAGCAAACCGTGACAACACCACAGAGCAGTTCCACTACGTTCTCTTATAGCTGATCCTGATTTTTCTTTCAAAGACCACATGTGTGCACATAGTGATGTCCTTTCTGGGCAGGGTTTAGTCTGTCATTATGCAAGTAACTTTTCATCAGCAACAGATCATAAACCTCAGATCATCCCTCCATTGCTCATTCCTGTTCCACCCTGGGACAGGCTGCTTCTTCCTTAAGGCACTAGCACTACTCTCAAACTGTTCTCTACTGGAACTATGAATTACATATTTCTTAAAGGAAACAAAGATACATAAAGTTGTTTGGGTTTATACGTTTGTAACCTACATCATTTCACCATTTGAGTTTAGAGAGATGTCAAACCAACATTTATGACAGTACAATTAACAGTGTCACCTACCAACAGATGGTGAATCTGCCAGCAAGACAGGCACTTGCTTCATATCTTACCTAGCTGAAACTCACCGAAATCTTTCTGAAAGTATAGATGCTCCTCAAAACAAACTAAGTATCACTAAAAAGGACAGGATTTTCTATTTTTCTCTGCAAGTAGTTACTGGATGTAACTAGAAGCACCAGAAAAAAAAATATTGCTACTATGCAAAGATTTACAACTTAGAGTCCTAATTATCGAGTACTTTGAATTAAAGCAGGAGATCTGTCTGTCATTCACACCTCAGCGCAGTCTTGGGAATCTGTTCTGCAGGAACTTGAAAATACTTTACAGTGATCCAGATGCAACACTTAAGCATTTATTTTGCATACACAGCACTTTAGACAACTAAAGTTTTGATCAACAGATCACAGTCATCAGTGCTGAAGAACAGAGAGAACCTGCACACTTAAGAGGAATCTTTCTTTTCTGCTTCTCGTGTACTACCGTGGTGTCTAAAAATCACTTCAGCACCCTAGAGGGAACCACAGTGAGGAACATAATCTTTTCCAGTAGGGACTGCCACATGCAATTCACTCCATGCCATGGAATCCCACCACCACTACGGCTGTTGTAAGAATAAATTCCCACATCATCAATGTCAGTTTATGTCAACTTGGGACAGCAGCAGCCGCTGCTTGTTACTGCTCTTTTAGATGGCCACCAATTTAATTTCCTCAGAGCACTTGGTTTCCAAAACCTTAAAGAAAAGCTAATTTTCGCAGTGGTGAGAAATCTTAACATATTTCGGAAGCTCCCTGTGAATAGGTTACAATACCATTTCCACATTTCTAAGTGTCCAGTTGGCTTCTCCATGATCCCTATGGATGTAGACTAGGAATACAGCTCATGGAAACAGGCTGCAGAAGTCCATTATGGTTCTCCTTATGAAGCCACAGTAGGTAACAAACAGAAGGGAAAGCAAAGGGAAAGTATCACGCAACATAACCACCATGTGGAATGACATTTGGAGTGACTGTTTCTTTAAGTATGCATCTGTCCCTTCCTAATCAGAGATGTAGCCAGACCTTCAAAGCCAAACTTCTTTAGAAGAAAAAAAATGGACAGCATTTCCTATGCTCATGTCATTAAATACATGTTGAAAAGCTTAGTAAAACTGAACTCAGTTGTAACTTTCATAAGCATCAAGTATCCTAATGCTGCCATCAGAGCTGCTCTGACACTTACACTGCACAGTGGAACGGCCAGGATGACTCTAACACACAAGGGCAACTCCTCTAAAGCTTTTTGGCTTTTACTATGAGAATTGATTCAAATAACAACCACCAGATGCTCTAGTTATGTAATGAATTCTTAAAACATTCCCATGTGTATTTTCTACAACGGTTGAGATCTTGCCCCAAGTGACATATTTGGCTTTCCCCACAGCGGATAGTGCCTTTACTTTGCACTCATGTACACGATCAAATACTGCTTTACACAAGCACCTCAAACATACCACACCTCAGAGCTTTTATACCTGCACACAAATGTTCTGAGAGCAGTAATGGCTGTGCATGGCACCAACTATTACGAAAAAACCACACAAAATAAGTGAAACAAAAGAAACAAAGTATTAAAGATCAAACCGATGGGAATGCTTACTGCAGAGACAGAAGTTACAGCCCTATTTGCAACTGTTACTTTGGTCATCACTACCTCCTTCTACATTCTCTCAAAAAGTGACCGGGAGAAAGGCAATAGAGGCAAGCATGGGGTTTCAGGAGGGGAGAGCATCCAGCATTTTAAAAGAAAACAGCTTGGATCTGTGGAACAGGAACTCTCACTGTTGACATGGCATGCTGCAAAATTTGGATAGTCACTGCTCACAGGTTTTAACTTACTCTTAGCTCAAATAGCAAGAAAGATCCACCCTGCCAGATGCCCAGCCTCTCCATTTTTGCAGCTTTATTTGATGCATCCATGGGTGTTAACAACTGAAGAATCAAGGCACAGAGTTTGCCCCAATATGCTCCCGCCGTCCATGAGGGACAGCAAGCTAACTAGCAGCTTCTCATGAACGGTTCATTCATTCACATGCCAAGTATTTATTACGCAAAGGGGCAGTTCAGAAATAGATAACTGGCTTG
Organism: Baryphthengus martii; assembly: GCA_013396935.1. Classification (NCBI taxonomy): domain Eukaryota; kingdom Metazoa; phylum Chordata; class Aves; order Coraciiformes; family Momotidae; genus Baryphthengus; species Baryphthengus martii. The sequence goes on from VWZK01004515.1 coordinate 234,367, forward strand.
GCCCATACCATATAAATATTTTACTGCTTCAAGATCTATGACACAGAGAACTACTTTTTATCTCCCTCTCTCTAATCCTTAGAGGTGAAAAACTACCTTAGATGTCTTAACTGTGTGAGAATTAGGGCTTAGGGCTTTTTTTGGAAACCTGAAGTTGTTTGCCTACTATTGAGTCTAGCTGTTGAGAAAGCATTATCTGATGTGCACAAAATCAGCCAACAAGATTAAATAGTTCCACTGACACACAGCTCTTGCAAGAGGTCAAGATCGCATCAAGTGCAGCTGCTTTTATAAGAACTTGAATGAGTTACTTGGAGGGATTCTAAAACTAATGCTTGTGTCTTCACATTTGTTTTCAACTTGATCATGTCCTCTGGTAACCAATAAAGAGGTGCACAATGTCCTCTCAAGTCAGAAAGTTTGGCATGTGATGAGTTCAAAGACTTGTAAAATCTGTCATCACTAGCAGTCAGTCATCTTTTTGATCAAGTACAAGTCAGGACCAGGTACTCACGACCTGCAGTTGGTGGTGGTATTGAACAGCCCGAGCAATGTCAGTTGCCTATTTTCTCCTCACTAGGTAAAGCCACTCGATAATTCACATGCCACCTGGGAATAAGTCATACGACTAGCATCTGATTCTTTTGCAGAACTCACCACACAGAATCTGAACTTTCCCTTAACCCCCAAAAGAGCTTCTTTAAAGAAATAAAGAACAACCAACATAAAAATAGAAAATAGTAATTTCCTATCCTTCACAAAATACGCTCTGTCTTAGGAATCCACAAGAAAGGATAGGGTAGATGGGCCACTTTAGGGACACGGTTTAGTGGTGGACTTGGCAGTGTTAGGTTTACAGTTAAACTTGACGATCTTAAGGGTCTTTGCCAATCTAAATGATTCTATGATTCTAATATTGAATACCTTGTCTTGTAAAGCAGCATAAAGATGACTGTACTGCCATTTCTCCAACACTAATCAGGAAAAATTACAAACAGAACTTAAAAATGTGTAGAAGTGTCTGAAGTGACATACAGTAGTGGTCTGAACTTCACCAGGTCACACATGAACATTGATGCATGTCCTATGTCCTTGCAACAGTGAACTTTCACAGAGCTGTGACTGTACTTGCTCAGAGCCAGACAGAAAGCTCTGCAGTTCACCACCTTCATACTCTGCACAATTTTAACAAGCAGTAATAGCTGAGGCAGCAGCCACAGAAGAGCAGCTCTCTCCAGCCCCCAGCAGCAGTCCAGTATCACAGATTCGTGGCTTTATGACCTAGAAGGCCTTGCCACTGACATATGGATGAGCTTCTAGACTCTTGTAGATGGACTTGGTTAGGTCTTCACTCTGCTTCGCTCTCCCTTTCCCTCCAATTCAGCACAGTCATATTTTCAAAATTGCACATTTTTATTTATAAAACAAACAAAATCCCTACACCTTTGCAAGAGTCTTCACCGCAGTTTATTATCAAATACGTTTAGCTTTTTGGAAGTTATAACCCTTAGGGAAGGCAGTAAGCATGAACTGTATCCATATTAGCTGCAAATACAGACAAATAATTACCTCTGCTGGACTCCAAACCCAAAAGCAATTAACAAACCAAGCTCCATTCCCTAGCACATGCCCTTATTTTGCTTGCCTTTCTAGAAGGCTCATAATCATACACTGCTGCTGTTAGCTACATGTCCTTCCCTCAGGAAGGAGTTGAATCAAGTGGTGCAAAATAATGCTCTGGCAGGGAATTGTGGAGCTACATGGACTTCCCTCATCCTGCCACTATTCCCTTCTCAATGCACCATGGACTAAGAGAAAACAAGACGATCAGAAGAACAGCGCTCTCCAGACTTGAAATAATAGCAAGAAAGAAATCAACTATCAAACTGTGAAGAAGCAAACAAGCTATTTGCTTCCGTAAGCACCTGCAGGCACATGGGGCCAGGAAGGCACATGGGGCCAGGACCACTCACTCAGGGCAAGCCCCAGTGCCACGCAGACAGTAGAGCTTGTGGTACACAACTCGGGCATCAGAGATATATGTACTCAAGAGACTGACACTACAGGCTACATGCTCAGTTCAAGCATTTTAGAAACAAAGTCATAAACTACAAGAGATACAGCTTTAAGTTACCCACATCATTAATCACTGGTCTCTACATGACAGTTTTTGAAGCCAGTATAGAAAAACCAAGAGAGAAGTGCGCAGCACTTCCAAAGCTAAGAACTCATGCCTCTGTCACACGCTACCAAAAGCTCACAGATCCCCCTTAGTCTTTCTCCTCCAATTTGCTCAGTATTATTAAAACTCAGCACCACTCCTCTCACCATTCTCATTAATCAGACAGCTCAACCAGTGAGCCAATTTGGTGAGTTTTCTTTCATCACTGAGTAGGATACAGCATTAAATATCCCCAAACCATTCCCACCATCACAGCTTCAAAACTAACATTGCGACAATTAATCTATATCTTTTAATGTTGCAACAATAAACATTGGACTATAACATAAAATAACGCAAACAACCACACCTAAAAAACGCAACACAGCAGCATGACAAACAAAAGACAATTATTAGATTTAGAAAAGGTTTCCTACCCCTCTCTTGACCTACTTTACTAATATAAATAGTATTTTCTGAAGTTCACTCTAACCCCAAAATCTGCATTATTGTTTCCATTCCAGAAAATTCAAAAGAAAATACTTCTAGAAATGTGCATCTGTATGGTGCTCAGCAAGGACGACAGGAAAAAAAAAAAAAACACAACCAACCACGTTTATTAGTTATTCAGTTTCTTTCAGATTACCCTGAATGGGAGCATATATAGTAGCTTTACTAGATAAGTCATTACAACACAGATACTCCTATTGAGGAAAACAAAACTTCATTGAGGAGTAGCACAGCAGTGTGAAACACGCCCTTGTGTTATTTTGGTTAATAAAGATAATTCTGGAAGCTCCAGCTCTTTCCCCTTTAAAGCCTTCCACCTACAAAAGAACAATGCTTTAGATAGGCAGCAGTTGCCATACAATAGCTGTTCCCTACTATATCAGGGCATTTGTTTCCCAGGAAACAAACAAAAAAAGACAAGAAGTATATAGCATGTTAAATATGTTAATAAATTAGTTCACACCAGTCATATTTCACTCAACGGAGCAAAGAATCCACAAGTCATGTTTTGGAGTACAGAATTAGTTTTTCAGTAACTGCTCAAAACTGAATTATCTTAAGCTTTCCACAAGCACCTATGAAGCACACTGACTTTTTAGAAACAAATGCAAGATTAGCAAGGACAGCATGAAAATACAAGTTTTAATTAAAAAAAAAAATATTTTTAATGCAAGTATATTCTAACAAGCCAGCTATCTGCATAGCCTACCAAATTTTGAGCAAAGCATTGCCAACAGCAAGTCACACAAACCCAAAGTCTATTATTCCAGCCCAAAAACTTTATCAAATTCTAGGCAAGTTTCCACTCTGCTTGTCTACAGCCTGTAAGAAAGCTCCAGTCCTAGAGTAAATGGCTCCTTAACACAGAGACCAGGCCAAGCATTACTGCAGTAGGAAGTAGAGGAAACAGAATAGAGAAAATTGCCCTTTTGAACAATACTTTTCAAAGTCCTGAAGGTAATGTATCAGCAGCTGTTTCCCAAGCTCCCATGAAAAAAAATGGAAAGGGTGCAGGGAAGGCTGAGCAGTTTAGTCTCAAGAAAAAAAAAGAAAAAAAGAAAAAAACACTCAAACAAAACAAAAAACCTCAACAAAAACACACAAAACACACAAAACACATGCCAAAAAAACCACGCCAAAAAGTCACCAAAAACACAAACCCCACAAAAACTAAACCCACTCAACAGTTGTGTGCTACATTATTTCTTAAAAAGCCCCCCAGTTCTCCTGGCTTCCAGGGAATTCTCATTTTAGAGAAGAAAAACAAGCTGCACAACACAATACTGTTAGTAATGTGCTCTTTATTACTACACTCGGAATGATATTTAGAGAATATGCTTGGTCAGAAGGAGAAGCACAATTTTTTAATTGCAGTACCTGGACTAGTACCCACAGGAAACACAGACTAGCTTCACAAAACTCTAAATTTCATAATCAGCCTGTTTGAAAGCATGGCAATCAGCTAGCACAACATTAAATGAACAAAGCATCCTGTGTTATGAAAGGGCCATGCCAGCAAGCTTAAAAACTGTCAGCTGAGTCACACCAGTATCAGTTCACAGCATAATGAGTTCTATACTGTAGTGACAAACTCCTGCTCTGACACTGAGCTACTGCTAAAAGAGTCTCTTCAGCTCATATTAGACAAGGAGCTGGAATGAAAGTGCACTGGTCATAACAGAGGATGGAAAGAATATTGCCTGAAAAAAAAACAAAACAAAAAAAGCAGCAATACTTTATATTGTTTCTACAGTCTTTGCAAATCACAAGATGACAGTAGGCTATTACACAGTCTACCAAATACTTCAGGTACTGTTCCTGTTTGGTGATTTTCCAGCCTACAGATGGGACTAGGGCAAATATCAAAAGGTACCCTCAGGAACCCTTGACATCTGTTTTATTCATTTTGTATTAAATAGGAAGAGGATGCAGATATGCTGCTTAGTCCTCTTCCTCACCTTAAAGGATAACACAAACATAAAGGTATGCCAAAAGTTCAGGGAAATGTTATTTATTTAAATGGCCAGGGAAGGACAGGGAGGAGCTTTACACGAAAGCCAATCTTCTAAACCCACAAAAAAGTTAAGCAACAGTGGTTTTAAAAAAAAAAAAAACAAAACAAAAAAAAACACCAGAAAAAAACAACCCACTACAACAACAACAAAAAAATGCATTCAAGGACAACACAACCTCACAATGAAAAAAGAAGCAAGCACCATTAGCTGACAGGAATGGAACAACTCCTGCTGCCAAATTTAGGAGTCCTCAACAACAGCTTTTAGTATCTCACTGCACCCTGGACAGACTCTAACAAAATATTCTTTCTGATCAGAATTAAGCAGAAATTTATACTCTCTCGTATCATCAGAAACAGCAAACCAGTGCACAGAATATTTCTCATTCTCTCCATAAAGAATATTTACTCTTTAGAAGGGGGGGGGGG
>VWZK01004515.1:239504-250054 GCA_013396935.1 Baryphthengus martii
GGGGGGGGAACAACAGTCAACACACTGTTACAACCACAACTCTCCAGAAGAGCAGCTAACAAAGATCAGTTTAATCCAAGCACTAGTTGGCAAGTTCCCATGACAGACCTGCTACGGTTTGTAGCAGCTGGGGCGGGGTTTCCAAAGAGCCGCCAATGGCTACAGAAGTACCCTGGCAGTGCCCCTCAGCAAGGATGCTACATGGACACTTGCTTTCTCGCTCATCCTGCTGTAGATGACACAGAAGTACAGGACATCAGCTTACAGGACTATTCATTTGGCACCTACTAATAACACTAAATTTACTGGGGAGACAAAAGGCAAACCACATTTACCACCACATGTGTGTTTGGTTTCGTGCAAACACTTTACTTGCACAATGTTGTCCTCTTGCCACACCAAAGTAGCCTTCAGTTGCCTAATCAGCACGATAAAATGAACAGCATGAACAAATCCTGCCACTTCCCTCTCTCCAAATCTATGTCAATTATATATATGAAGACATTTTAACGTAACATGACCACAGATAAAAAGGTTCTAAGCTTAAGCATGTTTTGGTTTTAGGTTTTTACAATGCAGAATATTAAGTATGACAAAATGGGATAGCAAATGTATTCATTCAGAATTATTTGAATTACCATTTGCATGTGTTCATTGATTTGGAGAATTAGACAAAGAAACACAGTTAAACCGCTTGATCCTGAACACCATTCCAATCCCGTTAGTGAAGCCTCCCATTCTCCCTGTGAGCAAAGAGTCACTAGTCCCATCACAGTCCCCCTCACCTAACTGAACAGCAGGATAATTCTATTCTGATTGATGATTATTGAATTTAATTTCAATTACTATAATAAGTGAAATCTGCTGTAAGAGTAACACATTTGTTAAAAGTTAAAGGCTAAAGAAGGTGCTGCGAAAGAACTGCTTTTTTCAGGCTGGTCTTTTTTTTTTTTTGTAATTAGCAAGACAATTCACCCAAGGTGGGGAGGTAGCAGGAAGGAACATTTCCCATTAGTCCTGGAAGAATGTTTACCTGCACGTCAAATTTAAAGAGAGGGACCTTTTGATCCTGTCTGTCTGCCATTATAAGCACCACACCTGAAAACTGTGACTAAAGATATAGTGACACTAATCCTGCTCCTCTTGCATCTCATTACTGCATGCATCTGTACTGGGCATTACTGAAGATGTTCCAGGTACCCAATACACAGTGAGGGAAAAAAAAACCAAGCCCAAAGCAGCAGCTATCCTATTAGCAGGCAGTCTGGCAAGGCCACTGTTTCATTAAGCAGCAAGGAAGCAGTTAAAGCACTCAGTAGTCGATTCCAGAAGTATTTCATTCACAGACATTAAAATAAATCTGATTACAAAGGTAGTAATGCCATTTTGTTCTTGTTAAGTCCAATTGGTAGACAGAACAGCAATTCCATGGTTGGTCCCATGATTATTTCCAAACATGACTATATCCTTATACAATCTCCACAATTACTATGATACTTTTAATGAAATACTTTAAAACAGGGCAAGCTTTTAAAGAGCACTTGCACAATTTAGAAACTCGCGATTAACATCCATCATGGACTTCAGTGTGCTGTATTAGCAATGAGAAATTCCTATCCACCTCCATCAGTCTGAAGCCACTTTTGATGACGATCACAGCTTGCAGTACTTTTGAAAGTTTTACCACATTCTCTTTCCTCTAAATCAAGCCTCTGCAAATTAGGACTCTTTTTTGCACAGCACACAGAGGCAATGCCGCTGATTTCAGTTAAGACTCTCTAAATGCTCAAAGTCTATCGTTGTTCAGCTAAGGCCTAAATGACTCTTTACAAGAAGATAATTTGATGACTACGCTTAAAAAGCTCTGGAAAAATGTTGTTGAGATGGTTCCCTCCAGAAGCCACTCATACAACGCAAATAATCAGACCAATACTTTTATTAAAAGCACCAATGGCCCAGTCAGAACTTAAAGTTTACAATTGCATGCCAGAAGAGGACTCGGGGGGAAGAAAGTCTACTCAACTTGAAAAAGATTTCAGTTTCGAAGAAAGAAAAGTGAAATGGCTGGAAAAGTCTTCATGGCTTCACACATTCTCCTAAAAATGAAAAGAGGACGCAAAACTCACATACAGAGGTATCAATACATTTATAATCAAATTATGGTTTTTTAGACTATTTTCCCAGAAGTAATCTGATCAAATGAAAAAACATGGCTGCATTGCTGCAGAGGCTTGCATTTAAAGCCAAAACGTACCTATGTTAAAGACAAACGCAGTCATTGCACAACTCATGGAGAATCTCCATATCCATAATCTAGAGAGCAGTGGATCAGACGAGTAGAGGACCAGACTAACCCTATATTGAGGATGAGCTGACAAGTACATAAATGAAAATACAAAGGAATAGTTTCTCACCTCTTACATGATTTTCAGGGACTAAAGATGAACGTTTAGTGAAATACTTTTCCTTCGGCCTGCCTTCCAACTTCCTGAAGAGAAAGCCATCATGACAGAAGCTACAACACAAGGTGGTGCAAGTATAACAAGGATTTTTCCATTCAATAGAAATAAAGAGGAAAAAGACATTTCAAGGAGTGTTAAAAAAAAAAAAAAACCAACAAAAAAAACCAACACAACCAACAAACAAAAAGAAGCAAACAAAGAAAAAAAAACAGCCTACAAAATATTAGTCAACTTATTTTTTTTCCTACAAAGACACTGGAATTCAGGCTCTGGCTGAAATAGATTAAGAGAGATAAGAAGACTAGTGAAAATGTGCTGCCATGCAGCAGAACATTCAACACCACCAGCATACGCCAAATGCTGGTGCCCAATATAAGCTAACTCAGCCTGTGGGACCTAGAGTAGGAAACAGTAGAGAAGAGATGGAAACAGTTACTTCAATAAAAAGACTAACAATCATCATAATGATCACCACCATCACATACCACCTACAAGGAAGTGGCCTCACATAAGAACTCTGAGCCAGCAAACATCTGCTATGTCAGAGACACAGAGGGTAAAAACAAAACACACCCCCACCCCAAAAATGCACACACACAGTTGTGTCGGGAATCTATATAGCAAATTGCGGTGTTCCAGCCCACCACCAAGTAGCTCCCTCTCCACCCTACGGGAGTTAAAGACCCCCTATACAAAGATTGTAAGACACTAAACTGCTTTCTCTGATGGGTTTTTATTTTCTCGAAGCCTACTCACTGCTGTGCCTTCAGTCACACAACAGCAACACATCTGAGAACAGGAGATAGCCCTGTATCTTCGGTAGCCACAAAAAGCACAAGAATATTCTCTCTTCTCCAGGCAGTATAAAAAAGCAAAAGCACTAGTGCTTCTGACAAAACCCACATTGCTAATTCTTTTCTCTTCAAGCTGCTCCAGTCACTCAAGTACATAAAACATTTGGAGTGACTGGATTGCGGCTCCTATTCAGCCCAGTGGTAAGACTGTGACTGATACAAATGCAGAGCAAATTCTTGAGAAAAAGAAGAAAGTCAAGTGAAGATGATGTAGGAAGGTCTGATCTGCCATTGCACTGTCAGCCAAGAATGGCCACAGGAGACCTTTGTATTTTAATTTATGCTCTCTCAGTCAGGCTGAGGAGCAGCAGCTGCTGCCGTAAGAGCAGAGAACACATGGCTGTCAGTAGAGCAGACAGGAGGGCAGTCCTTATGCCTGCTATCCTGTGGAGAGAAGAAAGATAGCAGGAAAAGATTTCCCCAGCAGGGACCCCTTACTGCGGAAACAGATTCTGGCTGGCAAGAGCAAAAGCTGTCCTCTTCAACACCCTCAGCACCATTGGTATGGAGCAGAAGTGGAAAAACAGCACCAGGAAAAAATAAATATATATACACGCAAATAAACCTACATATATATAAAAAATATATAGTGTACACTGTTCACATAGAATTTCATTATTGTTAGTAGGAGCCACATTTTTTAGCAATTATACCTTTGGGATTATACCTAGCCTAAAGTATTAAATCCAGCGCGCAGGATGGGTTTGTTTCTCAGTCAGCACAATTTATCATATCAAAGACCATGAAGGGGCAGAGAGGGAATACCTCTGCTGCTGCCAAGAAAACATGAATTAATCCAATTATTTCACACACATACATAACAAAACAAAAATACCATCCACTCCAAAACAAAACCCCAAAAATCCCACAAAATGACACACCCAAAACCGTAAGAAAACCAAAACTATCAACCGAACAAAATAACATGCCTTTAAATGCTAAGCTTTAAAGTGTTTTGTTCTATTGTCCAAATTTTCATTGAAGTACTTCTAAAACAGATCCCCATGCAACAAATAAACAGATTTCAGGACGAATAGCTACCAGACTGTTTTCTCAGGCTTTTTTTTTTTTCCTATAACACAGGAATTTAGACTAAAAAGTTGTTTACCTGGAAATCCAAATCCCAATGGGATGAGGCCATGGACCTGGGCCCTGGGAACAAGGACTTAGAAAGGCATTCAGAAGTACTCGTTTATTATTTCTTAGAAAAACAAAGTCTTAGAACTCTAAGCCTCCTCCTGCCCCCCTCACCCTCCAAACCTAGTAAACTAACTTAAACCTGAAGTCAGCCTCTGCATGGTCAAGTAGCTTTAAAGGATCTGATATTTTTTGGTCAGAATCATACCACCAGGTTACGTTGCTATCTTGCCTGTCTCTTGTTTTCTCTGTTACCTAGTAAGTAGCGGTAGTTTTCCATGCCACTTACGTTCTTCCTCCTTTCCCATGACTGTTATGCTAGCAAAGTCTCACACTTTATTTACTGGATGTCAAACACTGTGGTATAACATAAGATGATTTCTATAGATTTGTCTCAATTAAAAGATTTGCTTGGGCTACAATACAACCTTTGGGACTTAGGAATGTCATGCTTAAATAGCATGGATGACTCCACAGCCTAGGCAGCAGGCAGCACTCCCCAAAAGCCACTTTCTCCGGGCCCAGATAAGCAAGGAAAAGTCCACCTTTATTTTCAAAATAACGGAGAAGCGCTACATTTGAGCTTTTATGTTAAAACTAACCGCTGGAGTCTTCCAAAACAGTAACCAAAGGAAAAAATAGTCTGGTGCCTCCCTGAGAACACCCTTCAGATTCACCTGCCCATCACAGAATTCTCGTTCCTCCTACACTATTTTGTTACTGAATAAATATTCACCATAACTAACAGCAGAATTAAATAAGAATTTTCAGAGTGTAGGCTTGCTTGTTTCTTCCTTTTGGGAGACAAGGGGAAGAGAGGATGAAAAAAAAAATAATCCAGAACTGCGGGATAAAAACTGCCAACTACATCCCTTGCTGTTAAACACAGCCTGGGCTGAAAATGGTTAATTCATTATCATTGGAGGAGCTGTGTAAAGTTCCAACTAGGTCACCATCTGGAAACTTACAGCTCCTCTTCCCAGTAGCAAGCTTTTTCGACTGTGACATCCAGCTGAAGTTGCCTTGGACTGACAGGCTTACTTGACTTCACACGCCTCCAACATTAGCAATTCAACCATCTGACCTACTCAAAAGGCAAGTATCCAAAATTTGTTTCTTAATGGTATTGTGTGGAAAAGTCAGGGGCAGGGTATGGTGGGGAGCAGATAAAATGTGTTTCAAACTACATTCTTCAGATGCAGGATTTTCATTGTGGTTTCACAGAAGCTAAGCAGATGAACATGAAAGTTAATTGACTCCAAGCTGCAGAATGCTTTATTACGCGCCTGCTGGAACTCCACCTCTCCAAAAAGTAAGCCAAAACTCATAGGGAAAATGTACAACTAACAACTGGGTGTCAAATACTTCAGAGATTCAAGGATCAACCAATTCACAAAGAAAAATCTAGGGATACTAAGCACAAAGATACGAATTCTGGCTCTGAAAGGCTGAGGATTCAGAGCATATTCCCTAAAAATTATCACTATCTACCTGCCTTGTTTTTACACTTTCACCAGCTGTCTACCACTGGCCGCACTTCTAAAGATATTTACCTTAAATGGACCTTTTGTCTGGATCAGTGTCATCATTGCTACCATTCTCTCTGTCACGTTTCTAAAAAGTTTCTTTGAGGACTGTCTTGACAGTGCTGCCTTATTCCAGATGTAATGTTAGATGTCAGGGATAGAAGAAGGGGAGCTCAACTAGAACATCTCACAGCACATGACCCAGAAAAGCTTCAGAACAACTTTCTGTCCAGCCCTATGCAAGTTTTCATTTTCGCACTGCATCCAAATCCAAGTGCGGTTCCTTTTATTTGAAATGCAAAATGTCCCTCATTAAAGGAAAACAGTAATTTATTAGTGTAATTATTTCTGCATTTAAGTGAATGTTTTAATTCTTCTACATATTCTTACTAAAGTAGCAATTTCTTGGAAATTTCAGAGCCATCTCCAATAAAGCTCACAAAATTACTTCAAACACTCACTTTGAAACTTAAGACTATCACTCCTTACGCTCTCAGTTTCTTTAGCAATGATTATAGTTTGTTATGAACATTTCACAAATAACGATTTCACAACCTCACCCTATTCTCATTCTGAACACTGAGAAGTCATTTTGAAATTTCAGAACCATTTACAAAGACCATGAAGTCCAAACTGCTGGCATTATCTCAGGTTAAGTTAGCAAGAACTATCGTTAGACACACATTCATGCTAAAGCTCAAGAGAGAGAGAAAAGAGCAAACATTTTCCACCGTTCTGTACGGTGCAGCAGAAATACCATTCTCAGCAAACTCATACTGGGTCATGCCAGACATCTTTACCTGTATTAATGGTTTAGTTTCCATTACTTCTGTAGTAACTGTAGCTCTGCAGATTTCAACACAGCTTTCACTACCTGGGCTTTCTTAATTCAGCCTGGGGTTGATCAAAGGTATTATTAGACCTTGAAAACATTAGGGAAATGACAACACATCCACCGACTTCAGAGATAATTAAAATGAAATATTTCCAGGGGATATTGTTCAGTCTACAGTGTTTTTTCTCAGATTTGTCTGTCCATAGAAATGACTAATTATGTCAAATATTAATTGCAGGATTGGTGTTTGACACGAATACCACTCAGAAAAAAAACAAACAAGTCACACAGCTTTAACTCAAGGCAGTTAAATCTACAAGGGAAAAAAAAAAATATAGAGAGAGAAGAGAGGAGGATTCTTTCCCTTAGGGAACGCTCTTGCACTGAATCTAGTCAAAAGGCAAGGCTCAGCACATCTCCAAAACTTTGGAGCAATTTTTGGCTCTGTAGGTTAATGTCTCATTTGAAGGCACATGACAATCTAGCAGAGATTCAGTGCCATAGCTCAAAGAAGTTCTCAATGCCCCTTGGTGGTATGATGAGTCTAAAAGAAGAGAATGTTAATCTTGCCTTTTTTCTTTTTTTTTTTTTAAAGTCATCAATAAGAAACAGTTTTACATTTCTTTAAAGCCTTCCTTAAAGGCAAAAGGAAAGGTGGGTTTTGCTGTTTACTTTTAATAGTACTGAAATCATTGGTATGAGCACAGAATATCTACTCACATTGTATTACCACGAACTGCTGAAGCAATCTAACAATAGAAAATACATGCCACATTCGTCAAATTCTGCATTTAGACAGACGTTTTTACTTTTTCTTCATCAATCACTAAAGCATAAACAAAACTAGTCTGAGATGTTCGGTTTCCATTCAGCTATAAACTGATTTTCAGGGTTGACTTTTATACATAGCTTCTTCTACGCTTTGTTTACAGAAATTCTTTTATCAGCCACACTAGATTACTCAATAAGACACCATTAGCAGTAATGGAACTTATTTCATGCAGAAGCCATTATCTTTAGCCTAATATGTTGTTAAAGTTCAGAAGCCATTAATAAAACGTGGTGATTTCTTATGTGGCAAACAGTAGACCACATAAGTAGTGGTACTTAACAGATGAACATTAGTAGCTCCATCGGACACAGATTTGTCATTGAGCTGCTGCTCTTACATACGTGCCTGGCAAAAGCAGGACTTACTAGTCAATACAGCACTCTGCATCAATAGTCACAAAAACAACAGTGGTGATCAGTTTGCTGCCCAGACCGATGGCATGGCACACAGCCTGCCATCAGGCAAATATCACTGTTAAGTGATATTTCATCACATGTACAAAATAGCTTTACAAGTTCACCACTACTCTACGCCTAGAGAGAACGCAGCCACAATTGTCTGCTGCGGATGAACTCCCCGTGCTTCAACAGCTAAGTCCTCTCAAGGCTACAAATATTAGAGTCACATATAGCTCCTATTATTGAAGGAAAGTTTTCAGTTAAAGGATCAAAACAGTCAGAGAGGATGCTTACTCTGAGACACACTGGCAGAAACACTGCCTCACCCTTTTTGCCAGCTCTTAGCTACATAGGCAACTGAAGTAATTGCTCTAGCTCTTTTGAAAGTCTTTTCATTGTTTTGTTTGGAGAAACCTCTTTCCAACCCCTAGCTTTTTCTTTTTTAAAAAAAAAAAAAAAAAAAAGGACATTGCTTGAAAACCAATTATGCAACTGCAACCAAGTGATTCCCATTGAAGTCAAGAGCAGCTGCTCTTATGCAGAGGCCTGCAACGAGGGCCCAAGCATTTACAGCGTTGAAAGCCTTTGTGGCTGAAGGCAAGCTATGCAGGGGGCTCATTCAAAATTAATACTCCATCAGGAAGTGGGTGAGGGAGAGGGAAGGCACTTAATAATTGATCCACAGCTTGGTTTTTGTGAATTCTGAGACATCTTTATGTATGTTTGTTTTGGTTTGCCTTTTGGTAAGCTAAAGAGTTTTTAAACTAAAGTTCTATTAACAAAACAGAATGAAACAACAAGAGAACTCCCAAAGTGACACTTTGATAACAACAGCTGCAGAAGAATATCTACCCAGAAGGCAACATGGAGATGAAATGGAAAACAAGGCAGGTTTTATTGAGACAAAATATGACTATGTTCTTACTTTTAGAAGATCACATTCTTAAAGTTAAACACCTTCTGCTTTATGAACAAATGGTGTATTCCACTCCTACTGTCTCAGTGAAAATTTAGTTTTTTCTTATCAGAACCATTCATACAGAAGTTCAATTTCACTCCACAATGAAGACAAAGTCTGTACTTTCAACTTAAAGTCCTTCAAACTCTTCAAGCCAGAAGTCTCTGTTCACATGAACAATTTTGATGACACAACTACACCAAAATTGTTCTACCTTGCTCTAGAAGTCTCACTCGCAGTCATTTTAAGGATATGTTACAGTGGCAGATAGAATAAGATAACCTTTTTGAGTAAATTAAAATCTCACCTTAGTACAGTGAGGAGACTCGCTGAAGTTTTGCTACATCTCCAAAGATACAAAAAAGGAATCTCACCAACTCACAACTTGAAATAGTTAGGACCTTACAGTATGCTTCTAACTCGTATAGCAGCAGCAGCAACCACCAGTATCTTTAAATCTCAGTCCTGTGCTACAGCCTTAAGCAACATCACTGAGACCCTGCACTTTAAGATCAACAAGCCTTCCATGTGGTTCAAGCAGGGGATGCAGCACATCCCTCAAATCTCTGCTGACGATAATCCCATCCATTCCGCCTCATCTGGTTCTACACGGTTCGGTCCTACAGCAATTGGTTATGAAGCTAATATGTAAAATTCTCCACAGAGCCAGAGTTGTGTGTACAGTTCTGATATTCATCAGCTTTATGGTTTGACACATCAACCAAAGAAGCATTATTTCTGCAGGTGTTATTTGGGAGGTCTTGCACCAATACTGAGGGTTTCTGTTTCAAAAGGAAATACTTGCACGTTACACCGAAAACGCACAGATGTTTATGGGAAGAAAAAAAAGTTGTTTGCCAAGTAGGAGCAAGTGCCTTATACAACAGTACCCAAAAAAAAGTATAGTTTTCTTACTGCTTTCCTCTTTCCTGTGGACTGGTGGCTGGATGCCAGTAACAGAGCCAACAAACTGCACTGCAGAAAGCCCTGAAAACATGGCAGTGATTCTGCAGGGGTTCCTGTGAGCAAAGCGCACAGAATCCAGCCTAGCTTTCAAATCCAGGACAGGAATAAGAACAGGCACAGACACACAGCGAGATGCAAAAAGGGCTACCTTGGAGAACGGAACAGAGAACAACCTCTTCAGGCTAGGATTGAGCACAAAGTGAAAGGATGGCAAAATCAACAAGAATTAGGTATTTACAAGAGGCATGGTTATTTATCCAGGCAGTAATCAGCTGGTATTGACAAGAAAACTGCAAGTTAACAGTGGAGTTGAGTATATCATCACTGTCATTTATTACTGTTTTGCTAACTACATGGCCTAACAAAAAGGATGCAGCCATCAACAGAAAACATACTGTGAAACTCATGCAGATTTTATTAGCTATTTCAACGGACCAAAAAACGATATAGCATGGCCGACCATGGGAACAAAAGAAGTAATAAACCCACTCACTGCAGGTGACACAACAGAAGAAAAGGCACCCTGGGCCAAAATCACGATAACATGAGGCGTTATCAACTATGCCCCGTATCCCAACATAG
>VWZK01004516.1:321-26621 GCA_013396935.1 Baryphthengus martii
TGAAACATCTACCATGTAATACGGCATAGAGGAAATTTTGTGAAAATATTCCGCAAATGTTACCAGAATGAACTGGAAATTGAGTATAGGTTGTATTAAACTTTGTTGATGCAGTCTCCGTGTTTTGAGGTGTAGCATTTTTAAATTAATAAACTTGCATAACCTGTGCTAATAAATATTATGTATCGTTTTTGGCAGTCTTAAATAATTTAATTGCACTTTTTCTATCAACTTATATTTTTCAGTATTCCGCCCAATTTCAGCTAAAGCCAAACTCCTTATGAATCCTCGATCTGATGTTGACTTTTCATCACCAAAAATGGATTTGGATGTAAATTTGCAGGATATAACTGTTGAATTCAACAAACCACAGGTATGAATAATTATTTTTTTTTTTCTGTTCCCTGTAATGTGATAAAAAAGTTGGTTTGTAAAAATTATAAGAAAAGCAGTCTGAAATTTTGTAATAAACGTGGAGAATCAATTCACTTCTTAGTCTTTTTTTCTTGATAATTTATTTTCTTTTTGACGAGAAGTTTGATTTGTGTTGTTCTCAGAAAGATAGTAATGCTCAGTTTGAATTATTTATTTATTTATTTTTTCTTTTTTAGTACTTCAGTATTATGGAGCTTCTTGAGTCTATTGATATGATGACTCGAAATCTGCCATATAGGAAATATAGACCTGATGTTCCATTGCACAACAATGCCAAGACATGGTAGGCCACCTCAGAGGTTGAAAACAATTTGTTAGTTACTCATTTCAAATAATTACCATGGGATTTTTCCTTAGTTAAGGAGGTTAGAACTTATTTCCTTCTGAAAAAGTCTTCTCTTTTGTTTTTGTTTAGTTTTGTTCAGCTAGGATTGTTAAAAAAAAACCCTGATATTTCAAAACCTACATTTGCTGTCTTAATGACCATTATCAGAACCCTAAGTCTGTTAGTGTTTTAATATCCTGACTGTCTTAATGAAGGAGACCCCGTTATGTGTTAGGTACTATTACAAGAACATAAATATTATCTAAAAATAGACAAACTTTTTCAACACAGATGGCAGAGATTTGATGTCCTTTCAGAAGATCGCTTGCAGATATGTATTGATTATTCACACATACAGACACACGCACACATGCATATTTGTGCGTACTTTTTGTATAAGGTTATTTCTTAATTTTAGAAAATAGCAACCTGTGAAATTTGTGTGGGGGAAAAAAAAAAATCCTTGGATTCCTTGAGTGATCAGAAGTATGATATTAGACAAGGGATTTCACTCTTTCATAGCTTGAAATTGTATTTAGTGGGAGTCCTCATAGCTCTAGGTGTCTTTTCAATATACAAAAAGAAATGTAACCTATACTTCATTTATCTTTGCTTTTAGGTGGAAATATGTTATTTATGGCATCCTTGAAGTTAATGTTCAACCTAAGCTACAAATGTGGTCATGGGAACATATTCATCACCATAGGAAGCAAGTGAAGAACTATAAAGAGATGTATAAAACAAAGATAACATCAAAAAAACCTAATGAAGAAATCTTAAAATTGTTGGAGGTTAGCCAAACTCTATTTAAGACTTTGTATTAATCTTACTATTTTCTTAAACTTAAGTATTCTATTAATTAAATGATTAAATGTTTATATAGTCCTGAGTCGGTACTAAGTTAAAATAAAATTTTCAGTGGCGAGACTTGCAACTTTATCCGTACCTTTCTCTGTGAGTAGTATTAACAAATACAGTAGATAATTTTTAAAATTAGTAACTGCAGTGAAAAAAACCCAAACCTTAAATTGGTGTGCCTTTCTTCTCCAGATTTATTTTAATTTTTCGGCGTGGGCAAATTAACTTGAGTTGCACTGTAAGAGTTATTTACTGTCATTTCCTATAAAACTGAGCCATGAAATCTAACCAAATGAGATTGTCAAGAATAATTTCTCACTCCTTTCTAGGAATTCGAAAAGGCCTTGGATATTTTTAACATCACTCTAGCAAGGCAACAAGCAGAAGTTGAGGTAAAATTTCATTATGTAGGTCTCTGAGTAACTGCAACATGAGATTGTAGAGATGTTAGCCAGGTGCATTTTACTTCTAGTGATTGAATTGTGCATTGTACAGTCTTTCCATTTTGCTTGCATTTCACATTTGTTATTAGAAGGCATAGTTTGATTCAGCTTCTAATTAAGCAAAAATTAAATAGTTACATATATTGCTGCTTCAGAATAACTGATCTGGGATAAATGTCTTTCCACTTTTGGTAAGGTAGATCTGTGGAAAATACGGTCAATGGTTGATATAATAAGTCATGTTGGAAGCGATTATACCCAAAGCTTCAGCCTTCTGTGGTGTTCTGTGGTTTGTGTTTGTTGTTGTTGTTGTTGCTGTTTTCCAACAGCCTAGACTATTAGATTATTCCTTTCCTTCCTGATACTCTGTTATGTAGGCTGAACACCTGTATATGTAGTAATTTGACCTTTTGCTACTATCTGCAAATGTTATTCAGAACATAGTAAATGCAGAATACACTGAAGTAGACGATCACAATTAGGAAAGTTAATTTAACTTGAGTAGTTAGACTTGTTTTTTGTTTAGTGTACTCCTTAGTTTACAATGTAGTTTCTGAGCATCATTGCAGGAGACGGAAGTGAAATCTGTACAGGTTTTCTGAAATATGTGAAGTGGTCTTTCTCCATTAATAATCACTGTACCATAAAGTAAGCAATGTCCTTTATAAAGAGGACTTTGGAGGATTTTATTCAAACTTTTTGAGGCGTTTTGTTGTTTAGCTGACTTTCTACATCATCTCTCTGAAGTGAATCAGTAATACCAGTTCAGAAATGGTTATGGTTCTGTGATGAGTCCTGCCTTCCGTTGGCCATCAGGTGGATAGATGTAAGAAGTCCCTAAAAAGTTCTAATTTACAGCCAGCTGTTTTCACTGGTTGTGTTGCAAAGAGATCATGGGTTTTTTGAACGCTGAGAAGGGATTCCTTTCTCACTTACTTTGGATATCACATTCATTAGAGCATCTCTAAATTCAGGGTTTCTCTGCAAGTGTTTATACCTTTATCAGATCATATTAGTCATGAAAAAAAATAATTTGGTGTGTTCCACTACAGTTTTGAGAACCCTGCTGTCTCTTAAATCACTTAATAGTTGTTTGCTATCCCTTATGCCATGCTTTCAGTGGTCAAGTCTGGATGTAGTTTCCGCTTTGTGTCGTGACCCAGTATCGGGATCATGATTGGCATCAGACAGAACATTCCCTAGTTGTTGAACTAATGGATGGAGAAGCGAGAGGTCTTGTGTACTGTTGTAGCTATATGTACCAGATCCAGCAATAGTTTTCTGTATTTCTTAGTGTAAATACAAGAAAAATTAAAAGAGTAACCAGGTTTTTATTGTTACTATTACTACTTTGGACATCTGTCTTGAAATGAAAAATGCAGGGAACACTGGAAGTTTGACCTGTGTTAGCTATTTAATTGCTTATATGTGTACTGTTGGTGATTCCTTGTAAGTGCATGGTTGCAATGTAGAGCATTATATAATGTGGATTTTTTTCTTTTTTGTGGTGAGAGCTAAATAGAAAATCTGCTACGTAAGAAACATTTATTGACTTAAAATTAGCTACATTTTGCTTACTCTTTTTGTTCATAATGGTGGCTGATATTATGCATGTGAGAAATGGTTTGGTGATGCACTGTGTACTTCAAAAAGTTATTAGAAGAAAAACTAAAAAATGACAAGTTGCATTTTCAGTAGTTCTCTAATGATATTTTGATGTACTAGAGCATGTCTTAGGTCTGTATTTTTCTTAGGAAAATAAAGAAAGCAGCATGAAGAAAATGACTTATTTGAGTATTTTTAACTTTGAGTTATTTAAATTTCAGGCAACTAAGGCTGGATTAAAAATCTACAGACCAGGAGTAAAACAGGATGATGAAAATTCTGGTGGCTGGTTTAGTTGGATATGGAGCTGGTCAGGTGAAAAGAAAGATGAACAAAAACAAGAAGTAAAGGGTTCAAGTATGTTCATTTATTGGTATTTTTTTTCCTATTATTAGAAATGCCTTGTTACACAATCACAGAATTATTGAGGCCGGAAAAGACCTCTAAGATCATCAAGGCCAGCCTGTGACCTAACACTACAATATCAGCTAGACCATATCACTGAGTGCCACATCCAGTCTTTCCTTAAACGCCTCCAGGGATGGTGACTCCGCCACTTCCCCAGAGAGTCCATTCAAATGTCTGATCACCCTTTCCTTCAGGAAATGCTTCCTAATATCCAACCTAAACCTCCCCTGGCGCAGCTTCAGGCCATACCCTGTTGTCTTGTCACTAGTTGCCTGGGAGAAGAGCCTGACCCTGGCCAACAACTGGATGCAGCACGATTCACAACCGCTCTCTGTGCCTGGTCATCCAGCCAGTTTTTAACCCAGCAAAGGGTGCTCCTGTCCAAGCCGTGGGCTGCCATTAGAATAATAGGTCCCAAACAATGGAACTTTGGATTTGTTCAATATTTGGGTTGTTTGGTTATGGATATTTACGTTTTCTCTTACCCTTTTTATGCTGATGGAGTTGTACATTGCATGTTACAGAGGTATTTTGCAATTCCTTCCATATGTCCTTCTGAACTGTCTTCCATTTGTACTTTCTCCTGCCACAGTTTTTGCATTTATCTGTTTGCTTAACTGTGTATGGGAATTTGAAGAAAGTGCTAAGAACATTAGCAGTTAATTGACTATAAACAGTTTTACTTACATTCATTTTATAATTTGGCAATTTCATGGAGTGCATTAGTTTGATTCACTTAAGCACAGGGCAGCTGGTAAAGGTTGTGGAACATGGAAGATAAGTCAAAAAGGTTGCTTCTATCATTAGCAAGCTAGGGAATAGAGTAGGACAAAATAAAAGTATAACTGCATTTTAAAACATGCTTTAGGAGACTCAAGATTTAGCTTTAAACCTCAGGGATTTGGCTTTTACTAATTCAGGACAATATTGACAATATCTATGTTATAGAGCTACCAAACACTGGAAAGTGTGTAACAGCATTGCATTTTCACATACCTGTATTGAGTTTAACTGACCTCTTGAAATGTGACAGGTCTTGAAGAGCTGATGACGCGTGAAGAAAAGGCTAAGCTTTATGCAGCAATTGGATATAGTGAAACAGCTGTGGATCCAACCCTTCCAAAATCAGTAAGTCATAACTGACTATGATACCAAACAATTGGTAGCTTTTTCTACTAATAAAAATCAAAAGATGAAAGGAAATAATTTTTAAAATTACTTGAATCTCTGTCTACTAATAAAAATCAAAAGATGAAAGGAAATAATTTTTAAAATTACTTGAATCTTTGTCTCTCTGTATAAATGCTGTTCTGAGACTTTTATTTAAGTTACAGCATCTTGGGTTTCTGTGCAACAGAACATCATTAGATATAGTTTCAGGAGAGCTTACTTTGGGTATTCTGAAAAAGTTCAGAATGAAGTTTTGTTCACTCATATTAGAATAAAGTCATGTAAATAGTGTATTGTTGTTTAAGTTAGGAAATACTTCATTTATCCTCTTATAGTATTCATAAACTTCTAGATAAAGTCTGCTAAATGATTCACTGGAATCATAAATGTGAATGATAGTAGATGAGGTAGTGTAGGTGAGTAGATAAGGACAGAGGTGATAGGACTACAGTGGGGAAGAGTAACATTTTTTAACTATTCAGAAATAGTCTGATAAGTAATCTTTATGTGGGATAACATGCATGGTACAATGGACTGTCTTCCAGCTCTATATGAAAGGCCTTTTAGCTCAGAAAGTGCTGTAGAAACATCAAAGACATATACTTGTAAGCATAGTCTACTGTTACTCTAACACTGGTGTCATGATCCAATATCAGATTAAGATTGTAAAGGAATCTGGCAGAAGTTAAACCCCCTTTCTTTCCAGCTTGTCCTCGTGTGTTAGAGGCGCTGGGGGCAGCTGAGTGTAACTCCTGAGTGATGTTCAATTGAATCTTTTATCGTAACAAGGTTCGATATGATCCCCAAGGATGATATTGACGCAAATGAGGTCAAATGTCTTATAATAAAATACTAGTTTTATATATAAAATGTGAAAAGTTAAAAGAAGGTAGCGATAGGACAGAATAGAATAAGAAAAAGGCAGAAATCAAGCAAGGATTTGGGTTAGTTTAGCAGAGGTAATAGACACCACCAAGGATCCAGCAATGTCTCATTAGTCTTTTTCAGATGGGGAGAGATCTGTTTCATCTTTGTTTTCTGAGTCCTTATACAGAATCACTTGCAAACCATTTTCTCACAGACAGCTTTATTCCATCCTGAGCAATCTTTGAGACAAATGCTGTAGTGTTTGAAATGTAGCAACGTACAGTCTTTTCCCATCTGCTGTCTTCCCCAGCTGCACGGAGCAGGTATCAGCTTGTACGGGGGAGCAAGGCCATCCGAACTGAGCAGGCCCTATCATCCACCGCTCACGTCCTTGAGAACGAAGCTTTGCTGTTTCACATCACATCCCCATGTGAATCTGTTCCAGGGGGAAGGGGGGCAAATTTATGGCAGGGGTTGTTTAACTTTCTCTCTGGACTCTCACAACTGCCTCTTCCTAATACCTGTTTGGGAATGCCTTTCACACCAGCTGTGATACAAGCTATTGATAGCACTAGATATGTAGTGTAAGACTATATTGAAGTGTATATGGACATATTTTATAATGCACTATTTTGTTGTTCTTGCATATCTAGTATGAAGCCATGAAGTTCTCTGTGAATTTATTAAGCATGTCTATATCAATTAGAGAAAGCAAGCAAACTCCTGAGCTGGTAGAATTTGCATTAACTGGCTTGAGTACAGTGTTTACCCAACGACCAGGTGCACAAGCAATAAGGTGAGCTTTCTCTGTCAAACTGTCTTTATTCCTCATGAAATGCTGATGAACACTAATAGGCATTTTCAGGCTCTGTTATGATTTTACAATAAGTTACAGAGGAAAATACAGATTGGGAGAATCATGCTGCAGATGATAGACAAAGTGAATGGATGCTGTTTCCATAATTAAATATTCTCTGTCTTCAGATATTTTTTTTGCGCCAATACAGACTTCTTCCTTTTTTTTCAGTTTATCGTTGTTACATACAAGCAATCCAGTGTTTAACTTGCTTCTTGCTTTGAGAAGTGACTGTTACTCCTTTTGAAACATAGTCTGAGCAAGGTGATCTCATAACCTCTTGTGTGTAGGCATGTAACGTGACTGAAAAGTTCTCAAGTTTTCAGTTGAGCTGTTAGATTTACAGAAGAAAGCTGTAACTGATCATTTCATCTTGGTTTTGTGCTCTCACAGTAGATGATGGAAAGCAGCAATATGAACTACTTTCTTTTTAAAATTCTGAGGAAGAGTAGCCTTCCTGTTCTAAACCTTGTCCTCTCTACCTTGGGGAATATTAGTATAATCTATATATCATATTTGGATACCATTGATTTTGCGAGTTTTTGGCATAATTTTTAAAATTCTAAGCTTTGCTTGCAGCTCTTCTGTTTGTTTCCTTGTGCATCTCCATGGCCCTAATAATGCTATCATACTGAGAAAAAGGGAAGATAATGTTTTCTTTTTATAGTGAAACACACTCCTGTTAAGTTTTGGGTTATAAAGGTCTTTAACTGAGAATAGTTAAAGTGGTGGACAGGGTATTGAAAACTTCCTCAGGATAATAAGACTTTTAATTTTGTGCTCTTCTTGTGGTGTTTCTTTTATTTCTCTGCACTGGAACCCTTCCCTCACTTCTGTATCTCTATTCCCTGTCTAATTCCTGAGGTCATACTACAGAATTTCCATTTGCATGTGTCTTCTGCCCTGGCATCTGTCCTCATGAAAAGTGTATGAAGTGAAGAGCTTGGACCCACTTTCTTATGTACTCAAGGGTAGCCAATAGACAGAAGATAATGAAATGGAAAACACATAGATATGTGTTATATCCTTAGACTAAGCTATTTATATTTGAGGTAGGGTAGAGAGCTGTCATTGTTGTTTGTTTTGTTTGATTAGGGTTTTTTGATTGTTATTGGGTGTTTGTTGTGTTGTTTTTTTTTCTTTCTACTCATTTCTTATGCTCTTACCGTTTAATTGTACCTAGCCATATGGGTATTATATCTGAACATGTTGTTTACCTTTCTTTACAGATTTGAAACAAAAATTACCTCACTTGAAGTTACAGGCATGTCCCGAGAAAAGTGTACACCCTGTCTTCTGTCTTCTCGAACAGTCTATTCAGACAAGAGTACCTCGCTGTTAAGCATAATGTTTGAGACTAATCCTTTGGATGAGAAAGCAGATCAGAGGCTTAGAATAGAATCACAGCCACTGGAAATAGTATATGATGCAGTAAGTAAACTTGAATAAGTTAAATCTTAAAGAATTTTACTTAATAGTAAATATGCCATTATTTTTCTTTATTGTAACAGATGACAATAAATAGCTTAGTGGATTTCTTCAGGCCTCCAAAAGATGTACATTTAGAGCAACTGACATCAGCAACTCTGATGAAGCTTGAAGAATTCCGTGAAAAAACATCAACAGGCAAGTGCTGCATATTCTTCTGATTTTATACTCGGACAAATTTTAGATTCTAGAAGTATGAAACTATTACATCTTTCCGTATGGCGATGCATGGATCCAAGTCATAGTTTTCTAACACAATGCCTAAATACACTAAATTCTTCAATATCCTCACAAGGTATTTGTTCTAGGTATTGGATAATTTTATGTCTGTATCTTTTTCAACTTCAAATTTCTTTGTAAAATGTGCTCCACACCCTGAGGTAGTATTTTGGTATTTGTTCTGGTATACTCCATGCAGTGTTAAAGGCAGTTTGTTAATTCCATCTTTCCTGTTGTGTTCATCTGAGTATCTAAATGGCCTTAATTGTTTCATACTCTTTCAAAAAAATACTGAAATATTGATCCGCTAATGAAAGCCCCAAATCCTTTCCAGAGTTGTTGCCTTTTGGGACACTATTTCCCTCTGTATAGGTGTTTTCCACTTTCTGTATGAATGTTGATTTTGATTGGGATTGACTCAGATCAAGTCATACAAACTATATCTATCTTCAGGTTACTCGCATTAAAGCCATTCCTCTAGGTTTCATTTCATCCTTGCTTTTTATCTTTAGAGCTCTTATTTGACATACGAATGAAAATGTTGAATACTTGCTAGTCTAACACTGAGGTTTACAGATTTAACTTGTTCTGGTAAGTCTGAGCCTTTCTAGCTCGGAAGTCTGTCCAGCACAGTGTCCTGTCTCTGACTGTGGATTGGAGAGGATGCTAAGGGGAGATTAAATATATAAGTTATTTCTAAAAGGAGAAAAAAAACAAACAATGAATATTTTTAGCCTCATTTACATTTGTAACCTATTAATATTTTACATTTTTCTAAAATCTAGTTATCACTGAGTATTAAGTGAAAGAAGTTACAGAAAACTCAAGTATAATATATATAATCAATTGCTTTTATCAAGCTAGTATCAGGGAAGAAGTCAGACATGAATTATTTCTTTTCATTAGTTCTTTTTAGACTGAATTGTGTAATGACTAGTGTCAGATTAATCAGTGAAAGTTAGGTGAATCACCTTGCTTATTATTTCTATCAGAAGCTTCTCCAACAATACTGAATAGATTAATACCAGGGTTCACTTCTGAAATTAATTTGATAAAAATTTCTATAGATTCAACATGCTTGGTTCTCTGCTCGTCACTAGTAAATACTCTGGTTCTGATCATAATTCTTTTTTTTTCGGTGGAAGTATGAAATCATGGTATATGTCTGTTACATAAGCATAGCATTACTTTAGAGATGTATCCAATTACTCTTACCTTTACAAGAATGCTGTGTTACCCATAGTAATCTGAAAGCTTGTTCCACTCACAAATGAGAAGCCTGGTGAAAATTTCTACAAATATGATACGCATTGCTTGTAAACTCTTGACTGAGACTTAGAAAATTACCAGGGGAAGAAGATTTGATCTGCAGAATATTCTGTTGCTGAGAACTATGCTCAGAGGTAGAATAAAAAAAATCGAATCATATCAATATAATTAATATGTTCAGACTTGCAATCCTTCTCAGGAAAGAATTATTAACACTTTTCTATCATGCAGAAGAAGATATCTGAAAAATATTGGAGAACTGTGAACTGCAGAAATGAAGGAACTTGCTCCACCAAAATAGTTACAATTTTCACCATGACTAGAAGATGTTACAAAAGCTTCCAAGAGTTCAATTTATGGACTCAATTATGTTCTTTTCCCAAATGAAGGAAAAAAAGAAAGATCAAGAAAATTCAGTATCACTCACATTCAGTTAGTCATTGCAAATTAAAAAAATCTGAAACATTTTTATTAATGCAAGTTATTTTGTCTTGGAAATCCTGAAATGTTCTTTCCATCTAGTATCTACATTGATGAATCTAGCTCTCCTGTGCCAGGACAACCTTTAATAATGCTGGAACAGTTTTAGTTGCTTTCTCACCAGTGTGGGTGTACTGCAGTGTCGTGTTGTCAACTTTGTAATTTATTATCTCTACTTCTGTGGTCGTCAGCTTGTTACGCCTGGTAAACATTTAATGCATCCTAAGGCAATTTTAAGTGCTAACTTGAAGCAATACTATTAATTCCTCTTTAAATGAGCCAAAAACTAGAATTTAATCTCAAATTCTTGGTGCTCTGAATTAATTTCCCAACTTAATTGCATGATTTTTAAACAGAATTTTTGTAAGACTGTGTTTGCTAGCCTTCATCAGCTCAGGATGGAGTTGCTTGTCGACAGAATAAGGATAAACTTCAGTATCTCAGTAGTAACAACACCAGCAGTTTGGCCAGTGAGGTTGGATACACCCAGTAAGGACTTCTAGAACAATCAAATTTCTGAATCTACAGAGCACAACAAGTTAACTCAGCAATTGCCAATTGCACTACACATTCCCGTTCTTCTCATTTAATCTCTGCTCAGTATGAAACATTTTCGGATTTGCACGTGTCACAATGCTGTCTCTGCTTGTCCTTTAGCATTGTTTGATATCATCATTTCATCTACTTGGTGTGTCTTTAAAGACTGCCTATAATTTTTGGTTCAGAAGAAATCTGAAGAGCGTCTGGACTTGCAGTTAACCAAGTTTAATTACTAAGTTTGTCTAGCACTCACAGCTCATCTAAAGCTAGACTTGAATTTCTTTTTATAGCTTCTTTTAATTTCATAGCTTCTGTATATATTGCTTTGTTTATATTTACTATTTATATTTTTCAGGTTTGTTGTATGTTATTGAAACCCAGAAAGTTCTTGATCTCAAAATTAACCTCATGGCTTCATATATCATTGTTCCACAAAAAGGATTCTATGACCGTACATCAAATTTACTCCTTCTGGATCTTGGTAGTCTTAAGGTATGTGTTTACTTAATGAAGTAACTTACTGAAAATGATAGTTCAACTTTTATGTGATTTCCTGTTTCTTAGTTTGTATTTTATGGTACTGGTTAAGTAAAACTTTGTCTTGCAGTTTATATGTTGGGTATTTATTTTAAATTGCTTTCCAGTCAAGGCAGAAATTATTGAACTCTTCTCAGTAGATTATTTCAACTTGAAAGAACTGTTATTAAATAATCCTTCCTTAGAATGAAACCACTATTGATGCTTTGCATTGTTATGTGGAAAAAGAAGTTTAACAATATTCTACCTTAGCATGTAAAGCAGCAAACTTTTTACTTACATGATTAATGGTCACTTTATTTTTAACATTGCTATTATTCTTATTATCAATTACCTTTTGATCATACAGTTTATTTCAAAAGAAAAAAAAAGATAAGATGTTGGCAATTCCTAGGATAACTTGGTTAAAATTAGAGATATGCTTGAGATACTTCATGAAAGGGAACAGTCAAAACAATAGTTTTAAATTATAAATTAACACTATGAAATCGTAATTTAACACTATGAAATCATAGAGGAGGCTGTTTCTACATATTATAAGCAATCTTCTTACTCAGTGGTGAGCTTGTGTTCTTTAAGGACAAACGATCTTACACATGTATAGGCAAGTTAATCTTTGTATTCTTTTTACTTGCACCCTGGGTAAGAATGATTCTGCCACTTATCTGTTTAGATTGTCTTACCTGCTTTTTTAAAAAGAATTAGTTTCAAATCTTAGAATCTTGCTAAAGTGAAGTACATTTTCTAGGTCTCTGTCACAGGATGACTTTATGAGCATGTGGATTTCTGTTAAAATCATAGAACAGTTGGGGTAGGAAGACATCTTTTAAAGATTATGTAGTCCGACTCCGCCTGAAATAAGTAGGGACATCTTCAACTAAATCAATTTGCCCAGAGCCCCGTCTAACCTGACCTTGAATGTTTCTAGGAAGGAGGCATCTACCACCTCTCTGGGCAACCTGTGCCAGTGTTTCATCACTGTTGTTGTAAAAAAATGTCTTCCTCCTATCTAATCTAAATCTACCCTCTTTTTGTTTAAAATCATTACCCCTTGTCCTGTAGCAGGAGGTCCTGATAAAAAGTCTATTTCCACCTTTCTTAGAAGCCCACTTTAATTATTGAAAAGCTGCAGTAAGGTCTCCCTGGAGCCTTCTCTTCTCCAGGCCTAGCAAGTTCAGGTCTCTCAACCATTCTTCATAGGAGAGGTGTTCCATCCCTCTGATTGTTTCTGTGGCCCTCCTCTGGACCCACTCCAACAGGTACATGTCTTTCCTTTGCGAAGGACTTCAGAGCTGGATGCAGTAGTCCAGGTGGGGTCTTACCAAAGTGGAGTAGAGGGACAGAATCACCTCCCTCAACCTTCTGGCCACACGATTTCATGCAGCCCATAGGAACTTGCTCTCAGAATTAGATTAATACATTTCAAAATAGGACTCCAGTAAATATATCTGTGGGATTGTTTTGGTTTTTTTCTGAAATGGGTGAGTATTTTTCACAGTGAATGTGATTCTTGGATTGGTTCCTGTCTGTTAGTAGGAATTAGAAAGCGAGATGAAGGAATTGGGCAGTATCAAAAGAGAAAAGTTAGATGCATCTCAGGATGTGATTAATTGTTCTGTATTAACTTTGAGTGACAATCTTAAGTAAGATGTAGGTTATTTGTTGAGTAAGTCTGTTTAATACAAAGCGAACAATCTCTTTCCTTCAGTTATCTACTGTGTAAGGTCCAGCCTCAAGGGGAAAATGGTATACAAAACGAAAATGGTATTTCAATGCAGATACATAAGTGGACTTAATTAAGATCACACAGGCAATACTAATTTGGTAATTCTGAAATTTCAATCTGAGAGTTATTTTTAATGTAAAAGTAGTCATAGTACAGTAGCACTGGAAAAAGAAATGCTATGTCTCGGACACTAGTATTTAAACCTATTTCATGCTTATAAACTTTATCGTGAATATTATCTGGGTCTGACAAAACCAGATATGGATTCAAAATTATTAGACATTTAAGGATGAGGACAGCCACATTTAATCAGGAAAGGCATTGAACGTTGATGACAAACAGTCCAAGCCCCCTTTTCCCTTTTACTCTGTTTGACTAGTATGTTATAGAGTAATACCATAAATATATTTAATAGAATTCCAAAATAGATTTTACGTTTCTAGAGGTAATTAATGTAGTAAAATTTTTTTATATATGAAAATCTCAGGACAATGATTCTAGTGATTATAAAGGATTTAAGACTTTACACTTTTGGGTATGAGTCACTTACTAAAGGAAGTTATTCTATACAGAATATATTGTGTAAAACTTCATAGATTTTATTTCATTTTTTTTATTTTGGTGTTTGGTTTTTTGTTTGTTTTTTTTTTTTTTTCTTGAAGCAATGGCATTTAATGCCCTGATTTTTTTTTTATTTTTTTTTTCACTATAGGCTACTGATTTTAGGTATCTTCCTCTGCTCTGACATTTGTTAGACTCTGTGTCCCTATAATGGAGACTTTAAGTTTAATCTTTTGTCCTGTTTGATGCAGTATTTGTAGAATTAGTGCATTGGATAGTTTTTAAATTAATACTTTTTTTTGGTGACCGTTTTTAAGATGAAAAGCAAAAGCCGTTCTGACTTATCGGAGCTCAAAGTAGGACAAAGCACTATTGAAGACATAATGTCAAGAGCTTATGACAGTTTTGATATCCAGCTCAGCAGTATACAGTTACTGTACAGCAAACATGGTAAGTATTTCTGAAAGTAATCTTTCTCTACATGAGTAAAAATATTTTGATGATTGATGTAGCTTTTATATTTTTAACTGAAGCAATGGAAAATCTTTGGAACATACTTCTTTAAACTCAAGTTCTAAACTCAATGACACGAATGTGTTACAAATTTCCAAAACGTACCTTTAGGCCTTGGCAGAAGCCAAGGTTGGAAACTAAAAAAACCCTTACAATAAATCCCTTATTTTTTAAGAGCTCTCATTTGATTTGTTGCATAATAAATGTAAGTGTAATTAATTTATTTATGATATTTTCCTTCAGTGCATTTTCCTTGCATCCTTCCAAATTTAAAGCAGAATCCATAAGTAGTTATAGGTTTGATCATTTTGTGAGGATAAAGAAAATATTAGAATCCCTTACTGAAGGAAGCTTTTAGAAGTATTTTGGGAATTAACAATATAAAAAAAGTCATAACCAGAGAAGTCTTAAGCATTTAATTTTTAACCATCTGGTTCCAGATAGGAATTCAGAGCCTAAACTCCAGTACTAAACATGTTAAAAACCTGAGTCCTTAGAAGTCTGCAGCATGGATGGAGTAGCTCTTCAGATGTGAACAGTCAAAGTTACTAAGTAGTCCTGTATGTCTGAAGTTCAGATCTTGTTATAACATACATATACTGATAGAGTTGTAAAAGAGCAATGTATACTAGCTAATATCAGATAATTCTGTGATATGTGTAATGTGAAGGAATCTCTTTCAATGTTTAAAGCATAGGTTTTCTTTGTTCTTCTAGATGAGAACTGGCAAGAGGCTCGGAAGCTGAAATACTCATCTCAACATATCTTGCAGCCCTTGGATGTAAAAGTAGAATTTAGCAGGGCTATGGTTGTTACAGATGCAAGAATGCCCAAGTATGTGTGTGTTCCTGTTTTAAAATTTTATGGTAAATGACTTTTTTTAGGAGGGAAGAAAGAAAAATCAAGAATCAAATTATTTAGGCTATTTTATGTCAGCCACGTGTGGATCTTGAAAGTAAAATACCTTCATTGAAACAAAACAAAACAAAACAAAAAAAGAATAAACTTGAGAAGCTTCCAGATATTGAAGAAGTGATACAAGGTTATATTGTTATAAAATAAATAGGTTTAATATATTTGAAGATTTTTAATTAAAGATGCTAATATATGTTCTAATCAGGCATTCTAGTAGTTGCATTTCAGTTCTCATCGGAAATACTGAGGAGCATAAAATGCTGAGCTCACAAAGTCTCTTTTATAAACATCACAAAAATATTCTGTAAAGTAGTGTGCTGTCATAGTCCTCTTTCACTTAGGTTACTCATTTTGTTTGCCTAATAGAGGTCACTTTTCATGGACACATCTCTTAGTGCATTGGGTTTGTCCTTAGGCTCTTTTAGCAAAAAACCTATTGGTTATGTAAACTACTCAATCAGAAGAAAATGTATGTTACTATTAAGGATGAAACTGTGATGTTGGGGATCACTGAGTTAAAGCGGCAAAGACTAACTTTGCACATATTTTAGAAAGTGCATATTCACTAATGTCTGATAAGGGGACTACTACCTAAATAAACCTGATCAATTTTGCAGTATTTGAAGAGTAACAAACTAATGCATTATGAGGTAATTTAGTTTATTAGGTCATTAATAGGAATAATATCCTTATGCTACAATAAGCTAGCATATGCTTATTTCATTCTTAACACTTGGAAATTCAGATTTTAGCTAGACACTTCAGAAAATTAATGGATTAAAACTAGACCTAGGCTATTGGAAGAAGTTGTTTAGTACAATCAGAAAAATCAAGACACAGTCTATGAAATAAAAGAATTACAAAGAATCTAGGATTTACTTAGTCAGAGAAAAGAAAATAATAAAAAATAACCAATGCCCTGTGTTGTGAATGCGGATCAATGATTGCGTGGTATAATGGTGCCACCTTCTGGAAATCTGGGAGGCCAGATTCCGAATTTTGATGCTTGACTTTAAAAAACACTTTATTCTTTCCCTTCTTACTTTTTTTCTGTTTGGTGGAGAAGGTGAGTTAAGGGAAGAGCGACTCACAGGAATCTATCATTTTGTGTCAGGAAGTTCAGGGAGGGAAAGTGAGATTTCATTTCTATGATCATATAACAGGATGTTGTTTTAATGTAGGTTTGTAGTTGACTTCTCTCCAAGTTACAGTAGTATAAACTGGATTAAGAAATGTCTGCTCTTAGTGAGAACACCTGTTGTGATTTTCTAGTATTACTTGCCTGTTTTGGCTATCAGCTGTACTTCTCCTTTTGGCAGTTTATGTGTCTAGAGTGATTCCAAGAAATTTTTCCCTAATGGATGTTATTTCAGCATTCTGTATTGTCATACAGCCATTTAGTTGACAGTAAATGGTTTCTACTTTTGTCTGGAAATGGGTAAGTTTTTCTTCCACTGAGAGAGTAATATTTCTTGGAGATCAACCATTGCTTCTTTCTGAGTGCCTGCTCTGTCTACGACTGTTAGGAATGCCATGGACTACGGTTTGTACTAGATAAGCGTATACTACAGTAAGTTACTAATCATAAGGAATACTTTATCTTGTGCCAAGAGCAAGAAACTGTTTCAAATCTAGTGTGTTGATACCATGACAGCTGAACTTTTAAATTTTGTACCTGTTTCAGTCTCACAATGCTTCTGGGATGTATTCTGCAGATGGTGTTATCCTACTCTAGAATCATCTACCAGTCTTGAAATGCCTAGTACAGTAGCTTTGACCTAGTGACGGAGATTTGACCTTTTGTTTAAGGACTTTATTCTTGCTTTGAGCTCTTTAAAAGTCTGAGGTCTGAAAATCATGAACATCTGTATAGTGTGCATTCATTTATGATCATATGATATGTTTTTACATTTGGTTGTATACATCTCAAAACTACAAATGTTCTGTTTTCTATTGGTCTCCAGCTTTGACTACTCAAACCCATCAATACTGTAAGCGTCAACATAGCTTCAAAGGCCAAATCTTTTATTGTCACTATACAATCTCTTTCTGTTTTTAAGAATGGTCAGTTAATGCGTGTTTGTATACAAACTTTTAAACCCATGTTATCTCTAGATGACATTGTGGACAAATGATTAACTCGTAGTTTTTGTGTCAGCAAAAATCCCCTAAACTGTGAATTTTAGTAGTTGAATGGGATATTATGCATCAGTATCACTCAAATCACTTACACAATATGAAGATACTTTTAGTATACATGTAGCTGTGATTTTATATTCGAGTTTTTGAAAGTATACTTATGTATAAAGACACAATATCATGCTTTAGGGTCAGGGCAGCCCGCTAGACCTATAACTGGTGCTCTCTGTTAACCCCCCTCCCTCCCCAAAGAGGAAGAGAAAGGGAATAAGAGAGAGACACTTATGTATTAGGAAAGGAAACTAGAACAGCTTTAATGAAAACAGAAAATAAAAATATTAAAATAGAATATTTACAAATATATACAAAACCAGTATCGAACCCAAGCCCCTGATGGCAATTATATCACCATCACCAGTGGTGCTGTGAAGCAGGTACCAGGAAAGCCTAGACTTGGCCCAGCAGCAGACAAGAACGGAGTTGAAGAGCTGGATTCTGGTACTGGGTTCTGGAACATACAGATCAGGATCAAAGACAGAACAGACAGAGTCCTCCTTGGTTGTTGACCATTGAAGAAATGAGGAAGAATCTGAGCAAGCACTCTGAGCAAGAGCCCCCCAGCCAAGAGCAACCAAGCAAGGGCCCCCAGCAGCCAATTATGGCGTATATGGGATGGAATCCCTCGTTGGTCAGTTTAGGGTCACCTATCTGTGGCTGCAGGTGCAGCCTTTTGCTTTCTGCACCCTGCAATGTGGTACATGAGATCCAGCAGTGGCCTTGGGCTGCAAACTAATCCCTGGTACTAACTCTAAACATTGGGCGTTATCACTTCTAGAAGCAGCCACTGACTGAGAAAACATGCAGCTAGTTAAAAAAGTTAGAAGAACTCAGCTGAAAAGTAAAATCACTTGCCAGAGTTAGTTCTGCTCTCATTCAAACCATGATACAGAATTACATTTTCCTGAGCACGCTTTTTTTTTTGTTGTTTTTTTTTTGTTTGCAACTATGCTATGGAGCAGCTTAGTTCTGCTGAGAAATGTGAGCGGAAAAATTCTTGCTCTACAGCTAAACTAGTACCAAAATGACTTTGTCTACTGTGTTAGAATTTTATAAATGAGTCCTTTGGCTTGGAGGGCACCTATTTTACTTTAAGTTATCTAAATAGCAGGTAATTGAGTGTCTGTATTTTTTCTTGGTTCTTTGATGTTTGTCCTTCCTTGGGTAACCATAAATCCAGTTGAATTCCTTCTGATTTTGTTTTTCAAAACCAATAATTAATTCACCAGAAATTTGTGCTGGCTGCGTTTAGGAAGGCACACTTCTATATTGCTGTCCTGGAGAGAATACTGATTTATGTAATTTTCATTTTTTGAAGACCACTGTGTCAGGGACTTTTTGTTGTTAAACTGTATTTTCATCTGCTCATGTTTCCTAACCTGTAAAATGGGCTTTCACTCTGTGGCTGGGTCTCAGTATCTGCATTTTTTTAATTTCTGAGACTAGAATGCAGTATTCCTTATAGTTTCTGTCACTTCACATGGTGTCCCTAATATGATTCTGTAGTTTTCTAGCCAATGTATGTTTTTTTGATGTTTACTTTGTCCTATGATATGGTTTCCCCATACAAGATGGTGTCAGGGAATCTGTCATCTGGTTTTTGAAGGTGTATGGAGCCAATATTAGGTACCAATATTAAGAGCATCCTTCCATATAATAGCAAAAGATACAAAAAGTAAAAAAAAAAAAAAGTCTGATTTTCTCTCTGATAGAACTGGAATTAAGAATAAAAGTCAAAATTAGTTGATAGTTAATTCCTTAAGAATTTAAGGATGTGAAGAAATTAATAAATTGTTCAAAACTAGGTATTGCTGTTACAATTTAACACGTACACACACCTTTGCGTTTGGCCTGCTCAGGTATGAGGAGCTCTCTCTCCAGTTTCTCTTGCCTACATCTGAAGGGATTTTACTTCTTTTTGGCCAAAGCCTATTCAAACAAGTTTAAAATATATTTTAGTGCTTTCAGTTTTAAAGATTTTACTGTTTTATGTCCTTTATAGCTATGTTTATGTCTTTGTTGAATAGCTAGACTCCTGTCAGAGTTCAGCTTCAAGTTGAAGTTTTGGGCTCTAAACATCCTTATGCTAAAAAAGCTTCCATCTTTTCTTTTGTCAAGTACTGTGTAAAGGCTCGGCTATGCGATGCATTACAAGCAACTAAATTAAATGTAAAAACAAGAGAGAACAATTTCTGATTCTGAGGAAAATATGCCTTATATAGCCAGATCAGAAGCGGTTATTAATATTATTTGCACTCCTGATGCACAAGACATTATATCAAATGGAAATAAAAATGACATCAACAACTGGGTATTTGCTGGTTAAATAACTCCTCTGTGTGTTACAGGAGTTACATGCATACTCAATTACATTTTGTGTGATGGTTAGAGAGGTGATTTTCTGATCAGGAAGATTTGTTTTTTTTCAAAAGAAAATTAATGTAAAGTTTGAGTGAAATAGTTGTAAGGTAACTCTGATTGTTTCTAAAACAGGTTCAAACTCTCTGGACAGCTGCCTTTACTTTCTATCCAAATATCAGATCAGAAGCTGACAAGTATCTTGGAGCTAATTGATAGCATTCCTAAACCAGAAAGTGCTCCTGCTGCCAGTTCTCCTCCCAAAATAACTGAGGTAAGGCCTGAAAACCTCCCCCCCTATTTCATTAACAATAATCAGAGGAATATCTTCTTGCTATTAGTGTTCCATATCTGAAAGGGGCACAAGAAAATGGAGAAAAAGCATTGACTTAGTACCTCTTGGAAAACAAATTCTCTAAAGCTGTGAAACTTTTGCTTGTTAGTTTGTTGTAATCTTTAGAAAATGAAATATTCATCCAGTGGCTGAATTTAAAGTAAAAAAAAAAATAAAATTCGACTACTCTGGGAATGACTTCATAGTTCAAATTAATGTTGATTTACAGACATACTCACTTTTGTTGAGGATTAGTTTAATTGTGTCTTCTAATTTAGGCATGTATTGGTTCTTGTAGAGTTTTGATTCATGTATTTTGTTGAGCAAAGAAAAGGTTAAAACTGGGGTATTTTCAAAGTTGAAGTGTTATGTAGATCCTCAGTAAGATACGAGTTTAATTTTCAAAAGCAAAACAAAGGGGATAGCAATTCACTATCTGTGGCTAATGTTGGCTAAGCAGTGCCTGCCTGGCAAAAGTGGCAGCTTCATTTCAGCTGCCTTCATTACTCTTGCAGCTTTTCTTTATTCACTTACGCGACACACTTGAGTGGGCAGCAGTTCTCCCTTGCATTTCTAAGGTTTAAGAATGTGTGGAGTGCATTCTCTCCCTACTTCCCCGCCTCCTTTCCATAGTGAAATTGGCTCAGGTCACTGTTTTACGCTTTTTTCAGGACAGAAGGTTGCTGCTTTCTTGATGTTATTCCTGAAAAGTATGTTTTACCTTTTGATAGGAGCTATTTTTGACAAAACCAGGAAATAAACTCCAGATTTCTAATTTTTAACATTGCTCTCCTCTGCCTGGTCTGGCTATGGTTTAGATGTCTTTAAAGCAGTTCTATTATTTGAATGCATGTCAAACGTGACTCAAGGTCAAAGGCAAAATTGGGCTATCCATTTTTCTGTTATTTTGTAAATACTTCTAGTTATCTGTGGTTTAATGTTTCATGTACATAATTCTAAAGAATAATCGTCATCTTTGTGGATTTTTAGTTTTAAGTTGTTGAGTCAATGTGAATGTATTTGCATTATATGCAGCGTCCATTTTAAAACCTGTGGTTAAACCTGCCTGCTCAAGCTTCCATCTGGTGCAGAGCTTATCAGACTCTAGTTACAGATACTAGATTCAGTTAATTTGAGTGGATTTGCTGCTTTGGTGGTGGCAGATACACTCCTGTCTTTTCATTCTTGTAGTTGAAATTCTGAGCTTTGTTGCCTTCACATCACTTCTGAACCAAAAAGGGTGTGGTTCAGTTCCTTCTAGATTTTTGCACTCTGTACTTTCTTATACTTTAGTACAAGAAGGTTGTCCACTGGAGTGTGGAAGGCTTTACTTGGTACTGTGAAGTCAAGTTTCTTCAGTGTTTCTTCTCATGTTCTTAGAATGTGAAAGTGTTACAGATGAGACACTTTTACAGTTACAAGACTCTTAGAGACTTGGTGTATCTATCACTCATAGTCATGGATATAATCAGTAAGGTCAAACTATGTAGGCTGAAAACTGAGAAGAGAGACTGGTGGAATGTGAAGAGTGAGATGAAAAACGGAGCCTTAGAAACAACATCCAAACATGAGTGTTTCTCTGTTGCCTTAATACTTAGACTTCTGTAGGATGCTGTGAGTTACTGAATAATTCTCTCACACTGGCAATTGAAAGTAACAATAACAGTGGGGAAGAAATGCAAACTACTGTTGTCTGTGCAGTTCAGAGACAAAGGCACTCAAGAAGGAGCATACAGAAAATGCATATGTCTCTCGTTACCTTAGTACTCTGTGCAAAGCACATGTGTACTAACTATGCATGTGGAACACGCAGATGAGAATTCTTTACAAACTGACAACACTGCTTTCTGAGGCTTGATGGGAAATCTGGCTTTGCTCAATAAACCATTTGGTTACCTTCACTGAGAGAATTTAATTCTGTCTTATATAATACCACATGGAATGAGGATTCTTTTCCTTTTTTCCACTCTAGTGGCAAAACAATGACATTTTACACATTTTTGGTTACTTCTTTGGGTTGTGCGTAGCTGCATCTCACAATTAAACAATCTGCTAGCATCTGTTCTTCCAGATACATGAAGTAATGAGATTCAGGGAGGCCAAGTTCTGTGTCCTGTGCTTGGGTCAAAAAAACCCAACGCAATGCTACAGGCTTGAGGAGGAGTGGCTGGAAGGCTGCCTATTGAAAAGGACCTGGGGATGTTGGTTGCCAGCTGGCTGAACATGAGCCAGCAATGTGCCTGGGTGCCCAGGAAGGCCAACAGCATCCTGACCTGTATTGGAAATAGTGTGGCCAGTGGCACTAGGGAAGTGATTGCACCTTGATACTCGCTATTGGTGAGACTGCACTTTTGGTCTCTTCACCGCAAGAAAGGGCATTGAGGTGCTGGTGTGTGTCCAAAGAACGGTAATGAAGCTGGTGAGGGATCTAGAGAACAAGTCCTGTGAGGAGTGGCTGAAGGGAGCTGGGGTTGTTCACTCTGGAGAAAAGGAGGCTGAGGGGAGACCTTACTGCTCTCTACAACTAACTATGTGAAAGGAAGTTGTAGTGAAGTGGGGGTTGGTCTCTTCTCCCAGGTAACAAGTGATAAGACAAGAGGAAATGGCATTAAGTTTTGACAGAGAAGGTTTAAATTCAGTATTAGGAAAAATTTCTTCACCAAAAGGGTTGTAAAGCACTGGGACAGGCTGCCCAGGGAGGTGGTGGTGTCTGCATCCCTGGAGGTATTTAAAAGACATGTAGATGTGTTGCTTAGGGGTATGGTTTAGTGGTGGACTTGGCAGTGTTAGGTTAATGGTTAAATTCAGTGCTCTTAAGGGTCTTTTCAAACCTAAATAATTCTGTAATTCTATGAAATTTAGAAACAATTCTGTCTGCTGTAATGTTTTCTCTAGCTCTCCTTTTCTTTTTTGCTCCACCTTCTGCTAGTATCATGTGATTTTTCATAAAAAATTGGTCGTCTTTTACTGTTTTCTGAAGTTGCAGTATTGTAATCCTGTAAGTGACTAGGTTTTATCTTTCCTGAGTGTGCATATGATGTGCTGTGTCTGTCCATTTCTTAATCTATGAAGTTGGATGTTCGAACCTCTTATCTATGTTTCCTGATGTATTCTCTCTGTGATTAGATAAGTGTGCTGTACCTACTGCTTCTTCCTGATTTAGGTCTCGTTTCTCCCCATGCTTTAAATTTCAGTAATATATAAGTATCGAAATGTAATGATTTGTACTTAAGACCAATTTCCTTAGCTTATAAAACCTACCGTATAGCATATGTGCATGCAATAGTGTGACCAATGAATACAAGCAAAAAATGTATGTTGTCTTCCATTTCAGGCTGCAATATCCCCTGTGCTCTCAGCACCACATTTATCACAAGGTGTGTTTCCTGTTTTGGATCTTCATTCATTTGCTGAGTCAGGTAATACAATCTAGTTCTGATTTCATAAACAGGTCACGTGTTTGAGTTCATTGAATTAATTTGTTTCCCTTGGAGTAAATGACCATTTGTCGCTTTGTTTCAATTTTTGAAGGTTGAGTAGTGTACATTCTGTGCGGTTTATAATTCACTCTATACAAAATATTTATGTATTCTCTCATAGTAGTAAAATTCTTTATGCTTCTTGCAATTCTCTTTCTGAAGGCAAAATAGTAAAATGTTTGGTAGGCTGGGTTTTTTTTTGTCTTTGTATATATTACTACAAATCTTTATTCAAAACATCTAAGTATTATATATATTGTTTTTTGCTTCAGTATGTACTTAATCCCCTGATAGTTTTAATTATTCTGATAAAGGATTTCTCTCCTACTTAGCTGGATTTATTTAAATTACGAGATACTGAAATGGTGACTGTTGAAAACTAACATGTTGTCATAAACAAATATCATTTCGACTTCTACTGGATCAAAGGGAAGACTGGCTGTGGAGAAATTGTTCATGTTTGTTACTGCCTTGCTGTTTAAACAGTTTAGCTAGGTTGTAATGCTCCATCCAGTAGTTACATTTGAAAAAAAATAAATAATTAGTGTATATGAATGTTATTTCAGTGTCAATCGCCTTTGTCATGCCAAAAGATTCAACTGGAGAAAGAGAGAAATATTTTTTTCTCCTCTCTAAAGTCAATGCCATATGTGGTTTTCAAACACTAGCAAAATTATCAGCAAAATTAACTTCTCTGTCTACCGTATTACTTTAAATTCAGTGTGTGTAAGGTGTGTATAGAAATATGTATCTATGCATCTTCTGTTTTTTGTATGAGTTCCTTTAAGTGCCCAAAGGTAGGAAAAGGTCAGAACTTGAAAAAGTTCTGAAAATTAAGATGAGATGAGAACAAACACTGGCAGCTATTAATTTGAGAAAGTAGTAATAATTAGATTTAGATTGAATCAAGTATTGGTTTTTAATTTGTACTATACATACAGCTGTGCAGTAATTTTAAGTGACTCATATTATTTCTCTATCTTCACCCCGCAAATTCAAGGGTTAACCCTTGGAAAATACTTCAGTATGTCATTTGTTCAGTTTTGTGGGAAGGATACTTCTTCCATAGTTACCTTTGACTTCACTGTTTATGATTTTTTTTTAAGTGAAGGATAAGAGCCTTGTAAGATGGTGCACTCTATTTGTCTTGGTTATACTTCTATAACAATACCAAGTCTCCTCCTGAAATGAAAGATCCTTAGTAGGGAGAGATCAAAAATAGTGCTTCTTCTAGTGAGACAAAGGCTTCTGTGCGGTCTGCCACAGTCAGACCAGCAGAAGAGGTATTACACTTTTAATACACACCAAAGCCAAGGTGACTCAAGGTTTGTGCTCTCTTTTGCACAGCCAATAGGGAGAGAATGCTAACGAAAGAGTTAGTTGATGAGAACTGATTTATGGTGACATGATAGAGGGACCTGTAGGTGTGGTGAAAAGTTGTGGAGGCAGGAGTGGAGATAATTATAGAAATAGACTTTGTTGGTTGCTAATTATCAGCTAGGTATTCTTTCTATACTTGCATATTTAAGCTTTTATAGATGTAGACATAAAAATTCTAGGTCAGAGTGCTGCAAAATATTGGCTGTCTAAAATGTACATATAATGTTGTTGTGAATCAATCCTTAGAATCAGAAGAAGAATTTTATGATGCTCTAAGCAGTCCTGTAGAAGACATGCCATTTTTTGAAGCCCCATCTGGTTCCCTCATGCGAGCTAGCAGTACAAGGCGAAAAAAACTACGTAAACAAGAATCTTTGAAAAATATGACAGAATTCCTGCTAAGGTTTGAAGTAGCTGAGGTAAAGTTACTTTCACTTTTTTTTTTAAATTTCTCTGAAGCACAACTGAACTGTACTTTTTCCTCTGTTTCTTGTGTTGGTGATTGATGTCTGCAGAAATGTTGATTTCCCATTTTTGCTGAAACTATTTTTCAGACTTTTTTCCACATCATTGTTGTGCTTCTGCATCCTCACCATCACTGAAATGCTTTGATTGATCCGCTTTATTTCCCACTGAATTACTTTTTCCTAACTATCACTCAGAAATCACATTATGTATTTGTTTTGGCTTAAGATGTAGCTTTTGACGTCTTTTTTTTCCCAAATACTGCTTTGGACACTTGGGAAAACATTACTGTTTCATCTTGTAATAAGCACCCTAATTTTCTTCTCTGGTGTTTCCAGTCACTGCTAGCCTCACACCTAAATCTGTAACATGTTTACTGTGAGGTGTTCTATGTGTCATTCTTGCTGTTTCAAACTTGAGGAAAGACAAGATAAAAAGAGTATGATATCCAAATGCAAGACCTTGTTTCTAACTCCATCGGTTGATCTAGTAAAAAAGGGGGCCTCTTACCAGTATCATTACTTTTATCATGAGGCCATCATGGCTATGATGCTGCTACTTACTGTGTAACTTTACAAATAAAACATAGAAATTCAGTTAACTTCACAAATTCTGTTTAAGGATGGGCTTATAGAATGACTTCAACATGTCATGACTAGTTTGCAACATATTTTATAAAATATAAAATGTGTATGTATAAAATACACCTTACAGAAAATAAACAAGTAAAATTGAAGTGTACTGGTTTTTGTGTGATAACCAAGACCTTGTTTAAAAACTACTAGTATGAAAATAGGCTCTGTATTTTACATTATTCTCTACTGGAAACTACCTTACAATCTAAAAGAAAAATAAACAGACAATCTATTAAGA
>VWZK01004516.1:26670-41191 GCA_013396935.1 Baryphthengus martii
AACATGTATAGTTTAAAATTATTTACTGAGTTTGGTTTTGATTTTTCATTATATGGGAAGGTAGAATGCATATCTTTCTTTTGCTTTGATTGTGAAAAACAGACAACAACAGCTCAGCTAGATATTTATTTACAATCCATGCATGCATGGATGAAAAAGGAGGAAATCCTCTGACCTAATACTCAGTTTGGGAATCTAACTCTTAACCAGGAAACTTAAAAAGATTCCAGTGAAAGCTGGAGTGCTGACTGAAAATCTAGTTTTGAATGGTTTGAACACTACTAAATGCTTCACAGAGTTATATTGAAAAATAAATTAATTAATGTAAGTACAGTTGGTGTTACCTGTGTGCATTTTGAAGGTTTTCTATTGTAGCAATCTTGTTTGTTGAACTGCTTCTTTGATACAGCCAATGTTCTGGAAAAAATTAAGTGATCAATGCATATAAACAAGTAAAATGTAATTAAATATATAATCCTACATAAAAGCTGAAAGGATAATTCTCTACTTTTTTTTTCCCCTGTTTGTTTGGGTTTTTTTAGGTCTTAATTAAATTATGCCGTCTTGCTGGTGATAATGAGACACCTGTGCTGCAGCTTAATATTGTAGGATTAGGCACTGAACTTAAATTAAGAACATTTGACATGACTGCAAATGCCTTCCTCCGTGAAGTTTGTCTGCTGTGCCCGGAGTATATGGGTAAGTATTTATAGTCTAATCTAAAAATTATTCACAAATAGCACTGAATTTGTCTTCAAAAGGCCAGTGGGGCTTGCTTTTGTCAACTGAGGAAGATTTTTCTTCGTAAATTAAATGGGTAAGGGAAACAGAAAAGTAATTCAGGAGTTCATTCTCTTAGTGAAGTTTTGGTAAATATTTTCTAGTGCTGATAGTTTTAGTAGAGCTGTCTAACTATTTTAGATCTGCAGAAGAGGTTTTGTGATTAAATAGGAAGAACAGCTGGTAGTCTGGTTTGTAGTATGTACACGATTAAAACAGTTGTAGAAAACTTGTCAGGCATTTTTTCTTTAAAATTAATCTTTTTTTATTCTTTTGAATTTTTTTCAAAGACGATAATGACAAGCCAGTTTACATAATCACTACTTTGGATAATGTAGAAGATGATCTTCTCACTCTGGAGTACA
Organism: Baryphthengus martii; assembly: GCA_013396935.1. Taxonomy (NCBI): domain Eukaryota; kingdom Metazoa; phylum Chordata; class Aves; order Coraciiformes; family Momotidae; genus Baryphthengus; species Baryphthengus martii. The sequence goes on from VWZK01004516.1 coordinate 27,816, forward strand.
TAAAGGTGAGAAAAGAGCAGACTTTGCTTTCGAGTCGTAAGCCAGTTGTAAACAGTATAGTATTGTTTAGCAGTTTTTGAAAATTTTTCCTTGTTCACTCATTCCTTAACATATTGTCATGTGCAAAGTGTATCTGCTCCCTAAGCAGATTAATTGGTACATCTTATCTTGTAGTAGTTTTTGAAATAAATTATCTCTAATGAAATTTGGAAACCTTTCCTGATCTATTTGTTTTACCTGCACTTTTGGTGGAATAGGCTGACATTAATGGACCTGAACTGAAAACTGCCTATCAGAATGTTCTGCAGAAAATAAAGGTATGATTTTTTTTTTTTGAACATAGTTTTTATATTGTGAGAAGAGGGGCATATCGCATAAACATAGTTTGTTCTTTTAGGTGAACTTTTCTTCTCTAGATATTCATCTGCATACTGAAGCTCTGCTGAATGCTATGAACTATCTGAATAATGTTTTACCCAAACAAGAAACTAAAATTGCAGAAGAATCAGTTCATGAAAAAATAGAGGAGAAGAAGGATGTTCTTAAGAAATTAAGTAAGTTTCTTTATTCCTTTTTTTTTTTTTTGTCCCTTTTCAATCAACTCTCAGGAAGAAAACAGACACATTTTCAATTCTTCTGAGCTTGTCAATGACTTTTTAGATGAGAAATTTTGTTTTGGACACATTTACTTACCCAATTTACAGCTTTTTTAAATTTCAGTGGTAAAAAGAATGTTAACCATCAGAGCACTATAGAGTAGCAAGGGTATACTCTTATTCCCTGTCTAAAAGTGTGTAGGTGGGTGAGTTATCCAACAGTATTGGTCTGAAGGAAACATTCTACCCTAAAAAGGTTTATCTCATCTTCTTCCATGTGCAGTTTCCTGACAAATTGCTGTGTATTCAAGATGCTAAGTATATGCAAAAAAACCCCATACACTCTATTTCTTATTTCTCCCCCCACCCCGGGATGAATTAAGAGTTTTGGTTGCTTTATGGTTGTTTTACGACCTTGTATTTGAGGAGCATCGACATCTTGTGAATAACTTGCTTGCTGTGCAGTTTTATCATTCTCTGACCAAGAATTTGATGGATCTGATTTGTTGGTGATGTTGTTCAAGAGCAAACAAACCGATCACCTCCATTTTTTAAATCTTGTGTCTGAGAGTTACTTTGAAATGACTGCTTCTATTAAATATTCAACATTATGCCAATGGTGCTCATTTCTGCTCTGAGAAGGACTTCTCTGAGATTTTTTTTTGATCATTGCTTGTTTTTAATTGTAACACACCAAAGGTCCATCTAGTTATTAGAACAGAAAAGAAAACACACATAAACTATGATAGAGTAAAATTCTCAAGATTATTCTGGTCAAAGTATTGTAATTCTTCCTCTGTGTGACTCATTTCAGTAGTTCACGCACGTGACTGGCCTAGCCAATCTGCTGATAAGCTGATGAGATCTTTCTCAGGCTGTCTGTATTCACTATGTTAGTTCTTATAAGCATTTCGAGTTAAACTTCAGTATTCATTTGATATCTTTAAACCCCATGTATCATATTTGCAACATTTCATGAGTTTTTTTGGAGAATGTTAGATTTGTGCTGCCTTTACAAACATATTCCTGTTTGGCAAAACAGAAATACATTTGGCAGTCTTAATATATATTCATTTTCAGTGATTAAGTCACTGTCTTGCTGGGGTTTGATTATTTTCTTATGGAAGGCTGATGAACTAGTAGCCTCATTGTGTTTTTTGAAGAAGAACTTGAGAAAGAAACAATACTTGTATTACGAAAAAAAAAAAAATCAGTTTTTTGGTTACAGACCTGTTCTTGGGATTTGAGTATTTTTCTTGTGTGTACTTAAATGAAATCAGTTATATTAATTTTTTAAGCACTTACTTAGTTTTGGGAAAACCAAAAATATATGGACATCTGTGTTCTGAAAGGCACTGTATCTGTGCATTTATCTTTTGTAGGTCTTAAGGTTGCCTATACTCATTTTGAAGGAATCCCACTGTCCTTTCTCTTCAGTGTTGAGTTATATTAATGATACTTTCATGTTTAAAGCTTTTTGAAAATATAGGTTGTGAAGATTTAATAGAAAAATCACCTGCTGTATGTAAACAACACCATTGATTGCAGATGACTTACTCAACAGACTGTAGAGTAGTGTATTAATGTAGATACCGTGTTAACTACTATCTGAGGTGAACTGCTTACTCCTGAGTAATCTGTCTCTAATTTTGCATTGTGCTGCCATGTGTATTAAATGTATTTCTTGCAGTAAATAAAATACTGATGATGATTACTACAGTTTGTGAAGCACATAAGGACTCCAGTGTATACTACTGTGTATTGACAATTCCTTTGTGTCATCCTTGCTAATGTGTGTGTGGTGTATTTTCCAGTGCTGCAGGCTTGATGCAAATGATGTTTTGGGGAAGGGATGCTAAAATATTACTCATGCGTCTTGAATAACTGTAATTTTTATTATTTTGTATTTCCCACAGCATCAAAAAAATCGAAGTATGAAGATGTTATTGACCTCAATATCTGTGCAGATTTATCTTGTTTACGTATCTTTATTAGAGAGAAAAAACACAGAATAGCTGAAATTCACATTGAAGGTAGGAAGAAAGTTTTCTTCACAAAGACACAATACTTGGTAACTAGAACAATGTCTAGATTTTGTGTGTTTCTTTTCTCTTTAAGGTCTGGATAGCCAAGTGATCATGAAGAAATCAGCAACAGAAGTGACTGCAAAATTAAAGAACATCATTATTGTAGATTCTGATGAGACTGCATTGTATAAAAAGGTGTGCATTTGAATGTATCATTGATTTCTGAATGGAACATAGGTGTTAGGTCGAGCTTGACTTTGTGGCTCTACTCCTTAACTAGGATTTTTTTTTTTAAATATTTTTTTTTTTATAGTGTTTTATGTGTTTGCTGGGACCATTATTCTGTATAGGCAGACTGATTTCACCCCCCAACTAGTGATTGTTAGACTGACAATAGTTTTGTCCAACTGCCATGTCCAGCTGCTCTTTACGCTCTTTATTTTGCTGACTCGAATGGACAGGATTGTTCAAGCTGAAATTACAACTGAGTATTTTGAGCTATTTCAAGGATTTTTTTTTTCCGTTTATTGTTGAGATGTATGAAGTAATAGAAATCAGTTTCTCCAGCATAAGTTTTTACATCAGAGGTACTCTATTTTTATTAATTGTTTTCTTTCTTTCTAAGGCTCTTTACATCACAGGAAAAGAAGTCTTCAACTTTAGAATGATATCATATGTGAATGCTACAGATGGCATTGCATATACAAATATGGATGTTGTTGACAATCGTATTTACCTAACTGTTGGATGTATTCAAGTAGTTTTTGTCAATAAGTTTGTTTCATCTATTTTGGTAAGTTAAATTTTTCAAATACTGTTCCATAGCATTCATACAATGTTATGAGAACTAGAAAAGGATAAAGCATCCCACGTGGGATTGTACCCGTTTGTGTAAGAACTCTAGTGAAAACGTCACTTAGATTTGTGGTTGGATTGTTTACCTCTGTTCTCCATATGTTGTTATCAAGTGGGTGGCTAAGCAACAGTATTTGCTATTATTGTTAGTAATTTTTTTCTTTAAATGACTCATGACAGCTTGTAGACATGCACACTGTTCATTATTTATAACACTGAAATGTAAGTAATAAACCAAAACATTTAATACCTTTTTCATAAATTCTGCTAAGTAAATCTGTCTTTTACTCTCCATTTGAGTAAACAAAATGTTAATTCATAGAAGTCATATTACAAGGTCAATGCTGGTACCATCTGATTTACCAAATATTTAGTATGGGAATTTGTTTTTGTATATATACATGCCTTACGGTATTTTGAGGGGAGATTATCCTATTCGAGAATTCAGGAAAACGTACATAGCAGAAATGGTATCTTAAGATGAGTTGCTATTAAAAAACCTGACTATTAAAAAAGACTATGACACTTCAAGTAGTGTAATTCTTAATAAAATACCCAATATCTGTGGTCTTTTTCTTAGGCATTTATAAATAACTTTCAAGCCGCCAAGGAAGCTCTTACTGAGGCAACTGTTCAAGCAGCAGAGAAAGCAGCTACAGGTGTAAAAGAGCTAGCGGAGCGTAGTTCCCGTTTGGCATTAGATATCAATGTTAAAGCACCTGTTGTAATAGTTCCACAGTCGGCAATGTCTGCAAATGTCCTAGTGGCTGATCTTGGTCTGATCACCGTGAAGAACCGATTCTTTATTGCTAAAACAAAAACACGGTATAATCTCCCACCTGTGGTTGACTCTATGACGGTGAAATTGAGTGAACTAAAGTTATACAGGTAATGGAGTGTCAAGATGCTTTTTAAATTCATGTAATCCTTTTGGGATACTTGAGTGGGAGAGCTTTGAGAAGAATAATTTGATAATGGTTGGTGGTTGATGGATACACTATTATCTTGAAATATAACAGCAAATTAGTAAAGATTTCATAAAAGCAATGAAAACATATGCTTTAGAAACAGCCATCTATACCTCTTCAAATAAATGCAAATATTAGTTTACAGAATATTGTGTAGAATAGTAGACTTACACATCATTCACTACTTTGGGAGAGATTATACCCAATTTTAAATAGCTATACATAGCAGGAAAGATACCAAGTCAGATGGCTATAAAGAAGTGTTTGAAAATAGGCCTTGGCACAGGAAATTGGTAGAGGGAGAGGGAAAGGGGTTTTCAAACACAGCTGAAGAGCACTAAAGAAAGAGAAAGAATTGCTCTCCAGTGGAAAGCGGGTTAGAGGTCATCACTTGCAATAAGTTAGTATGTTCTCTGTGCCTGGTATGTGCCTGATATGTCTCCTCCCTGCCAACAAAAGATGTCTAGGTGGTGGAGTAAGGCTTTAGAGATTCTAGGAGTAGTATAAAGACTGTTTTACAGTACTATTGAAAAAAATGGGGAAAAACAGAAATGTGTTTGTGTTAGAATGTGCAATTGAAGTGCGTTAAAGGGGTATTTTGTTTCTGTTCAGGTCATGCTACGAGCAGGATTCGTTGCAAACTGAGGTACAGTTACTGCAGCCACTCAATCTGGAAGTAGCTGTTGAACGAAATTTAGCTGCTGCATGGTATAACGAAGTTCCTGATATTGAAATATCTGGCCGACTCAAGCCTATGAATGTAAGCACTCGTTACTGAAAGCAGCTGTTAAAATATCCATGGAAAATGGGTTCATTTTTCTCTGCTTAAAAGTCCAAGTTGCTTAAGATATTTTTGATTTCAGGACACATAGGTAGAGTGGATTTTGCTGTTTCATAGGGAATAAGGAAGTGAGGAGTTTTATGTTCTAATGTAAGCTCTGTAGTTCATCTGTGGTACTGCAGGTGGACTTTGGACTATATATCACTGTTGCTATTTAGAAACGAACGTGCTGTTACAGCCTTCTTTTACCAGTCAACATCTTTCAAAGAAGGATTGGAAGAAGTTGAAGTTTATTGCCCTGTTCATCAGCAGCATGATCACCTGCTGAATTCATACTGATGACAAGCCTATAAGTCAAACTACATGTGTACAACTTCTAATGTTCAATTTCTAAATCGTAGCTTTGTAAAGAAAGTTTGTGGACAAAAGCAGTATAATGTGAATGACTTACGATTTCTAGGAGTTACTGTAAGGGGTTGTGTGGATTTCAGAAAAACATTTTACTTGGTTCTCTGATCTTCTAAACAGTGACTCAGGTTAGATTAATTTGGTTTATCTGTGTATTTGTAAACTTAGATTTTAGTTAACAATAGTTTCACGAACTTGAGTTGTTCTAAGTTAAATAACAATCTATTTTTTTAAGCTAATTCTCAGTCAGGAGGACATTACCACAATACTGAGGACACTAAATGAAAATATAGGTGGAAGCTCTGGTGCATCAACATCTTTACCAGAACCAAAAGATGCAACTAGCCATTGCAGTGATGTGCATAGCACTTCACAACAGTCTGCAGGTAATGTTTTCTAAAATTGTATGCAACATAGCATTTTTAGGTATTAATGTCTATTTGTTATTTATATTGGAATTACCTTTATGAAAGGATGCCGGATTCCATTGGTTTTAGCAGTATGCTTCTGTTATCTTGATGTTGCTTGAGCTATACCCAACAATAGTGATAATGTATAGGAGCAACTGGGCCATGGTAGTGAGTTTTGTCACATGATGTGTTTTAATGTAAGGAATGTTTTGTTCTACTGGCAGTAATGCAGTGAGCACCTAAAGTCTGTCAGCTGCATTTGGTAACATCCTATCTTTGGAAAGTTCCTGTTACTCTTTTTCATGGGTGTGCTCATTCTGCTGCTGTTCAGTTTTAGACCAGTTTGTCTTGTCATAACGATGTCATCCTTAGAAGTTGTTCCTATTCAGTAGGCATCATGGCCCATAAATTTTTTAGCACACACTAAAAAAAAGCAGGTAAGGTTAAGAAAATAAACTTTTGTTAAACACTTCCACTAAATGTGAAAAATAGCAAAAATGTGTCAAGATGAACAAATGATAATGAAAGTAAATATATTTTTTGTTAATTTCTTGCACACATTACCATATAACATCAGTGGAAGTTGTATATTTATGCCTTAAAGATGGTAAAAATTGCATGAGGAATGTGAAGGAAGAGTATTTTGTTTTTTCAAACACTGTGATTTTGCTAAAAGTAATGAGAACGAGCATGATAAATGTATCCTAAGTGTTGATGGATTTACATGTGGACAAAACGAGAAACTGTTGTCTATAGTCATTAGTGAGGATGTTGGTTTGGTTTTGGTTTTTCCTTATTTGCAGTCAGGTAATTTTCTTTTAATACTAAGTATTTTTCTGATTTCTGAAAGGTGTAACTGTTGTGACGTCTGCCGTAGTGGAATTGCATTCACCTATGAAAATAAAAACCACTCTAAAGCTGGACTTCAGATTTGACTCTCTGACTTTAGTATTGTACAGTCCAAATTCAAAACAGGTAAGTATAATTTTGGTTAAAAAAAGAAGGAAACAGCTTTAAGGTTGCCTAAAGTCATGGGAATTCTGAACAGGAATAGATTAGTTTATGATCAGAGAAAGTGATTTCTAGCAAGAGCAACAAATACTATAGAAATGATAAACAGCTAATTTAACTAAATCACGTGACAAATATTACAGGAAATAGAATAACCAGTGGTAGCACCTTATGCATGGCATCTTATGTAATCTGACTAGAAAACTACTTAAAACTTATCTTAATTTAAAATACAATTGTGGAGAAAAAATGCACAAGGATGCAGCCTGTTCCATAGTTACATGCATATATAAAATTGTGGAGAGAGATTTTAAATTTGTATTATAATATGAGTGCATTTTTATTCTTTCCGGTTTAAATTTACAATATTTTTCAGCAAATTTCTAAGAAAGTTTTTGTCATATTTTATTGTAAAATTATAGTCTGTCATTTTAGATTGTGAACAATTTTCCACCATCTCACAAAATACTGTGTAGTCATAGGAGGCAAAATTTAATTTCTTATTTTACATATTTACATATACTATGTATTTTTAAACAGCAAACCAAAATTGCATATGACAATTCTACTTTCTTGTAAACATTGTCTTCCTCTCATTAATGTGATCTTGCTTTAAGAAGCTGATAGAAGGGTAAAACTTTGGTTTTTTCAGTTTTCTGTGTATGTTACTATTTTTTTATGGTGTTTTGAATTACCAGTGAGTTTATTTAGTGTATTATTGTTAGAAATCTTACCAGTTAGAATAAAACTGTGTATCACAGGTGTGTTATATTTTCATTACCTGTAAGCAAATCTACAAAACTATATTTATTTGATTTAAACAGGTTACGAATTTGGATCAGAGAGATGACCTTTTGAAACTTGCAGAGTTTAAGTTAGTTTTGATGTCAGCTGCTGTCAAAATGTTATCAGATGGTTCAATGAATGCTTCAGTCAAACTGACAAACTGTACATTAGATGATAAAAGACAGTCAATTCAGAAGGCTACACCAAGGTCTGTATTTTGACTTAAATTACTGTTTATTGGAGTTTCACTGTAATTATTTTGGTGTAGATGGTTCTTAAATATCTGTTCCCATAGACTTACATGTCTGACTTGCCTTTTGTTCCACATATTGTTTATGAGAGGCCAATAAAAATGCTAGAAACAAACTTTAAATATAAAATAAACTAAACTTTAAACACTAAATTAATAAATGTATTTTATCTTTAACTTCTGACTAAGTAAGACTTTTTTTTCTTGAAGGATAATAAACAGTGAAGTACGCTACTTTTGATGTGTAAACAAGTAGTTGTGATGATTTGGCTTGTTAAAATTATGAACACTTCTGGAATCCCATACAATAGTGACTGACTAATTTTCAGGTTCTGCAGAATTTATGTTAATGTTTTCATAGGTCGTGTTTTAAAGTTTTTGACGTCACTTTTAAAATTCGTACTTGTTAATGTATTGCAGCTGGAATGAGAATCTTGAGTGTTTTCCAGTATTTGTCACTATTTTAATGTTTTTTTTCCTCATTAAATGCTACCTTTATGGTCTTTCAGGATGGTGGAAATGAAACATGGATTTGAAAAGAAAGTTATGGTGGATATAAGCTATAAGCAAGGGAGAGATGGCACTGCTCTTGATGTGATTGTTCAGGAGATATACCTTTGTGCAAGCATGGAGTTTCTACTTACTGTTGCAGATATATTCCTAAAGGCAAATGCAGAAAGTGCTGCTGCACAGAGAAATCTCAAACAGTCATTACCTTTAAAAGAGCAAGGTATATGCTGAAAATATTTTAAAATTTGTGTTTAAATATTCTTTTAATTTTAGCGTTATAATGGTATCTTAAAAATCATAATACTTTTATGTTATTTTCTGTGCTTGTGTGTATAAAATAATTTCTTTTAACCATTTATATTTCTTTCTTTTCATTGTGGGAAAATTGGTTCATGTCCCTTGGTCTTCATTTCCAAGTGAAACTTTGTCTTATGAGACAAAGGAAACACCTAAATATGTAGATCTAAAATAAAATGGAAAGGACAATTACAGTTGGCACTCTTTAGGTTTGTTCTGGCTATCTTTGCAATCTCGACAAAACTTATAATGATGATTGCTCCCATTATCATTTTCATCTTTCTTCAGAGTGATGGAGCATGTTGTATATATTATGCTTTAATATCACAGAATGGTGGGTGTTGGAAGGGACCTCTGAAGTTCTAGTCAAACCCTCCTGCCAAAGGAAGATTGCCTAGGGCAGGTTGCACAGGAGCATATCCAGGGGATTTTGAATATCCCAGAGAAGGGAACTTCACAACCTCTCTGGGTGGCCTCGAAGTAAAGAAGTTTTTCCTCATGTTTAAGTAGAACTTGTTGTGTTCTAGTGTGTGCCCATTGCCCCTTGTGCTATCAGTGGGCACCACTGAAAAGAGTCTGGCCTCATTCTCTTGACACCCACCCTTTAGATATTTATACACATTGATAAGATCCCCTTTCAGTTTGGTTCAGGCTAAACAGCCTCAGGTCTCTCAGCCTTTCTTCATAAGGGAGATGTTCCAGGCCTCTAATAATCTGTTTATAACCTGCTGTTGGGCTCTCTGCTGTAGTTTGTTGTTTCTCGTGAACTGGGGAGCCCAGAGCTGGAACCAGTACTCCAAAAGAGGCCTCACTATGGCAGAGTAGAGAGGGAGAAGAACTTCCCTTGATCTGCTGGTCACACTGTCCTCAACGTACCTCAAGGTGACCATTGGCCTTCTTGGCCACAAGACCACATTGGTTAGCTTGCTGTCTGTCCACCAGGACTCTCAGGTTCTTCTCTGCAGAGCTGCTTTTTAGCAGGTCAAACTCCAACCTGTACTGGTACATAAGGTTATTCTTCCCGAGGTGCAGAACTCTTCAACTTGTCGACAGGGCAGTTCAACTTGTCCTTGTTGAGCTTCATGAGATTCCTCTCTGCCCAACTCTCCAGCCTGTCCAGATCTTGCTGAATGGCAGCACAGCCTTCTGGTGTCTCAGCCACTCCTCCCAGTTTTGTATTGGCAAACTGGCTGAGGGTTCACCCTGTCCCTTCTTCCAGGTCATTGATGAGTATGTTGAACAAGACTGGACCTGGTACTGACCCCTGGCGAACACTGCGAGCTACAGGCTTCCAACTAGACTCTGTGCTGCTGAATATAAGTTCAGCCTGCTGGATATTATTGTCTAGAAATGTTATAATTTTATTTGTCCACTGATGTGCATTTCTCCCAGTGTAAGGAAACAGACTTTTACTTGGAGCGACCAGTTTGATCTTTCTGGTGCAGGACCTATACTCCCATCAGAAATTACTCTATTAGAGCGTTGGAGCCAAAAAAAAGGGTTACTTATGCTTCCAGGCCTCAAGTAGTTCACATCAGGCCTGCAAAACAAGTCCCTTTTTTTTTTGTTTGTTTTCCTAAATATCTTAGTTATGTCCACTTGAACTAGACCTGCTGTGATTATTTAGTAGATGATCAAAATCTAAACAAATTAGGAAGTCTTATATTAAAATATATTGGTACTGCAAATGATTTCATCAAGCACTAGTAGGTACTGCATTATTGTCCTGCAGAAAAATGTGTGCTTTGCTGTTCCAGAAAGCAGAAACTGTGACCAGCATTCTTGTAAGACCCTACCATAGCTAGCTGTTGAAAGTATTTAGTAAAGCTGATACATTTGCTAGTATTAGAGGTATTAACAGTGGTGATACTGTTATCCTTCTCATTTCAACAGAGAAGTTTTGTAGAATCTTTTGTTGCATCTGAAATTATTTAGATCTTTAATGGTTTTCAGTTGTGGGGATCTGCAGGCTTTCTGACACCAGTTATGGTAGATCTTATAACTAAATCTTTAAAGCTTCTTTATAAGTTATAAGAGATGTAAATAATGACAGTTCAATCTTTGAACAATTCATCTAATTTAATTTATGTTTTTGAAGCACCTGTGCAGCCTGTATCTACAATGGAAATGAACATTATCGTTAAAAATCCAGAGATTGTATTTGTGGCTGATTTGACAAGAAGCGATGCTCCTGCATTAGTAGTTACAACACAGTGTGAGGTCTTCATTAAAAATAGCCCGGAAAGGTATAGCATGACAGCTGCTGTTAAAGAGATACAAATGAAAGCATGCCCATTTCTTCCAGAAAAAAGGAAAGGGAACATTACTACGGTGAGTTTGCAAACATCCAGTTTGTATTTAAAAAGTGCTGGGTAACTTAACTCTACTAAAATGCAAATTATTTCTGAAACTTTTCCCATTAGAATGTAAATTACAGACGTATGAGTAAAGTTTTGTGGCTAACTTACTTTATTGATTTTATTCTGTTTTGTCTGATATGCTAAAAGCAGATCTTGATCTGAGGCTTTGAGATTTGCTTTGCATTGACAAGTGAGAATTAAGAACCCAGAGGAGCAGAAAGTTAAAAATCTCATGTAATACTGTGTAAGCCAAATAAATATAATTTTAAATTTGGAATACTTTCTGTCTGAAATTTTGCATTAAATATCTATGTAAGTAACAAAGGGTCACAGACAGAATGGGAAGTATATATAAAATAGATTACTTATGGTAATGCTGTTCGTAATACAGATCCATTATATTAAAACTGGCTGTTTATATTTTGGCAGCAGGACCAGACGTGTTAGTTACTGGCCAGATGGGAATGCACTGATCTGTGGAGCTTCTTAGAGCTTTCCTACCTCTACAGCAGACTATATCTCAGTTAACTCTGTAATGATATTGTTGTGTCAGAGAAGGTATTAAATGTGACAGTATATCCAGCTGTAACCTGTGTCCTCAGAACTGGTGAATTTTGAAGAACTAGTCTTTTCAGCTCTGTGTTAATGTCTACTTACTTTATGGAACTACATAGGAAAGACCAAAGCTGTAAGCAGAGTGAACTGGGATTTCCCCTCTAACTTCTTATCAGATACTTTCAAAGAAGCTGAGTTTTCACCTTGAGTAGACACAGTCTTTGATTTCATTCATCTTTTGACAGTCTAGACATTTAGAAAGTGATGTTCTTGCACTGATACCCACAAGACAATGCAAAGTTGCTTGACTTCAGTTTCCATAGCAGGCAGATGTGTCACAGATGTGGCTAGCTTTGTAGAAAGCATCTAGAAGGCTTCACACCAAGCTTTCCATCTTACAGGAATACTTTCTGCCAGAATCACTTGTCTGAGATTGTAGAAACAGGAAAAGACTGTATCTGACAGGACACAACAATAATATGGACAAAAAAAAAAAATGTTAGATTAAACTCATTTGGGACAAGTGTGGTGAAACTGAAACAGAGTGCTCTTCCCCCAGCATCTGATTCATATATAGACAGAGAGGTCAGGAAAGACTGCAAAATCAATATGGTTTTAAATTACCATTTTTGGAAGACTTATTTTCTCACGTAGGGACTGGAGAGCAACTTTTTCTGTGAGTATGGTATCAGTAGAGTCTAACTGCATCTGAATGCTTTATTAATCACATAGCAATGTGATTTTTATTTACAGTGTACCTTAGATTTGGGCTTGGTAAATGTTGACAAGTGGGAGTATGTAAGGACTGATTATAAAATAAAGCTGGAACTGAGTGATTGTGATTCAGTGATATTCCTATTCAGGAGAACTGTCACTGTTGTCGCTGTGTTGCCCTTAACTGAAATGTCTACATTTCCTGAAAAGCCACAGGCGTGATGATGTGGTGTATTTGGATTTGTAATGATTGAGAGTGGCTGAGATGATGCTTCTGATACTTTTGTCTTTATGTTCGAACACATTATTGGTATCCAGGATACTCTGAATTTTGAAGAACCAAATAACGGTCACTTTTCAGTACCTTTGTGTAGTAAATTAAAATATATGATTTTTAAAAGATTTTAAAAGATTATTTTTTTTCTCTCAATACTTAACATGTGTTTTCATTCTTTCGTGTAGGTATTACAGCCTTGTGACTTCTTCTTTGAAATGAAACAGTCAGGTACTAATCCGCAGGCAGCTGATCTAACGATTAAATCTCTAACAATAAAAGTAGGTAGACTTTTATTGTGGTTTTAGTTCTCTACTTCTTGTTCAGAAGGCTTTGAAGTTGCTTGTGCAATATGTTTCTTAAAATTAAATCGCTGAAGTGGGTAATTTTTTGTGTTCTTCATCAGGTCACCTACCTATTTATTGTGCGAAAACAAAACCGAAAATTAACAATCATGTCACAGTGCCGTGATTTATAAAATGGCCTGAAGTGCAGAGATGAGATTTGAAGTGTTCAGACAGAGTGTTGGATGATGTAGTTTACAAAGCTGCAATCTTAGAAGAAAGGCAGGAGT
>VWZK01004517.1:0-270715 GCA_013396935.1 Baryphthengus martii
TTTTTTTCTTCTCTTCTTTTTTTTTTTTTATTATTTTCTAAGGCGTGATTATCCACAGCATAGATGTTTTAAAACTACTTCATTTAAAAACTGAAGGGCTGCATGTGAAGTAGCTTCTTTTGCCACTTAAAAAGCTAAAAATGTTTGAAATTGGTTCAGATATTTGTATTTGAAAGTCTGCAGATGAGTAATCACAGCAGGTATGCTTTTTTCAGAATTGCTTTAAAGGACAAAGGCAATTTCACATTGTAGTCGATTGAGATATTTTAAAAAATGCTGGTAGTGGATCAAAAACTTGAATGTAAAGCTGCAGGGTCAAAGTCATTTGGGTTCTTGGAGCTGTTTGTTTTTTTTCTCAGTGTAAACCTGAAAATATATCCAAATTACAAAAACAATAAAAGAAACCAGGAAAAGATTCCTGTTAAGGCTCAAAAAAAAAGCCATCTTGGGTTTCTTGTTCAGAGTAGAGGAGTCCCCAGACCTGTGTGCACTTCAGTCCCCTGAGCTGATCTGCTCTGTGTTCACCGCTGGCTTTTCTCCCTACTCCTGCTTGGTTTCCTATGGAGAAATCCCTGAAAGCAGAGACTCCTCTTGCAATGATTTTGAGTACCCCCTGCTAGCAGGAAGATTTTAAATTTTTTTGGTTTCTTGATATGAGTGGCCGACCCCTTTTAGCCAGGAAATTGTGGATGTTGTAAAAACAACCTGTAGGATGCTATTTTTGCGGCTGCCCTCTGCGTCACAGCAGCCCCTGTGCTGGAGCAGGTGGGAGATTGGACTCGACATTGATGCCAACCCAAGGTCATCTCAAAAGAGCATTAAAAAGCATTTACTGTACAATTTAGGGAGCTCTTGGGGAGGGAGGATTTTGCTGCATATTGAGTAGTACAAATCCTGGCAATACAAATGTGACTTGTGCTTCATTTGAGCACACCGTTGTGAATTTGGGTTAAGAACTATGTGCCCTGCTTAGCTAAATATTGAGCAGACAGATCTCTTGATGTACTGCTTTTGAATAAGCCTTGATATATTTTTTTCCTGGTTTAATATGCTCAATTAAAACAAGGAAACCAAACTGCAAATAAATGTTTTCACATTTGTGGAGGTCTGCTGTAAGCCCGTGGATGCTCTGGGAAGCAGAGACATGAAAGTGGTACTCTGTTGTCCACCCACTTGTGATGTGGGGGTTATAAGAGCTGCAGAGAAAAAGTGGTCTTTCATAGTAAGGGCTGTGCTTGCATCTGTTTCAAAGGGACTGTTTAAGTTTTCACAGGGAAATCTGGTAGTTTTCCTTTTTCTTGCAGGCTCAAGTTAGATCCTGATGTTATCTGAGTAGAAGTTGTTGAGTTTTACTGTCTTAATGCAGGGAAAAAAAAACAAGTACAGTGAAACTAGTAGCCTGTGATGAAATTTGGATTTGGTTTATATGCAAGATGGAGAACTACATTTTTTTTTTTTTATGATAAATTACTTTGTTTTGCATATCTCTTTCTGTCAGTCTGCCTATCAAAATCTGTCATTGGGGAATTTAACTGTACCCAGCGTGAACTGGTAGCAGCAAAACTGTGATTTATGTATTTACTTATGTGCATGCAGAAACCCTGATCAAAGAAGAGAGAAAAATTGATGGAAAACACCCACTCAAAGACCAATAACCGTCTGTTCTCTCTCTTTCCATTCGCTTTCTTCCTCACAGCAACCACTTGAAAGGAAAGACAGCCAAAACAGTTCTCAGCATAGCGTCTCCAGCCACCGCAGCGGGCACACCGCTTCCCCCGTTCACAGCACGCAGGTGCTGCCGGACTACACTGCCGCGGAGGTGCCGGCTGCGGATCAACCGGACAGTTCTGGGCAGAAAAAGCCAGATCCGTTCAAAATCTGGGCCCAGTCCAGGAGCATGTATGAAAGCCGACGTAAGTATGAAGCAGGTGTGGTTGCTAAGGCTACGGCTCTGGCAGCTGCTCTCTGTATATTTTCTTTGAGAAGAACTGAATCTTGTAGATTTATGTTGAAAATATAAGGCTTCAGTTTGTTAATTTGGTATCTGTCAATGATGGCTACTTGATAGAGGAAAGTTTCCTCTCTGGTGAGGAATGAATTTAGATCATCTCTAGGAAAAGGCACTTAGACCAAAACTTAATATGAAAAATCCCTTGAAAATTAAGGACCATATTTTCCCCTCTTTAATTTTGCTTTTAAATTAGGCTGAAGGGGAATTTCTAAGTTTGTTATCCAGATCCTAAACTCTTTTTTGAGGTTAAGACTCATTGTCTGATAAGCATCGGAATTTCAATAAGGAGGGGAAGTATTTACGATGCTGAAATTCATATCAGATGCTTTCCATTTTCACCCTGGGGAGGAGAAAATCCAGCTGAGCTATTTTACTTTGACCAGAGTGGACACTTTAACAATACAGATATCAAATGCATATTCTAAGTGGCTTTTATGGCAATTAATAATCTGTACACTTGGCTAGTAGTTCAGCAGGGCTTTGACTCTGCTCCAAGACTAGAAATACGATTTCAATCAGTTTCTTCTGTGCAAACAAAATAAACAGGCTGGCTTTGCTTTAATTGCACTGCTGAAGATGATTGAATCTGTAAAAGCTTCTTAAAGAATTAGAGTATTAGGTTCATTTTCAAAAGCAATAGTTACTTTAGTTACAGAAAAAGAAGCTTCAAAGCCTTGGTGCTGTAAGAGTATCACCTAGAGTTTGATTTTATTGTGCTGACTGAAAATTGATAAAACCAATATGAAATGAACATTACCCCAGAATGAAAAATGCTAGAACTGTTTGTTTCTGACCATATGAATCACTTTGAAATCTTATGTCCTGGAAAAAATTAAATCATGAGTCACAGATTCTTGGCTGAAGATGCATCTCTTTGGATTGTATGTCTCAGCACTGCAGTTTGTAGGTGTCTCAGCTTCCATGTGCTTCTCCCCTTCCCTTCCCAGGGACTAGGTGTACCGACCCTGCGGGGTCTTGGGCCAGGTCATGCTGATCTGCAGAGAAGTGCAGTGATGGAACTTGCACGTGCATCTCGTTGAAATAGGAAAAAAGGGGCAAGAGCTGAGGGATAGTAACTCTTCGGCCCTGCAGAGCTGTGGGCAGAGCTCTTCTGTCTCCTGCTCAGATGAACAAGGCTGAGGCTGTCCCATGGCACGGGCATTACCCTTGCTCAGCTCACATGGTTCCTGTAGGCGTGGTGCTGGCATTGCCTCTGACCCCCTGCAGCTAATTTCTAATTAACTGTTTAACTCATACTAATTAGTCATTAGTATCAGCTTAGCAGTCTTAACTCCTGCCTGTCTTTCCTGATAAAACCGAAGGCTGAGCTGGAGAAATCCTGAAGTGCACAGGCATGCAGTCGCCAGTCTGTGTCCACCTCCAACACTGTGTTCAATCCTCTCTCTTTCCTCGATGGCTACGGGTATCTTGTAGAGTTTTTATCCTTGTCTGTGATTAGAGCCCTTCCACAGGACTTTTCACTGTCCCTTGGCCTGCTGGTTTCCCAGCTGCAATGTTCTCCACTTTGGCCTTCGCTAAACTGGGATCTGCTATACCCTTTCAGCTTCCCTGTCTCACCTTGCCCTTGCTGTGGTCCAGCACCTCTGTAGTGAGGTCGATCCTCTTGTATTACTTCCGTCCTTATCTCCTGCCTCTTCTACCAAATGAGATGTTTGAACATCAGTGCTTTTCTGCCACCTTTTCATCCCTGTGCTATTCCCTTCCCAGGAAGGTGTTTTCTGAGATTTCTTGGATTCATAGAGAGTTTTTGGACAATGGAAGAAGCATGATATGATCATGTCTCCTTGTAAGCATGTGCCACTAGAAGTGACCAAGAGCCTATCAATTTCCAGCCCAAAGCTGGAGTGAAACACATTCCCTGGTACTTAACCTGCACTCGTACCTAGTGACATGGCTTTGCTGTGCCTAATGAAAGGTGAAGAAAGTCAGGAAATACATAGTCTAAGTGAAAAAGGCAGGTGAATGTGCTCTGTCTTTAGTCATGGTCTGATCCCAAAGTATGACTGGTGGTTTTGTTTAGAGGTCAGTGGTCAGCTCCTTCTCCTTCACTCACCAAGCCCTTACTTTTCATCCCTCTCACCAGTCTCATAAACGGAGACTGTGATTCACAGCTGAAACCCAGCACCTCTTCTGCCCTGGGAGCTTGGGGTGAGCTGCCATGTGTTTGATCTACATGGGAAGTGGGCACTTGGTGGCTGCTCTGTTATCAACATGAATCCTGCCTTTGAGACGCGCTTCCCAGTGCTGCTCAAGCACTGGCTTTGGCTCTCGGGCCACTCATAAGGAGCTGTGCTGACAGGGAGCACCACAGTCTGCGGGATGAGAGAAACCATTCCCTGCGCCTTCCAGTTCCACTATCTGTTGGCTCCACATGTGCTGTTCTTCATGTTTTTACCCAGCTGCAGTTCAATTTAACTCCAGAGCCCTCCTTGGCTGTTGGTGATGCAGTCAGATCATTGCTTTCTTCTTTACTTCAGCACCCGTTCCCTTTGGCTTTGGGACTGAGGTTAGCATCTCCTCTCCCCTGACATCCGTAGCTTCGGGTGCTGGGTGTGACTCTTTGTGCTTCAGATCAAGACATGAGCAGAACTAGATAAATATCTAATGTACAGCAGGAAGATGCCACCCTAGTGCCAGTGCTGAGCTTGGCTGATGCATCCAGTAACTGGGGCTTTTGGTGGGTCCTAGAAGCCCGCTCTGGTCGAGGAGTGCCAGCTTAACTCTCCCTGCTGCCCAGTCCAGGGCTTGCTGTCTTTGGGGTCACGATCTGAAATTTTAATAAACCTGAAAAGGATTGTGAGATATTCTTTTGAGAGGCAGGGCTTTGAATCCCCAACAAGTGGACTGAAAAACAGCAACAACTCGTTGTGTTGAAGTATACGATGAAGTTAAAAAAGAGAGAATTTTAGAGCATTAGATCATTTTGTGTTTTATTTCATCCCATTTGTGAAATTGTTGAGTATAAAGAGAACACAGTGCAATTTTTCAAGTGCAGCTGGCAAAAGAAGATGAATTCATTAGCCCTAGCCCAGACAGATATTTTTTTAATCTAAAAATAATAACATAAAGAGGTTTTATTCAACATATGAATACATCATCTCCAGGATGTTTCTAAAGAAATACTGAATCTGTAATGACCACCTACTGCTTTTTTCACTGGGAGTACATCCCACTGTTATTAACATTAATAATAATAATGTAGACATGGAAAGCACACAGGCAACATTTTAACTTTTCAGAATTGGTAAAATGCGTTCTTACTTTCTTTGAGTATTCTTTGGATCAGTATTTCATTTAGAAATAGACTATATTTGACTTATGTGACTTGTCTCACTGAAGCCATTGGTAGAGCAGTATTTGATTCAAAAGTGCCAGATAACTCGTAATTTTGTAAAAGTATGTATTTTTTTATTTACCCAAAGTATCTAATATTACAAATTAATCTGATTCTGCTGAGGAGAACCACAGATATTGCGTGTTTAGATGAAAAAAAAAAAAAAAAAAGAAGAATTAAATTAGAATTAATAATGCAAAGCTAAGCAGTGGTTCCATAACTGTGTCTGGACTCAGGCAGAGTGGCAGGAGATGAGAACTGCAACTTTATTAAAGAAATGTGGGCTACAGTTCCTTCACGTGCAGCTCCCTTGGGTGAGGGGATCAGGCCTGCAAGGTGCTGAGTGCTTGGGCTCCGGGCCAGGGAAGCTTATTTTCAATCTGTAAATCCAAAGGGACTTGGATACTTTAAGGCTAAGGCAGAGCTCAAATGCTCTGCTGCAATCTGGCCCAGAGTTGCAATTCTTTGCTGGATTAAGACTTTTGGGAATAGCCAGCATTGTGTTAAGTGAATCTCAAAACAGATCATTTGGTGGTGATAACAAATGTACTCTTTCCTGGTGCTGAGTTTTAGCTGCCCGAGCTCCTCTGTATGGGTAACTCATTGCTGCTAGTGGGAGTTGTGTACATGAATCAGAGAGAAGGACAAACCCTTAAGATTTAACAACTAAAGTGGTTCCAAGATCCAGGAATGACATATGTGGAGAGCACTCAGTGAGAGCAACAGCAATTGTATAGTTTAGCAAAGAACCACAATTCTGAAATCTCTCACTGTTTTATTGAAAATATATTTTTATAATACGCTTTTTCTTTTCCAATGTACTATTAAACTTAAAGATTAACGCAATCTGTTGTCAATTTTTTCTCATGTGGCCTGATTGCTTTGCAAAATACCGTATCCTACATATGGCCATCTGTCAAAACAGCAGTGACAAAATGAATTAATCGGAATTGCAGATGTGTTAATGAATCCCTTTGAAGGGCTTAAGCATTTAATTAAAAGTAAAGCAGAACATGATAGATAAATTTATAAAGCTTTTAAAATATTCTAAGTTATCGTTAATATTTGAATTTTATTTTCAGGCACATAATTTATTTGGTAGGATTTTCTCTCCCCAAATCTAATTAAAATAACACAAACAAGTCTTGACCCCAGTGTGTAGTGTTCACTCAGCAGCCATTACACAGAATTAAAAATATTTGTACAAGGATACCAAACATGAGATACTTTCTTCCTAAAATAGAAAAGTAAAATGCTTTCAGGAAATTGCAGCCACCTTCTGATCAAGACTGACTAGAAAGATGACAGTAAATGCCCTTGGTAGGGTTATGTCTTTCTATTATCTTAATAGTAGACAAGCAGTTATAGTCATACACTTGGGCACACAGATGTGTCCATGCCTTTAGAGAATGCCTTGCTAAAAAGGGCCGTAGTAGTTGCAGCGCGTGGCATGAGCAGCAGAGGCTGTGGAGCTATTACGGGGCCGGTCCTGGGCAGACTTTGCTGGTGTTTCTCTGGCACCAGCCTGCTCTGTGGCTCCGTGGAGGTGTTGCTCCTTCGCAAACCTCAGCGACAGAGCTTGGTCACCTTGTCAAGAACGTGCTGAAGCCATCTTTCGAAAGCTTTCCGTGCCACCAGAAGGTTTAATTACAAGGAAAAGACAGAAAAATTGGAGTTTTCCTGCAGCGGGATAGTTTAGAAAACAGGGTTTTCCTGCAAATATGGAATCTCCTGAAATTTACGGCTAAGGTTTTCAACACTGAAACTCTCCATCAGCTTCGGTGAGACTATTCACTTTTAATTTCAGACTTGTCCTTATATATTTTGCTGGATCTGGGCCTTAAAACTTTTGTACTTTGCCAGCTATGAATCATTGAAAGTGCTACTGCCTCAAATGAGCTAGTACTAAAGCAAACTCATACTGATTGTTTTTGAATCCATCTTTTGTTGAAACTGATATCACACTGGGCAGAATTTATTTTTTATATAACATTTAAGGTAATTGTTAACGTTTGCGTAGGAAAGTTTGATTAAAATGGCCTCTAATTAAGCACTGTGTTCATTGCTCATCACCGTCTATTTAGAATTTCTTCTAACATTAGAAAAAGATATTTCCTTTTGGAAAATTAGCTGCGTCATGGTAGTGGAATTTTTTTCTTTTGGTGGAAAAGTATTTTTAAGGTGTTCTCAAAGAGATTCTTCCTCTGAGGAGAAAAAATTGTTCCTCAAATATACCTGCATGCATGTGCATAAATGTATAAATTCATATATGTTTATTATATATCCACATGTACGCAGACATGTGCAAAGAGATGTGAAAGTTAGTATGTCATAATCTGTAGTAGTTGTAACCTTAGTAATTTATGCATGAAAGCCTAACATGACCCATACAGTCAAAATTAATTAAATGAACTAACAAGACAGCATCTACATTAAGCTTTGCAAAACTGTAAAATTAATATTACAGCTATGTCACCTTCGCCTGCAACTGGACTGAGCAAGGGTGAGAGAGAGAGAGAAATCAATTCTACAAGTTTTGGAGAATGTAAGACTGTGCCGAGAATGTATCTGTGTCTTGTGATGTCTTGTTCTGGTGTCATTGCTGCTCTGTGGCGGGGGGCTCTTCATCACCAAGGGAGTCTGGCAGGGCCATACGCCAAGGTTAGCCACGAAGGAGCAAAGGACTTGCTTTACTGTGTACTGGCTAGTGGCAGATTTTGTAGACGGTGGGGGGGTGGGTATTGTGTTCCCATATTTTTCATAAGTTTGCCCACATGGCGCATCGATGGGGCTGTGGCACTCACCTCTCTTTCCATTCCTCCTCACTGCCCCAGCAGAACTCTTCTTACCACTTTTGCAGTGCTCTCCAAAGGGTCCGGTTTAATTCAGGGCAAGCAGGCTGGCAAATTTTATCCCATTTGCCTACATAAGTTTTTTTGCAGAAAGAATCAGACATGCTTGAGATCAGGTCGAGATGCGAAGATGTAATGAATGACTCCTGGAGGCCATTTTTCATTCGTTTCCAACAGTTGCAGCACCACCGTGAAATTTTTCCTTTAAGTAACGGAAGTGGCTTCTCTGAAGCCCTACTGAATAATGGAGAACTTAAATTAATTCTCCAGTAAGGAGAGCCTCAGGGGTTCCCTCCTCAGCTCTGTGGAAGCACAGAGGTGGATGAGGTTTTCTGGGCTGTGCCAGTGAATCACCATACTGCAGAGCTGGCGCAAAAAGCGGTAGGAGGAGTTTTGTTCAGTTTGTCCTCACGCTGTGTAAATGTGTGTTGTCTGTATGTCTGTTGTATCTGTGTCACCTCCCTGTAATCCTTCCAGTGGAAGGAACGTTCCATGAATGGACTTGCTACTTGGGTACAGATTTGTCTTCTTATGTTGCTTTGGTTTGACGCCACCATTACACTTCGGCTTGCTGTTTTCTCCAGCGGCCAAAAATTGGCTAGCTGGGTACCCAAACCAGGAACATAAGGCATCGTTCAGTGAGACTGGAGAGTTGACAAATGGGAAGGTGTTGAGAGATGCTGAGGAAATGGGCCCATGCTGAAGCTCTCTGCACGAGCCATTTTGCCTCTGATAGATGCAACATGCTATTAATTGGTTGGGGCCAGCCTTTGCCAAAAAAAGCCTGCAAAGTGCTGGAGACATGCTTCCAAATGTGTCTGCTCTTCATGCTCCTCCTCACTGACAACAGTGACAAACACCAATTAAATCATTGTCTGAGTTCTGCTGTTGTGCTGCATGGCAGTAGGGTGGCGAGCTCCCTTCAGCCAGCTCGCCTGAGCAGATGAACCATGCAGGCTTACAGCATGTTCCTCACCTGGTTATTCTGGAATTGTATCTGGACAAAAATTAACTTCTAATTCAATAAGGTAATATGCAAAGGTCTTAAGCTTAGTTTATAACCGCAAGTAATTAAAATGTGAAAATATTATATGTAAAATCATTTTGAATGAAAATGTCAGAGCAGACATCTGTGCCTTAGCACTCACCTGTTATTTCAGTTTTTAGTATTCCCAGGTCCTAAATTCATATTATTTTTTAAACCTGTCGAGTCATTGAAGAGAGAGCATCAGAGCTAACCAAAAGTCTTAAGACTGAAAAGGACCGGATAACTAGACCCAAACCTTTGTGCAACAGGCCCCAACAGTGTAAAAGGAAATTAGGGCCTAGTCTGACACTCACTGATGTCAATAGAAAACAACAAGTTTTTCTGCTCATAGATAGAGAAAACTAGATGATGTTTCATTAAACGTGTTGCATCCTGTATCTAAGTATACACTTCTTTAAATTACATTCCTGACCGGTATACTTTGGTTTCTTTACTAAAGATACAGGCAGCTGACTTGTAAAGGAACAGCTTTTTTTTTTTTTTTTGTCATTAATTATAAATTTTGGGAGGGATCATTACAAAATTAGTCAATGTTACAGATACTAACCAATAAATATTAAATGAACCTGAAGTTGTCTTCTGATGTGATTTAATGTTACCAATTAATTTTGCATTTAAAAAAAAAAAATGAAAGCAAGCATGAATAAGTTAATATAAAACATTACTGTTCAACTGCACTTCAAGGTTAGTACTTCACTGTATGTAATATTCATCGAAAAAACCTTGCTGGTGTTCCATACTAATGAGTAGGTAAGATTGGGCTTTTTTATGTTTCCAGCTGGTTTTATCTATTCGGTGGTTTTACAGAGCCTGTACACAAGCAAGTGAGAGTCAGGAGAGCTGGATTTTTTTCAATGTTCTTCTGGTTTACACCAACCAAGGAGCTGTCCCATAGTTAATTAAAGCAGTCTCAGTAGACAGATAGCAAACTATGCTTGTGAAAGTTAATTAAACAGTAGAAGTCATAACAAGTGGCTCTTTTGTCTCCCATGAAAGAGGAGGCAGCTATATTGTTTCTGGCAGAGTAATTCTCTGTTGTACACATTTATTTATTGATGATTTGGAAGAGGTTCTTGCGCTGGGTAATGATGCTAATATTGATGGAAGGAAATAGTATGTTGATAAACAAATGGCAAGTCACAGTTAGACACCTAAGAAGTAGAAACCCCCATATAATTTTTGATAGTGATTTAAATAATAATCCTTTACTATTTAAAGCTATAAGTGTTCTTAATTACATCTAAAAATTCCAAACCGTGTCATTTAAAGAGTAAAATTGTGAAGCAGATCCCTTTACATGTACATCAGAGTAGTCCTTATTTTGGGGTATAAAGGTGTGGATTTTGATTTAAAATTATTGTTTTCCTTCTTTCCCTTCAGTTCCAGATTACCAAGAGCAGGATATCTTTCTATGGAGAAAAGAAACCGGGTTTGGATTTAGGATTCTAGGTGGAAATGAACCTGGAGAACCTGTGAGTATATCTAACAGTGGTCATGTTTTAATTTGTGACATCTTCCAGAATGACAGCAGTAGCATGTACAGGTGTGCAGAACTGCACTTTAGCATCTCTGTTAAAATAACTAGTGGGCAGATATTTACATCCTGCAACGCCTCCCCACCCTCCTTCCATAAAACAAACCAAAACTCACCGTATTGAAATGGGTTTGGCTTCCCCTGTTATTCCCTGGTTTTGTCATAGGCCGAATGAAAACATGTAGGTCTGAAATTACCTGGATACTGAGGAAAGGATGCCCTGGTCAAGTTTGCAAGTATTTTCGTGTTAGAGTGTCAGGTTTTCTATTTGCTTGGTTCGCTCCTTGGATTCATTTAACTTTTTTACCATAAATCCAGTGCCTGTGGAAGGTGTAGGACTCAATAGTGGACAGCATAAATTTCCACATAGTTCCCTGCCAAAATTATTTCATTCATTGATGGAAAGAGAGGCCATGAGTTCCTCTCATGTTACAGTAAATCCATAGAACTCACTGAAGATAAACCAAGACTGAGTTGGTGGACAGGCGAGTGGCATGGAACTTGTAAACCCTAGAGGCAGCTGAAAGGATAACTCAATCTCGGCTTCCCTGACAAGACCCTCAGTGCTTTTAACCATCTTCCTCTCTGATTGAACACATTTCCTAAGGCTGTCTGTCATTAGGGTGAATGGACCACCTAAAGAAACAAGATGTCAATTTATTACAATTTCACAATGTGTCTATGTTCACATGGAGCTGCTTTCTCAGGAGCAACTATCCTGACCAGCAGACATTTGTCAACAATTTCTTGTCCCTATTAAATTGGGTCTAACTGCCAATGCCCCTTGCTTTCAGCTGGCTCTTGAGCTAGTTCACATTTATCACTATTTATTTCCTTCTTCCCTTCCTTCCTTCCTTGCTTTCTTCCTACTTTTGCTCCTATTTGTGCTAATTCATCAGATTTACATCGGTCACATTGTACCGCTGGGTGCTGCTGATGCTGACGGCCGCCTGAGATCGGGTGATGAACTGATCTGCGTGGATGGGACGCCCGTTGTCGGGAAATCGCACCAGCTTGTCGTCCAGCTTATGCAACAGGCAGCTAAACAAGGTCATGTCAATCTGACCGTCAGGCGCAAAGTGGTTTACACAGGTAGGCTGCAATGTTGCTCTGCAGGGGTAGGTTTTCTTGCCAGACTCCATCTGTTCAGCAAATGGTTTAAAGGAAAAAAACTCTTCCTTTTAATGCTGGGAAAACTCATGGGATATGGTGTTATTCTTTTCTTCTTACTATTTTTAGTCTTTTTTGTTTCTGATCAAATACATTTCAAATATTTTGTTTCCAGTCAAGACCCTCTTGGTCTCAGTTGGCTTCCCCAGTCTTCATGAAGGTTTCTGCTAAAATGGGGAACTGTTCAGTAGCAACGTATCATTTTTAGCTTGACTCACACAGCAACAGACTCTCTACCTGACTGCCCGTGTTTTTTATTTACTTCCCAAAGTAATTATGCTGCCTGATAACCACTCTTGAAGTGGGAGTGGGGGAAAAGGCACTGAAGAGTCCTCAGCAGGGGAGGCAATGGCGGGGAGTGAGTGAGGACATTGGTGTGTGGTGGCTGAAGTCCCAGGCTCAGGAGAAGCTTCAACTGAGGTTGCAAAATGTGGTCAGCTAACAGCAGGATGCAAAACCGCCGAGGCATCGTTGGTTCTGGTAGTGCAGGCTGTGCTGGTTTGTTGTAATAGAGAGCTTTCTGTATGCTGAATTATCCTAGGTGTTGTGCACACGCTGCACAAGTGTATGGTCTAAATGGACAAAAAAGAAGGTGGCAGAAAGAAGTTACGCTGCGTGGTGGCACCCGGATTAGTGACAGAAACGTGTCCTTAGAGCAAAGTAAATAAGATAACAAGTGTGAGCTTTCTAAATGCCATGTGACCTTATGCTTAATATTGGAGAGTAACGGTGGGTCGCTACCTCTTCTTGTGAGTCCCTTTAAGTGAAGGATTTGGTTTAGCTCATTGACTCAAAATAAAGGGCATTATATAGCTTTTCAAGTTTAGGCATTAGCAGAAGAGTAGGCAGTGATGAACTTCCATCTTAAAGAGCATCAAAATAACATTCAGGTTGGCCCACAGTGGAAGTTAGGACTAGAACAGTACCTGTAAAGCAGCTCTGTATTCTTATCCAGGGCTGAGCTCCTTCCGCACAGTGTTAAATACATGTTCACTTCTCATTTCTTTCTTTTTTCCCATTATAGATTAAATGCCAGGTTATGTCTCTCCACTAATAGACTCTCTCATTCCTGACAGAGGGCTGCCAATGTGAGAGAAGCTTTAGGAGATGAGTGTTGGGAAGAAGGGGAAGGGCAGATGAATTTTGGTATTGTTTTTGTGCATAGATTTTCTATCCAGTGTTACAGCCTCCAGGCTGGAAATTGCCATGAAAGATTTAGACACCTGAGAGATCTCTTGATATTTCATTCAGGGGCTTGTTTCTCCAGACTGAGCTATTTCTGAATCATTTCAAATGTGGACACTTACTCTGGGATAAATTATTCAGGATCCCTTCTTTCACCTTGTATTTGCAGGCTTTTAAATTCCAGCATAACTTTGTAGAGAAACCTCTTCCTGAATTTTGGTCCCTTGTTCCTCCTGTCCTCTGTATGCCAGTAGAAAAAGATTGTTCGCCTAAATGCATACTCCATGTCTTGAGATTCATGCAGGGGAAAAAAATTATACTCCTGTATTCTTAATATGTAGAATACTCTCTATTTAGTATATACTTTGAGTGTATCAGTGCAGGCAGTTACTCCTACCCAAGAATATTTTAAAGTTCTTTTCCTTTGGATCATGGGTTTGCATGTTTAGATTTTTGTTTAGCATCTATTTTCTTGTTGTTGCTTTTAAGACCTTCAACTTAATTTTGATTCACCAAATTGGACAAGTGACCTGATTAGTGGAGGCAGCCATTCAGTAGAGACAAGTACAATATGCTGCTCTCAGCTGTGCAAATGGACTGTGGAGAACTGGCTGAATAACAAGAAGTGAAAGCTATTGTGGGCCACAAGCTTTAACCTGAGGTTGGCTCAGGTGAAGAAAAATACTGTGCTGGGATGTAGGCAGGGGGGAACTCTCCTGATTTCCCAGCAGATGATGGCTTAGCTGCAATATGGTCCAGCACTTCAAGAAAGACGTGTTTGAGTTGGATAGAGCCCAGCTGGAGGGAGTCCAGAGGACCAATGAGAATGAGGAGAGCTCTAGAAAACATGATCTGCAGGAAATATTGAACAAATCGGGATTGTTTAGCCTAAAGCAAAGAAGGGGGAGGAGGTGTTAAACTCCCCAAGACTATAAGAGGCTGCTGCAAAGAGGAAAGGAATAATATGTTCTCCATATGCCTGCTAGATAGAACTAGAAATAATACCCTTATGTTGCAGTAGGGAAGATTTAAGTTAGATATTGCAACCAATAGATTGCCAGGGGAGATATTTAGCAGCTGATTAGGCAAACATCTGTCAGGACTGACAGTAAGTATAGTTGGCCCTGACTCGAGCAGAGTGAGGACTAAGCGATTTTTTTGAGATTTCTTCAAGCCTTGGTAGCTGATTAGATTTTAAACTAATACCACTTCCAACTTCAGTTGCACTTGTTTAACATTAATGTTACCAATGCTTAATGGTTTCACCCCAGCTGTGCCAGACTATACAGATGATAGTTGCTGGTTCTTCCATCCAGAGAAGCTTGGTTTACTAGTTGTTTTGTAATGGGGTTTGATATTAACTGGATGGCTGTTTGATAGTGCTCTCTCTCCTTGCGGCTTGTGCACATATACACGGTTACACGGATATAACTGAAGTAGGGGTGTGATATCTAAAGGAGGCACCTCTGAACTAATATAACCCAGATTTAAAATGCCACAGAGCATCCAAGCACGCAGCACTGCACTGGTTTAACCATACTGCTGCTGTAGTTCAGCAGAGGAACACTTTGGCTGCATGACTGTATGGAGATGATGAGCTACTGTGGCCAACAGAGCTTTTGGTGGTGACATCTAAAAGGAGACAGACAGAGCCTTTGGTCATCATTGCTATGATTTATATACTAAAGCAGGTGATCTGCCTTTTTCTTTTTTTTTTTTTTAACCCTTTTCTCAATGGACAGCCCTTTTCAAGCACTAAACGGTGCAGCCTGTTCAAACAGCATCTTATTTTTCCTCTCTAGTTCCCAAGGCAGAGAATGAAGTCCCATCCCCAGCCTCTTCTCACCACAGCAGCAACCAACCAGCCTCACTGACGGAGGAGAAGCGAACACCACAGGGCAGCCAGAACTCCCTCAACACCGTCAGCTCGGGCAGCGGCAGCACCAGTGGCATTGGCAGCGGCGGTGGCGGGGGCAGCGGTGTCGTCAGCACCGTGGTCCAGCCCTACGATGTGGAAATCCGCCGTGGTGAAAATGAGGGGTTCGGCTTCGTCATCGTCTCGTCTGTGAGCAGGCCGGAGGCAGGGACAACATTTGGTAAGTCTTGGGGTTTTTTCAGTGTGCCTCAAATGAGATGCAGATTTAAGCGATGCAGTGCAAGGAGTCGAGTGGGATCTGTTTTAATTAAAAGTCGTGACCATGCCCTAATTTATGTAATTAATAACTTAATTGGAGGCTAAGACTTGGTAGGTGTTTGCCTCCTGGGTTTTGTTCAGCACTGAATTGAGAAAAACAAAATGAGAAATCCCAACCTGAAAAGGAGAAATGCCACCAATGGCAATTCCTGATAACTCACCAAAGCTCCAGCTCTCCCTGCTAGCTGGATGCCTCTCTGGGGTTTGCTCTCAGAAGAGCAGCCGGGGATCCTGCTGCTGTTTGCTAATGCAGAAATGGAGCAGGTGGAATGAAATATGTCTCCTGATGGTGGAATTGAGCCAGTTGATTTAAAAATGGTAATGCTTAAACTGATTAACTTCTCTTTGGCAATCAGGGTTATTCTGATCCTCATTATGGAGTGAGCATGCTGATAGCTGGAAAGTTTTAATTAATAGTGCTTGCTGGTGAGACATAGAATGGAGAATACTGTTAAAAAAGCAGGATGCTTTTTTTTTTTTTACGCATTCCACCTCTTCCCAAATCCATTTCTTCAGAGTAGGAGGAAGTGAAGTTCATGCAGTGTCACAATATCCTGCCCTAGTAGAGGTGGTCATGGTTTTTTTTTACTGAAGATGGCCGTTTCTGATTGGCAGGACACCCATTTCCAGGTGTTGCTGCAAAAGAGGGTACATAAGCTTGTGTTGCAAGTCACTCTAGAGTGGAAATGTCACTGCAAGGAGGAAACCAGTCAGAGGTGCTATTTTCTTCCCTTGCCATCTCTTCCAAAAGGGTCAGAGGCAGGATCCACTTATATTTGTAGGGGAAAAAGGTGTTCTCTCCATGTTAGTCTGTGACATGTGATAGAGGGGAAAGAAAAGACAGAACAAGTGCCTCGGGGCTCTTCACACTACCTCTCAGAGCAGGGTTGTGGTTTGTAGACAAAATACATTGCAGTCTCCCTGTACAGCTTGAGTTTCCTGGGACATGCAGGCACGTGTGGCAAGAAGTGGCCTTTCCCCCTGTTTTCTAGGCTTTTTTTTCCTGAAATTTCCTGCCATCACCCATCAGTGATGCCCTTAATACATCAAGGGAGCATCACCTCCTTTGCTGGTATTGATGTGGAACGGGCCACTTCTAACACTGTTCTGGGCTGTCATGGAACCAGAGATTTCAAAGGGAAAATACCTACTACAGACCTGGTGCGTCGAGTTCTGTCAGTTCTTGGGTGCTTGGCTACCTCGCGCTGTCCTTGTTGCTGGAAACTGTTCTATCAGAATAGGTGTTTTGGTGCCAGAACACAACGGTGTAACGTAATACAGATTAAACTGAACTCAGAGTAAGCTAGAAAGAGAGTTTTTATTTTCTGAAAGTATTTGCAAACGTGTGTAAATAACTTGTACTGTATGAAGACTGTGCTCTAACTCTTTTCTGCAGAGAAACCTTGACCTGAGGTTGTAAAGGAGTTGTGTTTGCTTTAGCCCAAGATACTCGCTAACTGGAAGTTTTCTGTGCAGGGGCTCTTCATGGAGATCTGTTGATCTGTGACTGTTTTTCCTTTAATTTTTTTCAAGTGTATTCAGCTTTTTCCTAATAACTCTGCATGAGATGTGTTCCCTCTGCTATGTGGTGCTTGCTTTGGACCTGCTTTGTAGGTTTTTTTCTGTCATGGGTAGTATTTAGAGATGGGCCAAACTGGTTTTAAAACTCACCTTGGTCACTTTGGTGTGGGCTCTGTCACCTGTGTTCAGTGGATTGTATAGACTCAGAACTCATACCCTCAAACCAACCTTTAAACTGGGTGGGGCTTTTTATCTGGGGAAAGAGGAACTTTCTAACATCACAATAACAGAAGAAAAAAAAATCCCTCTACCATTGCAACTAATATTGATCCTTTCTGCCAGTTTTCTTTGCATCTTTCCAACCTTGTTCTCTCACCTCACATTCCTTTTCTTAGCCTTTTCTTCTTTATGGTCTTTCTAGTGTTGTCAAGTGTGTAGCAATGTATATCTCTAAAACTATTAATCAAATAAAGACTACAGCACAGATGGGAAAGTGCATCTTGAGGGTGAATGTATTGTGGATGCAAAAGTATGAGATGGCCACTCTGTATATTTCATGGTCTTAATGATGTGGTGCATGCCCAAGGGCCTCTTCCCTGTGTGAAGAAGCTCTACAAAAGCCCGGTGGATTTATGAGAATGAAGTTGTGTATCCTGTGTATCCCAATTCTGCATTTTTATGGACAACTCTGTGTTTTTGGGACAAACAATTGCATGGAACAGGAGGAGAATTTTGTCTCCAAAACACATTCATCCTAAAGTGCTCTTGCTCTGTGTCAGACATCTCAATGGTTTTGTGTGTGTGGTTTTAGAGGTATTTAAATGAGGAGGTCCTTCTTCCTTCCTTTCTCCCACCCTGATGCCATCTAAGATCATAAAAGGGGAAGGGTTAACAGAGGCTTGAGGTGGATGCCTGCACCAAACAGGTTACCTTTGTCAGTCTTGGCCCATCTGTAGTGGTCCTGTACTTTCCCTGGTAGTACCTTTATTTATGATGGAAGAAAACTGTTTCATGTTGCTTCCCCATGCAGCGCTGATAGAGTGGATCTTCATGGTAGAAAGGGAGTCGCACTCCCTCCTAGGCCTAGAACGATTTTATCTTTCTAAATTGAGAAAGAACAAAACATTGGCAGAAGCTTGAACAGCAGTTGACTTAGAGAAGGACTAGAGAAGCTGACACTAATGTAATCTTGGAGGAGGAAGGTTGTGTTTTCTAAACACGGTTGTTTTTTTTTTTTTTGCCTAAAACTAAAATAAGGATTTGGGTTATGATGGAGCTGCTCAATGCAGTTGTAGTCTCTAAAAATCTCACCATCTATTAACAGAAATCAGGATGGGAGGAGTTTTGAGTGATTAACAAAACACCTTTTTGTAAAAGAAGTATTGTGCCCTCATGCTAGTTGATTGCCAATGTTTTGAACACTGGCAGCAAAGCTATCCTATAATAACTTTTGCTTGATGCATTAATTAATTAACCCTTAACCTTCTCTTTCCCTTTTCAACCCTTTTTCTCCTTTTCCCCTTCACCATATTCCCACGTATGTAAACAATTTAAAACCAAACCAAAACCAAACCAAAACAAAAACAACCCCCAAACCAATACAAAAGCGGGAAATGCATGTGTGGCCATGCCTCACAAAATAGGTCGGATAATTGAAGGGAGTCCCGCTGACCGCTGTGGCAAGCTGAAAGTAGGCGATCGGATCTTGGCCGTGAATGGGTGCTCCATCACCAACAAGTCGCATTCAGACATCGTCAACCTCATTAAGGAAGCGGGAAACACCGTTACCCTGCGCATCATTCCAGGAGATGGTAAAGTATATGTTTCCTGCTGTCTTATCTGACCCTCTCGTTGGCTTTTTTTCCCCGGGCTTTTTGCATCAGTTGGAGCTGCAAAGTCACGGAGGACTCAGTTTCTGCTCCCACTTTGGGAATTAGCAGTGAGGGAGATTGTGAGTCTTCCTTAGCTTTATTTTTTTGTTCCTGTCTATACAAATGGGAGTTCTGCTTTTAAGCAGGGAGGTGCTGATTCTACATTAAAAAGTAATATTCCATTCTATCATATTCCTCTAAGTATCTCCTTAAAATGATCTTCTGTAAATTTGATGCATATCTCAGTACACTTTAATTTGATTCTTAGGTTACTAATGCAACTTCAGAATATCTGGGAATCAGTTGTTAATATGTGAGATTCCTGAAGCTTTGTATAGACACAAGCAAGCTGTAGAGTAAAGGGATCATAGAAAAAGATAAACACTTTGTCATATTTTAAGCTGTTGAAAAGAAGATTTATTTTTATTCTGGGTATGTTGCTTTGGGAGCAAGCATAGTACATTTTGAAATGAGTTTGTTAAACAGCGATGACTCTGGAGCTGCTGTGTGCTTGCAGCTGATTGTTGTAAGAGTTACCCAAGATGGGATCTCACTGTCTCAGATAAGAGGGAACGTGCAGGATCGCTGCTAACATTTGATACTGATTTCAGGTACTGAACCATTTAATAAAAATAAAGATCTGTATTATATAT
Organism: Baryphthengus martii; assembly: GCA_013396935.1. Classification (NCBI taxonomy): domain Eukaryota; kingdom Metazoa; phylum Chordata; class Aves; order Coraciiformes; family Momotidae; genus Baryphthengus; species Baryphthengus martii. The sequence continues at coordinate 19,395 of VWZK01004517.1, forward strand.
TGAGTTTCATTAAATTAATCCCTAGCTGTGATACTAAATAAGAACAGAGCAGAAATGTATGTAAAGAATCTGTAGGAGAATTAAAATTGCTGTGGTTCTAAATTCTAAGTATTTTGTTTGTTCATTGTCCCGCTCTGCCATGAGTGGGTTCATAGTGAGAACTCCACGGGCAGAAATCTTTTTGCATCGCTGTTTTTAAGCTGAATCCATGGCTATAGGATTTGATGGCTCAGATGCCTTGCTAATGAGCACTTCTTAGAATTGCACAGGACATTATTTGCACTCAGTTACATGTAGAGAAAGCGTGATTAAGGTTGAAAGAAAGGTTGAGAAAGTATGGCTGAATTCAACCCGTAACGCAGAATGAAGGTACATGATGTGATTTCCAGTGAAAAGCATTCAGTAGCTGCTACCTCTTGCATTTCTCATCTGAAACATGGGTTTGGTTACCCTACAGAGCATGGTTACACTATGTTTAGTTATGGGATAAAAATAGGACAGGGTGAGAAATGATCTGGTTATAAATTATTACTTTTTGAGATGATCTGTTTGTATAAAGGCTTTATTTTTCTGGTGTTTAGTAATTACCAGGTCAAATGGTATATGATCCTTTGCAGCTTCCAGCAAATTGAGTGTTCGTGAATACTCAAAAGGCTGTGAATCAGGCTAGTCTCTGAGCTGGTCTGTGCGTGCCAGTTTTGGAAAGTAAACTGGGAGAAGAATTGTTCATTACTTGGTATCTGATCAAAAGCACAAGGAAGCTGAATCTTTGAAGAAATAAATATTTTTTTAAAAGACAAAATTACCTAAGAAATAAATAACTCTTGAATAATTTAAGATTCTTTTTTTTAGAGAATAATATAGCCTCCTGACGTGAATGCTCAGCCAGTCTTGTTGATGCAAATAGGTGCACAAAATACCGTGTTAAATTGCTTAGATTAGAACCACGGAATCACCACAGAAGAGGAATCTGTACCTGTGACTGACATCACATATTCCTAGAGAAGGTGGAAAGCCGCAGTTTAGGGAAGGAATCAACTCCTCTCTCATGGCAGTGCAGGCTTCCAGTCCTTATTTACTGTCCCTTTGAAATTTCAAGTCAAATTGACAACTTTGCATGTTACCTGCATTTCATTTCCAAAAGCCAGTAAGACCAGACACTCTCAAAATCACTGGGAGGTTTGCTCTAAACCCCATGAAATTTAAGAAATTGGTCTCAATGTTGTTTTCTTTTTGTTGTCTTTTGTTGACTCATTTTCTTTCTGTTGACTTTTCGATGGTTTTTGGTAAATATAAATGGCCTAACAGTATACTTAAGGGGAGGGAGGGGGAGGAAGAATAAATCAGAAGCCATAGTTCTCAGATAAACATGAAACTAAGGCTCATCACAAGACTCACAATAAACTCACACTGCTAATCTCTTCTAACATTATTAAAAACACCAAGGGGTTTTGCTTTGTAATAGGTCTTGCACCAGCTCATTGCCGTAGACCACTGGAGGAATGTATTTGCAATGAAATTACTATGTTTAACATGCTACCAGCTGATGCAAGGATACAGAGACAAAAAAAATAGCAAGCATAGATTAGACATTTAATTGGTGTCTGAGTGTTCTAGGGCAGAACAGGGCAAGAAATCAGTGAAATATGTAGGATTTAGAATGTGAAAGTGTAATTCTACCAAAGATAATTTTTGCTATATTTGTGTTCTGTTCCAGTTTTGGATGGGGGCTGACATGCATCCTGAACCAGTGTCTAAAAAGCTAGCAAAATTATGCACCACTCCTGACTCATGGGATAGGGTGGGCTAAAGATAGACACAGTACAGTGGTGTGAAGATACATCTGTACCAAAGATGTGTTGTTGCTTTACTTGGTATTCTTAGTGTGACCTGCTAAAGGGTAGGAATCTTGCATTCTCTTTGAAGCCCATCTTCATCTGATCTCCAAATATTTGTGGAGGATTTCAGAGGCTTTTGTTCTGAATACAGAATGCTTAACTGTGTTTTGGGGCTGCGTTACGTTGAAGACCGGTTTTAGCATCAAGGCATCTTTGCACAGAATTATTTCTTAAAATCCAACAGTATTAATCACACCTAGGGATATCTTCTCACGTGAGCCAGCTGTTCGTGACACATCCTCACAAGGGTCTGTTTTGGTCATACCTACCTACGCTGAGAGGTGCAGGCAGATCCAGGAGCCTCTCTTGCTCTCTGAGCCACTGGGCACAAGCCAGCTCTGGTCTGGAAGATGTTACATCTCCATATGCTGAGGGTTTGGGCGCATTAACTTGGGCATAGTGCTGCAGGCAAAGGGGCTGTGCTCTTCTTGCACCCATCTGTTTAAACAGTTCTTTTTCTCTTTTCCTGAGTTTCCCTTGATGTACACTAGCTACAGAAAGGAAAAACTTCACCTCATCTAGATTTCTCCACAATTATAATAAATCCATGAAATAAAATAAGTTCTCAGAACCAAGTAAGCCCATGACCTCCTTAATTCAGGCAAAAGCCCTCCCATTTCTGCAATTTTATCCTACAGATGGACTCTAATAATGGCAGATTTCTCTAGAGCTAATTAAATGAATTAATGGGTACCTGGAGCTTAAGAGGCAAGCCAAGGCAGGGTAGAAGACCCTGTAATTTTATGTTGAAGAGCCAGATGTTTCCACCCAGTTTTGGTTGCCATTGTCTGATGGTGGCTTTAAGTGGGATTGGAACTTGAGAAGTTCAGTCAGGGAACAAAGTGCATCCTTTTAACCAGCGATTGTGCATTCAGTTTAGATTTTGACCTTGAAAAGTGGTCCATTATTTTGTAGTTACTTGCAGTCTGTGTTCCTTTTCTAGACAGAGTGGGAATAGACTCAAAGTGGGGGGGATCTTTTTTGTGCAGAACTGTTCCACAAGCAGTGAGTGTCTGCCACTGCAGGGGCTTTAGCTGAGAATGCTTATTGACTGTGCCCATCATTCTCCGTATGTAACCAATGTTAACTGTTCAAACTTCTGAGTGATTAAGCGTGTACCACCAATTCTTCCTCTGAATTTAAACCTCTGTGTGAGAGGAAGGGTGTTTTCAGGAACTGCTAACTTCTGGAGCAGTTGAAAATTTGAAACTCTTCAGTATTGATTTCAGTTCAGGATTGATACAATATGTATTTCCGGAAAATGTGTTGAGTGCCTGGTCTTTCCTCCAAAACTGTGTTGCTAGTATTTGGCTAATGGCACTGACGTGACCTTAATTTTAGGCAGAATTTTAAATGAGTTTTGGATTAACTCTGGTCTTAACTGAAGCCTATGATAAAGCTCCAGAATGACAAGGTGACCATTTTGCCATGCCCCCGTGTGAGGGGCACCTGGATAGTCACTTTTCAGCTGTGTCTACAGCAACTCCCTTCACAGTTTTGTGAAGCAGGAGAGGAGACCTTTCCTGGAAGCACCTCCTGCTGTGCAGGGACAAATACAGGAGTTGCACAGGCTGACGTTGGGCTGAGAGCCCTTTGCAGTGGCATAAATTGAGTTTTGAAGTTAATCCTGCTCTCTGTAGTCTCTCGGTGAGCCCTTTTGTAAGTGGTATCAGAGTTGTTGATGCATTTGGTACAGGTGGTTCCACGTCCCTGTGCGCAGCTTTAAGTGCTCAGGCAGCAGTGGGTTATATTTCAGAGATGGATTTCAGTAAGTTTGGGTTTTAGCCACATTCAATATCACCTTGTGAGGTATTAGATAAAAGCCGCATTTCGTTCCTTCTGAAGATTGCAGTTTCTGATGGAGGAAGCACTGATAAGCTTATAATCCATGGAATAGTTATTGCCACTATAAAATTAATCCAGCCAACCTACCATATATGGAGACTTAAATGATTGGAATTCGTGTCATTAGACAACAGATAAAACATTCTTCAACTTTTCCCCGACAAGTCGCTCTTCATTCTACGTGTGTCTTAACCATCAGAGGTGTTCCCAGATTTCCCCTTTTTTGTTTTATTTTCCAATTGAGTGTACAGTTTGATATACATAATTATTATGGCTTAGCTTAGACTTTATCCTGTTAATTTTTGTATTTAAAAAATCTGAGCCAATCTCAAGTTCTTTAAAAACAACGTAACGATGCTTTCCAGTGAAAATGCCTTTGCAAAACTTTTTCTTTCAGTGAATAACCAATGGTCTTCCCTCATAATGAAAAAAAAAATTTATTTTGCAGAATCCTCCAATGCCACTTTATTGACCAATGCAGAAAAAATTGCTACAATTACAACCACACATACTCCTCAGCAAATACCACAGGAGACCAGGTCAGATTGTTTTCCTTGAGGAGAGCATGTTGACATGCTCTCTCTTCGGTTACATCTTGATCATCTTCACATGCCATGAGCTCTATTTTTCCTCTCTCCCTCTTTCTCTTATTCGTTACAGCAGGAACAACACCAAACCAAAGCAGGAATCCCAATTTGATTTCAAACCACCCCCAGCAGCACAGGTAAGGAGTACCTTTCTAATTGTTTTTTTTTTTTACCAGACTGTTGCTTCCAATCTACTTGAGGACTGTGTTCAAACATTTCCCTTGAAAATTCCTACTGAGAAGCTCTTCTTCCTCAGTCTGTTTGGTGAAGAAGGGGGAATTTACTGATTAGTTTCTCTAACATGTGTTGCTGTTATTTCAGCTGAGAAACATTTGCAACACATTTTCATCAAGACTTTAAGGGAGTGGGGAAAAAAAAAAACAATCGGCATTTTTATGACAGTAATAATTTAAGTGTTTGTTCATTGAATTGTATATTCTAAGGGGCCTCTCCAGAAAGTACTAATGTGTGTACTGGTTTGTATGATAAATTCAGAGGACAAACACGAGGAAAACTTACTAAGGGGCAATAGCTGGAGTGTTCTAGCTTCCACAGATGGCATCTTAGTAGAGAGATTATTGATCTCACTGTTCGCTTCCCTTGCCACTGGCCATCCCAGAAGCAACCTCTTCCATTAGGACTTCAGAACATCCGTACAGTAACAGCATTTGTGAAGAGCAATGCACATGCTTCTAAGCTTCTTTCAAAGGAATAGATGAGGTGGTAACAAAAAGAAAAAGCCGGCACCATGGCTTTGACTCATCCCAGGTACCATTAGACATTTAACTACAGGCTGGCAGTGGAGGTGGGACTGCCCCAGCCTGTCTTTGGAGTTGGTAGAATGTTAACCACCCTCCAGAAACGTACCCTGGGCATGAGAGGTGCTGTGTAAGAGAGGTGCCTAGAAAGGCATGGGGCATGGCCAAGCCCATCCATTCAAACAGCCCTTTGCAGGTCACCACCGGAACTCCAAATTGCATGGTGGGATCTGGGGAAGCAGTAAATCCTAGTCTGTGTGTGGAAACTCAACTGATTTTCCTTTTTTAATTATGAGTAACAAAAATAATAATCTTTCTTGGTTGAATAATTTCAAAATGAGAGTAGAGCAGCATTTAACTTTCTGTTCAACTGTGCATATGTTGCCTTCCCTCCAGCAGGACCAAGATTTTTACACTGTTGAGCTGGAAAGAGGAGCCAAAGGATTTGGCTTTAGCCTGCGAGGTGGCCGGGAGTATAATATGGATCTGTACGTGCTGCGGCTAGCTGAGGATGGTCCAGCTGAGAGATGTGGGAAGATGAGGGTATGCACAAACAGATGTAAAAAACATGTTTCTTTGCATTAAGCTGACTTCCATGCCTCTCCCTTAAAGGCACACCTTCTGCTGTGCCAGCTAAAAGGAAAATTAAATGTTAACTGAAGGGAGCAGCGGTTCCTATTTACTTCTGTCAAGGCTGCTGTCACTCTTTGTATATAGTCCAGCAGTGTGTGTGCATTGGGAGACTTCACCGCCTTGTTCCAGCCCAAGTTTCCAAATTCTAATATGTAATATGACTTTTAAGCCCTACCAAAGATACACAGGCAGTGAAAATGTAATAGCCAGAGTCTTTGTCAGCTCTTTTAAAGCTTCAGCCACGAGTAGAGAATCGGGGTGTCCCACCTGATCCTCTCCTCAGTTAGTGGGGAGAGAACACGTATGTTGAGCCGTGAGTTATAAAATTATAATGTATTAACTATTAACTTCATGTATCAGCTAAATTATAAACATTATAACAAGGACATGTATTATAAAATGCCTATGGAAACATTAAATCGCCAAGTTTTATGTACTCTTTGCTCCTCTGTTGGAGAACGCGTTATAACTTTACTGCATATGTCTTTTTCTTCTCCAGATATATCATGCGAAGGGCATTTTCGAAATTCTTTTACTAGAGGTAGATTTATAGGTCCAAAATTTTTGCCGATGAAAATAAGTCATTGCTGCCCTGTGGAAGTCAATGTCTTGACAAGCTCTCCCGAGCCCTGTTTTCTTATCCTGATAAATGATTATATTTACAAAAGCAGCTTTGCTGGTTCATAGTAGGTATCTATATCCAATTGAGAAACAGACCTGAAAAAGCTGTTTGAACATCCCAGTTAACAACAGACCACTTTGACCAAAGACTTTACAAACAATCAAAATAAAATAACACCAGTTCTAACACAGGTCTAGCTATTGAGCATTACAGTAATGCAATGTGATTCTACAGAACAATGATAAAATATTTTGCCACCTCAAACTTTCCCTGTCGTGTTCACGTCTCCCCGGCCCCTGCACACTGTTTTCGTAGGCTGTCACTGGAAGGAGTTGGGTGTATTTGGATTCACCTGGTGCATAGTTGTTCTTCCACCTATTGCTGTAGCTGATGTGTTGAGGTGTGCGGGTGGTGACCCTTGTGGGGGTTTGTTTCTAATCTTAGACTTTTCTTTTATTGCATTGACAGATCGGTGATGAAATCTTAGAGATCAATGGAGAAACTACCAAAAACATGAAGCACGCTCGGGCCATCGAACTGATTAAAAACGGTGGCCGCAGGGTCCGCCTGTTTCTGAAACGTGGAGATGGCTCTGTCCCAGAATATGGTGGGTCAAACTATGAAAACATTCCTTTCTTCCCTGGCATCACTCCATGAATGATTTGTCTCAAGATCTGAAGCGGGAATTCTTTTTTTATTTTCCTTTCTCACCAGTGTCTTACCAACCTTTGCAACATATGGTTAATTGCCTCGCTTGTGCTGAATTTTCTACACATTTCATCCTTTGCTTGCTTCCATGGACTTGGGGCACAGTGTAAGGCAAGATCATCATAGCAGTATTTTTGGTGATCAGAGAGGAAAACAAAACAAAACAACTTTATTGTCTTTGTCCAGCCAAACAAGGAATGTCATTAAACTGTGCCAAACTGTTTCTCAGCGGCTGAATTGTTGTTTCAAATAGGTTTCTACTTCTAATCAATGCAAAAACTGGTTTCTGATTTATTATTCTGAAGCAGGAATTTTTTTTGTTAGGTTTTTCTCTTAGTTCCTGTCTGTATCCATAGACATGAATGCCAAGATGGCTTATGAGATTTTTGCCTTCCCTTAATATTTATGTAAATATTTATAAAGTTATTTAAGAAAAAAGTAGAAGAAAAAGAAGCTTTACTGAAAAATATATTGATTTGGCCTCCTGAGCCCTTTTCTCCCCCCTTAAACTGTCTGCTGGTTTCAACTAGTTAATTTGTAAGGTTTGAAAAGGTGAGGAGGTTATGAAAAGGTGCTCTCGTGTCTGTCTTGGGAGAAACAGTCAGGCCTCGTTTCTTACTAAGAATTGCATTAGATTTCCTTTTCTTCCCCTGGAGGTTGGATTGCTGGGTGGCTTAACTTAGCTCACTATTTAATATTATAATTATGTCTTATTTATTTGAGATAATTGTCAAATATTGTGCCCTCGATGGAGGGCTACTCCCAACCAAAGGTCTTTGAGGTTTCTATAGAAACTGATGATTGAAGGGATGTCCTTTATACTTTTCTCCCCCTATTTGGGTTATTTCTGTGTGAGTCAGTTCTGTGTTTATCATTCACTCCATGTCCTGAAACCAGAAACAAAACTCTTCTGCACAATTTATGAACTAGGTTTTCTTTTCATTTACTGTACCGCGTTTGCGAGTTTCTGCTCACTCTGCTCGTTATTTAACTTAAAATGACCAATTCAGAGTATAACCAACAAAAACAATTGACGTGTTTAACAATATGGAAGGGAAGCTGTGGGTTTACACTTCTGTAATATAAATAGCACACCAGAAGGTTCAATGATGGCACTGAAATTCTGTAATGTTCTTTCTACTTTTGTCTTTTCCTATACTCCTTTGGATGTACAGTACTGTATCATATGCTAGACTGCATAAACACCCTGTAAATTAAGTGCTTCACTTCTCAAAGCATATGTCTGTTGCACTGAGGATGGAAATCCACGACCAATTTTCTTTTGGCTAATGCTAAACCACTAAACATTCGTTCTCCAAGCAAGGATTTAATATACAGGGGTTGCACTACTGTAAACAATATCCTTGTAACGTTTGGGACTCTTTCCTCTCTTCGTTCTGTTCGCTGCAGTCGCAAATGGTTCCTCTGATAATGTTAAGTTCCAATATTTTTCTGACTGGATTGGAACGTGCTTCTCTATGAGGCTGTATATTTTTGTAATGAGTTTTGTACTTATTTTTAATGTTGTGGTCTCTGGTGGACTTTATTTTTCGTTGTTGTTTGATTGTTAATGTTTTTTCTATGACATTCTGTGTCGCTGTTCCAGCTGTCTTTTAGAATGGATGCTCTCGTTGTCTGGGTTATTGAATCACCTCTTAGATGTCTCTTTATGTCACGATAATAACAACCGCTGTCTTTGCAGCCTTATATTTGGGTGAAGCCTAGACAATCTGACTGGAAAAATAAACTTTCTTTATTCTAAGATAAAATATGAAGATTTTTCTTTCTTTCATCTTTATTATAGGGAATCTAAATTTTCTACTTTTCTCTTTCTCTTTCTCTTACTTTTCTTGGTGCTGGGCTCTTCCTTCCTCAGCGATGATACCTCCTAATATCGCTGCATGTATGAGAAATGACAAGCTCGGGGAGTCTTGCTTCTACCTTATGGGCCATAATCAAACTACGGTTTGTAGCTAAAATCAATATTAGGTGTTTTGTGCTGTGGCCTAATTCCCTCACATTGCTTTCCGCTTCGCTATATTTTATATGTACAGCAAATCATTCCGAGCGCCCTGCGTCCCCTGAATTCTAAGTACACCACAGGACACATTTAAACCTCGCTTGTACCTTGTGCGATAGCCAGGTTGCCGCAAGCCATGTGCTTACAGCTACGGAAAAGCGGTGTGGTCCCCAGCTGCTGCCTGAAAAAAAGCTATATAAGCAAAAATGCACACACGTGAGTCGCAACACGGGTTTCACCTGGAAATCACAAAAATCGTGGCCCATGCACACACCAACCCTCCCAAGCTAAGGAACGGAAACGCCCTCAAACGGGAGACGCTTTGCGTGATGGCAGGAAGAATGAACATGTAGAGTGTTTGGCTTGGGGGAGGGAAGAAAAAAATGGAGAAAAATGGAAAAAAAAAATCTGTCCCCGCAAGTTTTTGTCGGGGTTTTTGGTCGTTGCCATCAGGACAGTCCACGTCTCGGTGGATGTCTGAGCGGCAGGAGGCCTGCAGGAAGCGTAGCTAATGCCAGCTGAGCTGCCGTGCAGAAGTTACTTTAAAAAATACAGAAAACAATAAGCAAATAAAACCAACGCTCGCATTAAGTCAGCGCAGCTACTTCAATGTTTGCTGTGTCTATAATGAATCATTCATAAACATTCATTATAAATGACGTGAGTAATTGTAGCTTAGCTGCAGCCCAGGCCTGGAGTTTAGTTTGGGGTTTAATTTTTTTTCTTCTGCTGTGCAGTTTGCCTCGCAGAGGTAGCTCAGCTGTATTTTACCTGAAATACTACATTAAAAATAATGAACTGGAGATAAGGTTTTAATCAAAGCCATCCTACATATTACAATATTTTTCCATTGCTTTGATATGAAAGAATCATAACTTCTGTCATCGTTGTTCAAATCATTGTGGCAAAACCAAAATCTACCCTAGGACTTTTCAGAACATGGTAGAATTAAGTGAGATTAAGTAACGGAAATCGCATGATTGCAGTCTTATTCTCACACCTTCAAAATGTTATTTTCTGAGGTGAAAACTTAATAATCAATTCTATTTTCTGTACGTTTTCTGCCATTTGAAAAAAGGCCTCCCACACCTGGAAGGCAGTTCTTTCAAAAGACAAAAAAAAAAAAAAATTGTTTCCTAAAGACTCTCTTTATTGGAAACCGTTAAAAAAAAACAGCCAACAAACCTAAACTACAATATTGGGGTTTTTTCCACTGGAAAGAAAGTAGTGTAACTGAAATATTACGAATTGGGCTTGGGGAAAATGTAAAATACCCCATGACCAGAAGAGCATAAAGATGATATCGGCTTGGACCAAAACACAGCTAACGAACAGAGCAGCACCAGTACTAACCTGTAACTCTCGTTGTTCACAGTTAAATTAACAAAAGCTTCGGTTAGCCTTCACTGACCGCTTTAACAGTTGTTTGTTTTTGTCACTAATGAAGTCTGAAGAGTGATAAGTGGTGTCACAGCGCCGCGGAAGGCATCGGTACCAAACGCTTTGCTGTTATTTTCTTTCAGACCCCAGCAGTGACAGGAACAGTCCCGCCACAGGTTCACAAAATGTATCGGAAATGAAACCCGTGCCATCCGACCGACGGCAGCACCCATCATCGGAGTCCAGTTATCCACCAGACCTTCACAAATCATCACAACATGGGGACAAGCGGACTTACGTTAGAGACCTAAAAGGCAGCAGAGAGTTTAGCAGACATCCCAATGAACACCACACTTGGAATGGGACTTCTAAAACCAACGACCACGTGCCAGGCAGGAGGACAGAGAGGTCGCCGGAGAAGAGGCACGAGAGGCAGCCGGAGAGGGCGGTGGTGAACGGGCAGAAAAGGAGGTCTCCCGAAAAGCGGAGGGAAGGGACGAGGAGCGCTGACAACACTTTGGAGAGGCGGGAACGACACGAGAGGAGGAGAGACCTCTCTCCTGAGAGACGCAGAGAACGGTCACCCAGACGGCGCCGGCGGTCGCTGGAGAGACTCACGGAGCCGAGGAGGTCACCCGACAAGAGAAGAGAAAGCTCCCTTGACCGGCGGGCCAAGTCTTCTGACCGGCGGAGGGAGAGGTCGCCCGATAGACGGCTCAGGGAGGAGCGAGTCGGCCACCGGGAGAGGGAAGACCCTGGTTGGAAGCACGAGGCGAGCCGCAGGCACCCACCCGAGCAGCGCAGGCGGCCGTACAAGGAGTGCAGCACCGACCTCAGCATCTGAGGGGCTCCTCCGGGGTGGGGTCCCGGTTGCCTCCCCCCCTGCCACGGGAGCGGAGCTGAGAGTGCAGGAGCTGAAACCATCCGGCTTTCGCGAGCAGGGAGACGTCCGGCACCTGCTGATCCTACAAACCTTTTATGCAGATGAAATCTTATAACAAACAAACAAAAATGTGTTGTGCCTGATGTATAATATTAAAGAAAGTATTTTTCAGTGTATTCTTTTTTTTTTTTAATTACTTGCCAAATGTTGGTCCTAAAGGATTATAAAATTTTGTTTCTACATTCTTTGTAGATTTCTTAAGAATAATTCCTTTATTGGGCTACTTTCCCCCTCCCCAGTGTAGTAAACGGGGGTAGCCAGTAATATAATATAGGCAAAGGATTTTATGACCAAGTTTGAAAATTTGATCCAGACTGTTCTCTAGTGACTCACTGCTACACTGTATGTAGAAAATTTTTTAAGGGGGCGGGGAAGGAAGAAAATTGTTCATCTCAGTAGGAATGGAGCGCTCCTGCTGAAGGAATTAAAAAAAAAAAACAGAGACAAATGTTCCTAAAATTGCAAGAACTGTTTGAAGAGACTACTGTTTCAATGAAGGATATTTATAATAATAATAAATAATAAAAAAAATATTACAAACCCACACAGCACAAGATGATTTACGCTAAGTAATTTCTAGTTTGTTCCGTGAACAGTTTATACTTTCAGGCCCCCTCTACAGGATGCTCAAAGGCGGAAGGACTGGTAACCACCATGCCTGTGTCACACACTAACGTAGACTGTTGATCTCTCATTAGCCTCAGCAACATTAAAACAAAATTTCATTAAGGCAGCCGCCGCAGCCCTGCTCATCTTCTAGATGTATATGGACAGCAACCCGAGCATGCACGGTATTGTTTGTCTGCTTTGAAGCAAGGGAAGGGATCGGGATCCTGGGACAAGGCACAATGCGGTGGGAGCAAAGTCCTCCCTCTCGGAGTAGGTGTATTCCTTCTGCTCAGGCAAAACCAGTGGGCTTTTCTTATTTTGCCAAATTCCGAAAGCTCTCTCTTCTTCTCGCTCTATATTTAAGTTTTTTATTTTATTGGTTCATCCTTACTGAGAGAAAAGGAGTGCATTTGCTGGGAAAAAAAAAGAAAAAAAAAAAGGAAAAAAAGAAAAAAAAAAGTATCAAAGTAAACAAAAAGGCAAAAAAGGGCAATCAGTGGGACAACCTGGTTGTAGAAGCCTATCCATACTGGTTATATGCTGTAAATTTGAGTCTAAGAACAGCAGCAAAAGGGAAACCTGCAAGTTTCTAAGTTGTATTTTTAAATTTGCAAGTTGTGTGGTAAGTCTGCTGTAGTATTGGTATAAGATTTTAATGGATTACTGCCTAGCTGAGCCAAAATGTTTGCCGTTACTGTTGGACCACTAAAGTAAACTGCTGCTTTTTACAGTGCATTGGTGTGTACATGTATACTGTTCCACATTTTCCATATGAACACAAAACCATTGCAAGTCTATCACTGTTGTTGCCATGGTACTGTAAAAACAAAACCAAGAAAGAAGATGGCCGATCATTGTGTGTACAGTTTAAATTGTAATTAATAGAGCCTGTTGGAAAAAAAAAAACAAAACTGTTGCCTTTTTCTTGTATAAAAGAGGATTTATGACAAAATTTAGCTGTGAGGAATGTGATTAAGTGTTTATATTTCTGAAAATGGAACAAATTGATTCAGGGGATATATTTTAATGTAAACTGAATCAGGTATGTAAAGCTGTTTTAAAATGGGAAACTGTATAAGTAATTCTACAGCTTTCGTTGGTTTGAATATCATTTCTTTCTTCATGGTGGGCCTGCTTATGTATTATTAAGCACTTGTATGCAGTCTATGTTCTTCAATCATCATTTCTTGCAACGTGCTAGAGACATAACGCTCTTTTCTGTGTTGATGAAAAGCAGTATGTGGGCCAATCTTTTTTTATAAAACACTATGCATATATAAATACGACATTGTTCATAGCTTTATTTGACTTATTGGGTTTATACATAACACTAGTATGAGTAGATGTGGACTTACCCAGTATGAGCTTCTTTCCTTGGAACAGACACTATGTATATGATGTAGCAACAAAGAAGGAGAAAGTCTGTGAATGCTATTTTTATTATCAAATAAAGTTTTCCATACAAAGAATTATATATGAGTGTAGTGGTAAGATAAAGGAGGAACCACACCGTAATGTTACTTACTTATCCCTGTCTAAATTAGTAAGCTGTAGGTTACAGGCTCCAAGGGCCATCCATTAAATATGTATTAATCATCCATTAAATATATATTAATCATTTGACATGCCTTAAAGCAAAGGCTCCCAGTTTTCCAGTATAAAATTTCCTTCCCCGAAATAATCAGAAGCTAAAAATTTAGGTGAAGCAGCGTTTATTACTATGCCTGAGGTTTGTACCACTGGTCTTTCATGACACAATCAGCACGTGCAACGGTGTAAAATCCAGACAAGGCAGCAACTATTCTACTGCTGCTGCTGAGACTGTTGGTGCCATATAGATGTGTGTTTGTATGTATATGTATATATATACATACATACATATATATACATACATTTATATCACTAAGAATACATGTCTCATATCTTAGTTCTTAAAACATGTAAAGACTGTTAACTTAAGATTGCAAAACTTTTTACTTTACATAGATTTATTTTTTTTTTTAAATAACTGTAATTTTGTGTAGTTTATCCTGGCCCACTCATGTTTTCCTGATAATTCTGCTAACCTGCTGGGAGTCCAGGCAGCTCGAGAGAGTCAACGGTGAATGGTTTGTATTTCCAATCACAGCATCTGCCAAGGGATTTGTCTGATGCAGCCCAAGTCTTTTTAGGGGTAGGAACGGGTGACTGAGGAAGTGTTTGGATATTTTAGGTTTGAATCTTGTATGATGTTCAATGCCTTTTTACACCAAAATGATATTGTAGTGGTTTACATTGGTTCTGAATTTGTATCTTCTGCTGTTACTACTGTTTTTCCCCTCCTTGTTCATGTTATAGCATAGTTTACATGGTCTTAGAGAACTGGTCAGGTGAGTCTCAAGCGTTTGAAGTGTATTTGAAGTGTATCTTTGAAGCGTTGAATCTCAAGCTAAAGAAGATACTACATAGTTAATACCAAAATTATGTTTTACAGAGACATTTAATTTTAAAAAACATTACAAGTTGACAAAAAAAGAGTTATTCAAACTGCCTTGTTTCTGGTGGCATCCTTTCTACTACTTCCAAACCCACTGGGAGCTGGAGCCCTGTTCTAAAGCGTGAACATTGGAGCTCCATATTCTGTGGTGCACCCTTATTCGCTATAATTAATTCCAGCCTTACTTCTACCCATAAAATACTTTTCAAAACTTATAAAAATTAATAGAAAACCTTTTTTTAGATTGTAACGTGGTTCGTGTTTTGTCAAACAATGTTCTACAGCTGTGAAGCTGCCAAAAAGATGAATTGGAGTGTATTTCTGATGAGGAAACTGAAAAGTGTCTGAAGCGGTAAGTGAAAAAGCTCTGCAAATTGATATTATTAGAGTTTGATTTTGAGCTTTGCATCTCTTTTTTAATCAGTATTATCTGGTCAGGATGCTGTGCCCTCAGGGTGCTCAGTCCTGTCATTTGTGTAAGCATTGGTTAATATCTGATGTTGAAAGTTTTTGATGGCAGAGGGGCTGTTCGGCCAACAGAGAATTACGTGGAGGGTTGATCTTTTTGGTTAGAGTTGCCAGTAACTTCTAGGCTAACTGAGCTGTGTTTGCTGCCTTTATGCAGTTTTACTCAGTTCACTGCCTCTTGAATATTCATTCCTTGGCATTCGAGACAGTGTTTTATTTAATAGTGATCTTGTGTTAAACCCATCTGCTGTACTATGCTTGTTTTGTAGACACTGTTCTCCTCCTCACTTTGATACCTTTTGTTACAACAGGCTTTCTGCTCTGTCTCTTGGCTGACTGTTCTGCTGAAGAACATTATAAATGGCTCATAATATGTTTGGTTTATTTGTCTCCCATAAATAGTACCAGGAAAAGATGTCATTTATGACCCACTGCTGCCATCTGTAAATGTGTGCCTGTTAGGCCTTTGGGATTGTATTTTCTTAAGATTTATTTTTTTTAAAGGAGAGGAGTAGGAACTAAAAAAAGTATCCCAGTTTACTTAGGAGTTGTAAATCGTGTGAGTCTCAAGATGATGCCAGTTTCTGCTTTGATATGATGCTAATCCATCAGCAGTGCTTACGGGGTATATAATGAAGAGGCACTAAAGTGTCACACAAATGGAAAATTGTGGAGTTTCTGAAGAGAGGAGTATAAAATGTGTGGTGCTTAATGCATGTAGAAATACAGTGGTTGGGATTAACCCTGATGTGACAAGCTACCACACAAACTTCAAGTCAGAGGTTTCTTTTCAGAACTTAAGGCATTAGTATTTCTTTTCTGTTCTGCCTTTATTGACATGAACTCACAGCAAGATAGTGTTGTACCTGTACAACATACTGGGAAAAACTTGGCTTTGCTTTTTAGGGAATCCTCTTCACTTCCAGTTTCTTTTAAGAGGTCTTCAAACTATGTCTTCAAATGAACTATTGGCAATTAGCATACAGGTTGCTGTGATCTGAAATTCACTCTTTAAAATGAGGTTGTAAATAATAAATGGCTATCAGAGTTTTAAAATGTAATCATGGCTGTGGACACTGAGTTTCTAGAATATTTTAAGTCATTATTTCCTGATATTTCCAGGGCTTGTGAGAGGAAGACAGCACACATGCTCCTTCCCAGGTGGAATTGTGCTGACTGCAGGATTTTTTCTACAACAAACTAACAAGTTATATCAAGATGTAGGAAGTCGTCTGCAGAATGGTGTCTGAATTCTTAATTAAATACCCTTAAGTGGCTAAATCCCTGAGTACATCCTATCCACTTGGATATAAATGCCATTAACTCAAGTGAGATTTATACATGAGTTCAAGCTCAGGCAATATTTACGCATGTGTTTTGGCAGATTTTAGACTGCAAATCTGGGCCTAGAGGCACCAACAACGAGCTCTGGCAAGTCAGTGGGAAGTAATGCTTGCCCCAGCCCTTCCACTTCAAACATCTCTGCATAAACCCATTCCAGTGATAATGTGAGCTAAAATGACATGCCCTTTGTTGAAGCAGCAGAGGTGAACACCCACCATTTATGTTCCATCTATGTTGCTGACTGGACAGGCATAGAGAAGATGAGGAAGGCAGTTATCCTCAGCAAATCTTTGGCAGCATGTAAATTGAAAATTCATAAAGAGTAGTCTGAGCCTCAAGATGTTGAAGTTGAAATGGAGGAAGTTTCATTTATTCAAAGAGTCTCATTAGCTTTAATTTTGCAGCAAAGAGTTTCTTAAAAGAAAATCTGAGGAGGTTTGCTGCAGCAGGAGGGAGAGAAGCAGCAGAAAACAGTCTGTGGATAAATACTTAAGCTGAGCGTTTACTTTGGTCATACCCAAGCAAATTCAAATTGCTGGCGTCGTACCTGAGCCAAGGTTATTCGGTCCGTTCCTAAGCTGATAGGACTTTGGTCTCGACTGTAAGAAAGAGTAAGGCTTGTATGGAATGAGTATTCCACCTTGCTTATGTGGCTTTTGTAGACGAGACTTCATCTCCACCCCCATGTCATCTATGATCAGTCATAAATTTCCTCTTTCTTTCCTCTGCACTTGTCAGAAATTTCAGTCTTAAGATTTTCTGTCTGTCATTATCGGACCAAGCTTGTGTGACATCACCTTGCATCTGCTGTGAGCTAAGAGTGTATGTATGGATGTATCTGTGGATGAGCTTTATCTGCCATAATTTGGTGACTCAGAAAAAAACAGATGATGAGACTGTCCCTCCAAGCCTTGTGACTCCCGTAAGTATGAATGAGATTCACTGAATTAACTGTCTTGCGTCTTTCTAAGGATAGTCAAAAACAGGAAAGTCTGGGGGAGGAAGTTGGCTGAGGCTTATTCCATATGTCCTAGAGAAAATATTGATTGGATGTGGAAGCAACATCGAGAGTTTCTGGAGGACTCGGCTTTTGTTCCACATAAATGAGCAGTTTTTTCCTCATTGTTTCTCAGTAAGATTCTTCTGGATCCTGTTTTTCTTCTGAGGCTCCAGTTTGCTTTGGGGACCCACAGGCAACTTCTTTCCTTTCTGTTTGATCCAGCAATTGTTGCCACTGCTTTGAAGTGTTGAGTCTGCTGGCAAAGCCTTTGCCTTTGTAACCTTTGAACTGCAGTTGTGTAACGCAGGGCTAACGTCCAAAAACATGAGGCAGTTTCTCTGCTGTACAGCACCAGACTTAGTCAGCATGTCCCACTCCTACTCCTCAGGAGAAACAGAGGTCCTAGCCACAGGCATGGAGAGTTGAGAAGAGGGCATCCTCAGACAAAGCCAAAAATCACTCTCTGAAGGTGCACCAAAATACCATGTCCTATGGATTTCCAGATGTGACATAAAAACTAAAAGAAGTTGAAAAATTTGTTTGGTTGTTTCACAGTACTGAAGTCATTATTCTATGAAATGATTTACTGAATGGCTAGAAGATGTTTAAAGATTCCTGTGCATGTTATTTTGATGGTATTAGTAACAGTAACAGAAAGAATAGACCATTAAAAAAATACATGGCATATGTTTTCTTGTCATGCTTTCCTATATTCTTGTTGAGGATGTCAGACATCTGTTCTCCCTCTCCAGTCTCTTCTTGCGTTGAAAGGATAGCTTCATCAGACAGATGTTTTTAGACAAAATGCTGGGGATGTCAAATAGAAATCTTGCTAGAACCTCAGAGAAGAAGTCTAAACCAGTTCTTCAGTGGTGCTTGGAAATTATTAATTTCATACAAATGATTCTTGATGTCACTTAATATAGATTTAGTACCCTGAAAAATGTTTAATTCTTGACAAAAGAAACTGCTGACTGTACCTTCCTAACACGCATGACACATGTTGACCCAAACAGTTTGTTTTTGTTTTTTTTTTCACTCTAACCAATTAACAGGATTGAAAGTTGACTACTGCTGAATTTCCTTGTGCTGTTGGGACAGCTTGGTCTGGAAGTCTTCAGCTTAATTGTGCCATAACAATGCAAAAAATACGCCAATTATATACAGTTCTGAAGTGCTTAACATGGCAACACATGACTTTGATTATCTAGAGTCCGTGTCAAGAACCTGCAACAAACCTGTGTGAGGGACCCCATATCTGCAGGGTACATCCCTGTCCCATTGCCTGGTGCCTTCCAGCTGCCTAAGAAGTTGGAGCACCTGCGGCTCGGAGGCAGTTGGGCTGCCTTTGTTCCAGCACTTGGTGGCTTGAACTGGTGGGCACAGAGCTCTGCATTACTCCTAAGAGCCTGTGTTCATCTCTGGGGCATCCCAGAGCCAGAAGGGAATTTTCTTCCCTGAAGACCTCCAAGTAAGGACTGCTTCCTCGTGCTTAGAGCGCAGTGATGAACGCTGGCATTTCCTATGAGACTGTATCCACTCAAATATTATACCCTGAAAATTTGCCACTCTTGGAGATTAATCTTGATTTCTAACTACTATTAATATTTACAATCATTGCTTCTGCTATTGCATTGCTTTGGTGTGTTGCAAAACTTCATATCCCTCTGCTTACTAAAGATTTAATTCACCAGTCTGACTCTTCTTATTCCAGTTATGATTTACTAAAGATACATCCTTCTAACACAGCTTCATGGCATTTCCAAATAATTTGTCCTTTCTGTGACTGACGTATTTTACAGCAATGAAGTGCCATGATTTTTGCATCAAAATTTCTTCTGTAGAAAGGATGCGCTCTAATCCAGTGAGCCAAAAATAGATGCACACTGCCTTCAGGTTTAGTTGTGCTTTATTTCCTGGTTCTTTGTGAAAAAATGATCCATAAAGATAGCTGTTTGAAAGGAAAAGTTGAGTGAATTTCATATTAAAGTACTGAGCAAAGAGACAAGTAGACTGTTGTGAGCTTCATTAAAAAGGGGATGAATGCTCATTTGCACTTCTGTCCAAAATGAGGTTTGGTTTTCAGTGGTTTTTTATAGGCATGTTTTTTCTGCTTTGTGTTACTCAGTTTGCCTTCCTACCTGAAATCTCCTATAGCTGCTAAAGCCTCATGATTTATATCATTGTCTTGCTGTATCTCTTTTGATAAAGAGGCATACAGTTGATTCCTTTATTTTCACCATGCTCTTTGTCTTTATCAGCTTTTACTGCAAACCATGGCAATTCATTCTTTCTCAGTCTCTGGTTCCTACAAGGTCTCGTACCAAAGGCAAGATGTTGTGAGATCTGCAGCTTCGTTTATTACAACAGAATTGCATCGACGATTTTGTAGCAAAATGGAAAAGTTAGGAAAATAGTGAAAAGCTGCACCAGCAGATTTCATACATCAGACTATTAGCAAAAAACTGATTTTCCTATTTTGTGCAAAACCAGAGCAATTTTTGTTTGCGTGGAGTCCTGCCAAACCCACATTAATTGTATTTAATTTGATTCCTTGGAGCCCAGATGAAAATGCTTTTCAAATAATTAGTTGACTGTAATCATGAGGATTTTGATTCCGAAAAAAGCCTTGCTGTGGAACATGCACACATATGCCTGAGTTCTGTGGAAGTCAAAGGACATAGTCATTCAATTGAAAGCCTTCCTGAGCAAGGTCAGGAATTTTCATAGGAGTCATAACAACCAGCATTGTCTCAACCTATGCCAGAAATAACACCACTTGTGGTCTACTGATTAATGGTTTTCACTGATTTCCTGTTCTTGGCTTTTTTTCTTAACCACTTTGACAAGGCTCTCCATGTCTGAGACTTGTGCCCCTTGTTCCATGTGGGCCATCAAGCGGCGTTGCCTCTTCTGCAGTATGAGCGCATTCAAAATCTGGTTGTATCTTTGCATCCTGTTACTGTCCTCTCCCTCCCCAGGAAGTTCCTCTTTGTGATGTCTTCTCCGCATTTCTCCACTTGCTCTGCTCTGCAGTGCTCATATTCTCCAGGATGGAAACTGGCTCTACACTGGGAATATCCATTTCTCTAGGTGTGTTGGATGAGAGCAGAGTCTCTTCTCTCATGATAGCTGGTAGCAATATTGGAGGGTTTCTATTTCTTTCTGCCATGGGTTCTTATGGTCCCTATGCTGGGCAATATTCCCAGACTTGCCATGATGGCATTTCATAGCTCAGCTGCAGGTGTGTGCTCAGACTTACAGAACACATTTACATCTTTGGCATCACCGGGTCCCGGCTAAAGGGGTTCAATACTACCTAAAGGACACAGACCAGAACACTGTGCCTCGTTGATGAAGCCCTCGGCGCTGTTGGTGAGCACCATTTTGTATTGAAATTGAGGTGCCAAAAACCAGGTGTAAAGAACTGTGCGGGTGATTCAAAGAAAATAGTGTTTCCATAGCAATGAAGTACTTTAGGCCACTTGTGTAGTACATGAGTTAATAAAGAAGGAGGAGATGAAGTCTGAGTATTTTCTATGGTGGAAGTGAACCAGAAATGCTAAGGGAAAAGCAGATGTTGAAACAAAGATAAAGCCAAGTGCACAAAAATCCATTTTCTTAAAAATAAAACAACCAAAAAAAGGCCTGTCAGAATGATAGTCAGGGTAGCATTTAGCTCTCAATGACTAAGTTAAGAACAAAAAGACTGAAAAAAACAAGCTAAATGGAAAGGTAAACAGCTGAAGAGAGATTTCTGCTCAAAAGATGGCAAAAAGTTTTTCGGTTTTTCTTGTATTTTGTCAAAACGTTAAACTTTAAAAAATTCCACCCTCCTATAAGCTTGTACAAAAAAAGTCCCCAGACCAAACCCCACAAAACCAAACCCAAACAGCCCACCCTTCAAATGTTACTGTGTTTTTCCTCTCTTGCTGTACCCATAAGAAAACCTGGCAGTGGAAATATTTAAATGTAGAATGAACGTTAAAGATAAAACAACAGAGAAGTACTGAGGAAATAGGGAAAACCTTGAACCGCTCTTCCTCACACACTCTCGTTTTCTTTCTTTGCATATTTAGCAGGGTTAAAACTAGGTCAGACTCTACCCACCATGTGCTGCAGCTGCGGCTGTGACATTAGCCTGGAGCTGCCTCTGGCTGCTGTCAGTTTTCAGGGCTGGTATGAGGTTTCTGGTGGAGTGGGCGAGCCCGATCTTCCTCTTGCAGACCGTGGTGTAAATCAGGCACTCTGCAGAGGCAGCGGAGTAAAAGGTGGCGAGGAATGGAGAAAGCATGGGTTGAGTACCTGCAGGCGCTGCAAGAACCAGCAGAAGACCTATCTTGAGGGCATGGCCAGGAAGGTTCAGAGGGATCTGTCGTACAAACAATATTCACCCCGAGGGCGGGAGGCCTGGATCGCAGCAGAGCTAATGGCTTTGAACAAGGGAGGGTTTCCCGTGCCTCTGCTGGAGAGGCAGCCAAAGGCTTTCTTATTGATGTAGACAGGGGTGAGGGAACCAAGATTGGTGGGCAGCAGCATTTGTGCTGTGTTAAATATGAGCCTGACCGTCAGACACCTCATCTACCCTTAATGAAGAAAGAGCAGATGTTCTTCCCTGTCTGAAATAATGTGCACATCAGCACACAGCTGCTTGCCACCATTTGATGGCCTTTTTACTTGAGCAAGAGCATTGCTGGCAAAGGATGGAACCCTGAGCCGGATGCTCAGTACCAGCGTGTTAGCATTAAAGGAGGTGAAACATTTTGTGCTGAAGAGGCAGCAGTTCCTCATCTGGCTCCCAGCAGTCAGGCTGAGGGGCAGAGAGGTTCCCCATTGCAGTGGGAAGAGTTGGCCTCAGGCCTGTTGCCACCAGCAATAGAGGCAGCCCAATTTCAGTGGGAGCAGAGGGCCCCAGGGCAAGTTCTGAACGAGGTAGAAGACAGGACTAGCCTGGCTGCTGGGAGCAGTTGTTTTGTCATTTGCCGCTCTTTGTTTTCCAATCACGTCATCTTACTGGTCTGCCTCACTACCAGCATCCCCTCATGGAAGATTGCCCTGTGTCACCATATTGTGTGGCGTGTAACTCCTTGCACCCAACTACAACTTCTTTTATACTAAAGTTTAAAGGACAAAGATCCAGTAACTAAAGCTTCTTGGATTTCTTTCCAGGGAAGCATAAATCCTAATATGTTGCCACTGCAACAGTATATTAGCCCTGACAGATGGACCTTTAACAAATCAGGGTCAATACTGACAAGGTGAGAGATTTCCTTCTCAATTCTTGTTATTATTCAGAAATACAAAATAAGTCAATGGGAAGGGAGGCGGTTCTGCAGCATGCCTCTGAGAAACTCCAAAAACAAGTGCACCCCATTATTCTTGCTTACTGTAAGAAAACTTGGATGGCATACAGCCTTTGGGTCCCAGGCTAGTGAGACTGTACCTGCTCTTTCTTTTTGATGAGGTATTCTTTTTTTATTTTGTGAAGTGGGACAAGCAGCACCTAAATAAAGTTGCTGTATTCACTGTCTAGAGAACTTCCTTCTTCGCATTCCTTGTGGTAAGCTCTGATCTTAAGCATGTAAAATTAAATAGTGTGAAGACTCTGGTTTGGTTTTATTCCTATTACTCAGGACAAAATGCTGGACTTCTAGAGTATCTTGACAACAGTAGGATGTAGGGAGGAGGAGGCAGTATACATGAGAAGACAGTGATCCAAATGGCTTTGGCTGAGAGGAGCAGTGAAATGAAGGCAGTTTTTCAGCCAATACTGTTGTGTAAAGGATTCAGAATACATCTGCCATGCTTCACAGCCTGCAGAAGCTGTTATCATTCATGAAAGGCAGAATATTTCACTAGGAATATTTGAACCATCCCTGATCTGCTGGATATTGTTGAAATGGACTTTCAGACTTGCTATCCAAACAGCCCAGCTGTGCTGAGCAGGGTCTCTAGCAGGGAACCTGGGTACAACAGGGACTTGACACTCCTCGTCGGAGAGAATTCACTATCTGAGGCAATCAGGGCAAGGTGAGGGTGCTGGCAGTGGTGGCATTGATTCTGAGAACTGATGGTGAAGCTGCCATAGCTCTACAAATCTGGGCCCAGCAGAGCAACCGGTGCCAGGCTGAGCGGGAGCACTAAGAGACCTTCCAGCTGAGAGCTGAGCAACGGCCATCTAAAAACTGAGGATGCAGTGCTCGGTGCACTCCCTGCCATCTGCAACGTGTGGTTCAGCTCAGGACTAACACAGAGGCTGGAGGAGAGTTCTCATCGGCTGTCTTTTGTACAAGGGCAGATGTTACTTGGCAGCAATAGATCTGACAGATCTGAACAGATTCTCACTTCTGAAAGTGCTGGTTGCTGCCTTAGAAACTAACCACCTGCAGTTCATTTTGTATGCATGGACACACGTATGCAGTCCCCAGTCCCCTTACCCGAGATTTCCTGCATGCTAAACATGGCCAAAGACAGTCAGGTGTTTTTCTACCATCGAAGTGAATCCAGTAGGTTCCTTCACTCAAGATTTGATTCCATCTGATCACCTGCCCTTATATAAATGCAGTTTGCTCTCCTGTGTGAGCCTGGCTCTTGGCAGCCCTTAGCTGTACTGGCAAATGGCAGCTCTTAACTGTGGGGTGCCCTTCTCACCTCAGCAGTCTCTTCTGATAATGGTTATTTGTCAGAGTAAGTCCCCTGTGGCTTAGAGGTGAAAGGGAAGATGGCTTTTCTAAAATGCTTGACTCCTTTGGGTGAGAGTGTTTTTTTTCCCATGAAGCGTGTCGTTTGTGGCAGTTCAGCCTTTGAAGAGGATTGCTCAGGCTGGGGTTTGGACATGGGATGCAGGCATCAAGCTGAGCAGGAGCTCTTCAGCCACTGGGCATAGAAAAGGGGAGACAAGCTGCCAAAAACTTCAGTAAGGTCAGTGTGCAGCAAGACCTTCAGTCAAACCTGTCGCATGCGCTGGTGGCCAAGGCAGTACAAC
The DNA here is from genome assembly GCA_013396935.1 of Baryphthengus martii. Lineage (NCBI taxonomy): Eukaryota > Metazoa > Chordata > Aves > Coraciiformes > Momotidae > Baryphthengus > Baryphthengus martii. Next base: position 43,671 of record VWZK01004517.1, read on the forward strand.
TCCTTTGGGCCTGGGAATGGGAGCCTTGGAGGATTCTATAAACAGCTATTAATCCTCGCAGAAGAAAGGAGGCTTCCAAAAGCCACAAGGAATCTCTGACCCTTTTAGACCTCACCTGCAGACTGTGTCCCTTGCGGGGGGGTGGGGCAGCATGTTGGACCTTCCCAGGAACGTTACGATTGAAGTTTTCTATCAAGCACCTGCATGTTTATCTTGGAGAGCTTGAAAGAGTTACAAATCTGCAGAGTGCATATCAGGCTGAGATGGAGAGCACAAGAGCAATCATCATTGCTGTGGCAGGCAATATATTATGGCTGGCTTACCAGGTTGAAAAGTGAATACAATTCGTCTTTGTGTTTGCTATAGTGAGGGATAAGAGACTGTTTTGCTTGCTCAGGTGTTTTGAGTCTTTTAACTCTGCCTTTGTCTTGCTGGGCTTGGGAATTAGCTTCTAAGTGTTTGTGCATTCCTCCTTCTCAAACTGGAGGTTATTTGTGTGTTTGTTCAGAATGAAACAGGTCTGCTGAATGTGGTATTACTTCACACTCTTGTTGATTGCTTTGCTGCTGCTGCAGTTTTGGAGGGGAAGTGGCACAAAGAAGCTGAAGTAGTGTTTCTGTTTGAGAGAAACGAGGTGCAGAAGTGGGTTGTTTATTTAAGAAGCTGTTGCCGTGTTTGTTAAAGCAGTGTTGGTTTGTATAGGTCTTCTCTTCTGCTGTAAGAGAGGAGGATAAAAAAAAAAAAGCATTACAGTTCAGGTTAAAAGACTCACGGGCGAGAAAGACACCTAGACACCTAAAAGGGAAAGAAATAGGTGCAAACAGTAGCATTCAGAAAATTGTATATTGACAAAAATGTTGGCCTTGCTTCTCAATTAAGCTGTCTTCCTGCTAATTTGGCTATCTGCTTCTGGAACAGAATTAATTAGCATCTGGCCAGCTCAGAGCTGGGGCACACAGCATAAGTCTGTCAGTCCTCATCCATACAGTCATGCCCTCAGTGTGACATTAATGCCTAATGTGCAGCTGGTAATATTTTTTTTTTGAGAGTATTATTGAGTTTGACACTGACACAGTAAGGATTTTGTAGGATATCTCCAGACTTTGCTCCTGCAGGGAAAAGGAACTATTCCATAAGAATTCACCATCCAATTTACCTAGAGATGTCACAAAATATTGCCTCTAAATGGCCTGCATGAGCACTGGATGGGTAGAGGTCTTTATTTTTTGCTTCTTAATTCACTGGGAATAATTCATGGGCTGACGGCTGTGCTCGTGAGATGACTGGGTGCATCCCTCAGAAACAAGCCCTGACAATCCACTCAGCACCCAATTTGGCTTCACTGCGTCTGTGCACTTGTAGTCGCTCTGTTATGCAACCTCTGTGCCTCTACCCACAGTCTGTTGACATTCATTTATTCATTTGATTTCAGCGTCGCATGCAGCAACCGCTGTCATTTCCATATTATGAACGGAGGCTGGGAACATGTTGACACAAAGCTTGGGCTCGTATCTGTGCTCAGATAGCAGATGGGAAAAGCTCTGTACTTGTCAAGGAAAAGAGGGTATTCAAGGACATCTTCCCTTTGGATGGAAGCTCTGTTGGGAGAGATGATCAGAAGTGGGACTTCTGTTCTGAGAGAAAAGTTGGAATAAACATTTTGTCCTATTTTTACAAAACAAAATTCCAGTTTACATGGGTTGGAAGAGGCAAGAACTTTGCAACGTTCAGTAGAAACAACCAAATGCTCTGATGCTTCTGAAACAAAAAAGAGCCTGAAAAGTTGAGCAAGAAGTAAATCTTCTTGCTCTGAGTGCTCCAAAGGGCCTGGGATCCAGTCTCCCTCGATGAGGACTAGAATAAGCAATGGAGCCTTTGAACCATGGCACTCCCAGCTCTGCAAGACAGCTCTAGGAAGCCCTGAAGTCCTCATGAAAGGCAAATCTTCCAGTCACTCTCCCCTACAGCTTGGTGCCTAGACATGCCCATTGTGGTATGAGAAATGTAGCAGTAGGCATGCACAAAAAAAAAGATTTAGGAGTGATTTTTGGACTAAACGGTGTCACGTTTGCCCAGGGCTGTGGGGAAATGGAATGGATAGTTCTCACTCCGCTTACCTCTCTAGCTAATGCTATTCTTTCCAGTCTGCATTGCCTGCATTTGCCTCCCCCATTCCTAGTTTGATCTAGCAGCTTGAGACGAGAGATGTGATGTGGGTACATTTCTCATCTGTATTACAGGATAAAAGCTGCCCTTTTATTTCTACCATTTGGAGAGGAGAGTAAAGGTGGATAAGCCCTCCATAAAAAGGTGAGACCAGCAGGTGCCCTTTCATTTTCTCGGGTTGTCTTCTTGTCCTGGAGGAAGATGGATCTTGGCTGAGAGACAAAAGCACAAACTACCTATTGAATAATATTCTACAGGTGACAGAGGCTGCAATGGTAAGGGAAAAGAGAAGTTCTGTGGAGGCAAAATGCAGGTCACGTGGAAACAGTGGCTTTAGCCTTTGCATATCTTCATTTGACCTCCTGTCACAAACTGGCCAAAGCTCTGAAAGGACCTACTTTATCTCTCCACAGATAGGAAATTTGCCTCCCTGTAATTTTTGTCTAAAGTACTTATGCTATAAAAATGTGATGATTTCCTCTGCAGCACTCGCCTGCTTCTATAATGGGATAATTGCAGATAAAGGTAATGTGGTTTTAATTTCATATCATTATTAGCTTGCTGGTAGGTAAATGTATAGGAGATGGTTTAATAAAGCAATTTGAAATTTCCCATAGCAAGCTGTTGGAAGGACATATCAACCATGAGTGAACAGCACAGGCTTAATCGATATTTGCAGAATTGCAAGAGAGGAGATTAGGAGGGAAGGTAAAATGGGATGGCCTGTCCCTAGCTTCGGTGAGTTGACAAATGTTCAGGGCTACGGTTCGGCCCGGGGAGCAGCACTTCTGCTTATGCTGTTGAAGCAAGACCCAGAAGCTGTGGCTTCCAGTCCTAGCTCTGCCAGAGATGGTTGTTTCTGAAGTCAAGTAACTCTTGTGCTCCCACAAAGTGAGATCAAAATGATTCCCTTGCTCTGGAAAAGCACTGATAAGAAATGTTCTTCTTTGAGCACCTGTGGGTGTTGGAGGCAGCTGAACTCTGTTGATATCTCCTGGGCTGAGTAAGGACTAAACCAAGGGCCCAGCAAGTTCAGGCTTTGATATCTACTGCACCAATAGAGGAAAATGCCTTTTGCTTAGTCTGTCTTGCATCATTTGACACAAAAGATCAGCTACTACGTTTCTGCCACTGTAGAGGCTGGTGAGTAGTTGTCTGATTGCAGCTGGTCTCTCCCCTGTGAGGTGAGCAGCCTAAGTAGGAGAATAGCAGGAGCTGTTCCCACACAGGTAGGCATTGCATTAATAAGCTGGCTTGTAGCCCTTTATTCAGTGTGTTTTGTCCACAGCTCTTTCTTTTCATAAAAGGATTTTTCCCTGGGCTGAAGGCACAAGCATTTCTCTATTATTAAATTCCTGCTTCACTCCCCTCATTTAGAAAAGAACTAATATAGAACTATGTTGGATCTCCAGCTCCCTGACATCTCTTTGATTTCCCATATTGTCCAAACATTCCATCATCTCAGTCAATAGCATACTCAGCCCTTCAGCCATGCAGGGACCATCAGCTCACCCGTTAGTCTTCAGATATTCAATTCTTTATGCTGGTTTTTTTTCTTTCCATTTTTATACCTGGCTTATAGCCATGTTCTTCACCTTATGGAAATCTTACCCTGTGTGCTCAGGTCTTAGTAGAAATACATGCTGTTTGTCAAGCAGCCTCTTCAGCTTCTTTCTTTCAATTTGTCTATTCTTAGGATTCAGACCCTGACTTTCATACCAGGTAGGATTGCAGCAGCTGAATCCTGCCAGATTCGCATGTTGAAATGTATCCCCTGTACGTGGAAGTAACTTTAATAGCTCTGAATGTAAAGGGAGTGCAGGTTATCCTGCCTAGAATGGGGATTTGACTCTGATTAAACTCTTAAAGATAGTGTTATATATTCATAGAATCATAGAATCACAGAATGCTTTGGGTTGGAAGGGACCGTTAAAGGTCTTCTAGTCCAGCCCCCCTGCACAGAGCAGGGACATCTACAACTAGAGCAGGTTGCTCAGAGCCCCATCAAGCCTGACCTTGAATGTCTCCAGGGATGGGGCCTCCACCATCTCTCTGGGCAACCTGTTCCAGTGTTCCACCACTCTCATAATAAAGAATTTCTTCCTAATGTCCAATCTAAATCTACCCTTCTCTGCTTTAAAACCACTGCCCCGCATCCTATTGCTACATGCCCTTGTAAACAGGCCCTCCCCAGCTTTCCTGTAGGCCCTTTTCAGCTACTGGGAGGCTGCTATAAGGTCTCCTGTAGCCTTCTCTTCTCCAGGCTGAGCAGCCCCAACTGTCTCAGCCTGTCTTTGTAGGAGAGGTGCTCCAGCGCTCTGATCGTTTTGGTGGCCCTGCTCTGGACCTGCTCCATCAGGTTCACGTTAGCTGGACATTGAGCCCTGGGCCATTACCCTCTGAATGTGACCACCTAGCCAATTCATTATCCACTGAACAGACCACCAATCAAACCCTTATCTCTCCAACTTAGAGAGAAGGATGTTGAGGGGGTCAATGTCAAAATTATGCTGGGATGCAGCTCACCAAGTCCCATAGACTTGTGTATGTTCAAGATCCTCACATTGTCGTGAACCTTGTCTTCACTTACAGTAGGAGGAACTTACTATTCTTCACATCCTTTTCCAAGTTCAGCTCCAGCCGCGTCCTGCCTTCCTGACCTCACCCCTACAGAACTGGGCAGTGTCCCTATACGCTTCCCAAGATACCTGTTGCTGCTTGAATTGCCTGTACAATTCCTTCTTGCTATTCCTTATGAATGGTTGGGTAAGAACAAATTATTTTAGACTAATATTAGTAAAGAAGTTCCTTTGTGTTTATGCTTTGTGGCTCAGATATATGATAACAAATTCCATGTGTCCATTTAATTAACGCTCACAGTGCAGTGAAGAGGGCTGCCCAGTGATAGAGAATATGACTTTTGACTCGGCAAATTGAAAAGTCGTGATAAAAGGTGATTAATGTTATTTAAAAATGCAATTACTGTTTGGCACAAGGCAGGTTTGGGTCTTCTCTGATCGCCGAGGAGATGCTGCTGGTGCTGGCTGAACTGTAAATGTTTTATGACTTCTCTCACCTTAGAAAAAGTGCAGTGCCAACCTGTCACAGGAGCACACTTAATCGCTCTTTGACAGCATTTCCATTGTTGCCTGAATATGCACCACGACCTTGCCTTCCACCCCCACCTCTGCCCTCAGAGCTCTTGACATTAAAAGCTATTGATGGATGAGCTTGTTTTAACTAATTTTGAATCCACTTGAACATTACGAGTTTGAAAGTTCAATGCTGATGTGACTGGGTTCCTGTCCTGAGGGAAAGGAGGATGCTAGCAGAAGGGGAAGGAATTCCAATGGGAAAAACTGGTGGAAGAGAGATAAAGGTGGTGACGAGAGACATCAAAACCCAGCTGGTGGTGAGAAAGGATCAGAGACTGAGCAGGGAATGGAAAATTAAATACAGTGTGTGCATGGGGACACGTATTTGGCTCATCCCTGAAGCTGTGCTTAGCAGTGGGTTTTCTTCTTGCCTGAAAAGTGACTTAGTTAAGAAAATGAAATCTGTTTTGCAAGGAAAATTACCCGTTGTACATGTGACGGGCTGAAAAAGCTGATGGACTTGATCCTATGTTCCAGATCATGGAAACCTAGGAGTCTGACTCTTTAAAGACATCTCCCCCTTTCTCCCTACCTTTTCCCCTCTGCTCGCCTGGCTCAGACAGATGGGAGAAGGGGATTAATGCAGGAAAAAAAAGCTCTGACAGACACAGGAAAGGCAGTTTTCAACCTGAGGGAACTGAAAAATATAATCAGACACATGTTGGATTATATAAGGTCAGGTGCTGCATAAGACCAAGCTGGTTGTTGCCACATGCCAAGAGACTGTCCACTCCCAGAAAGGCCTCCCCTTCAACAGGACTTGTGTGATTAGGCAGAGGCAGCTCAGGAAAAGTTAAGATTGCATAAAGCAAAGCAATCTCCCATTGCTTCCAACATCTCTTCCAGAATATGATCTTCCTTTCATCACTATTCAAAAGTATTAATATCTTCTCTGCTCATTGCATCACATCTGGATGGCTGACAGCATATAATAGAGGTCAGAAAAGATTGTATTTCTTGGTCTCCACTTCACTGGTCAGGAACTGGCTGGTGTAGATGAGGCATGCTTACAAGATTATAATGGTAATTTGTAAGCCTTTGCTCGAAGCACTGCAACTGAATCTGTTGTACAAGGGAAGCTGATGGCTGAAATCCAAGTCTTTGATAAATCACTTTATTGCTGACCTAATGAGTTCTTCATGACAAGGAGATTTCTGCAGCGGCTCATTCAACAAGCTATTTTCTGTACCGGTGGTCAGGACTGAAGAAATGTTGCACGCAGAACAACTAGGAGGTATGCCACTTTGCAGAGATTAATTGGAGAATTGATTGGTCTCATTGTTAAACACCAGATGTTCTCGCTGTTGTAAAAAATATAAATAATAACAATAATAAAAAATATATCCAGCTTAATTTAGATTTACTTCATTAAATGCTGATGTCACTTCATTCCACCCTATTCAAATAATTGATAAGATTAATGTGTTTTCTTCCCAAGAGACTCATTCTCTCTTTCAATTAGTCCTAAAAGTCTGATTTGAGGGGGAGCAGGGCAAAAATCTCTGAACCTGATTTTCGTCTTTCCTTCTCGCAGAGGAAAGTGTGTCAGGGAAGGTCTGGATCTGCACAGCTCATGGATGGGGCAGCACTGTTACCACTTCCAGCTCCACGAGGTTCTTCAGCCCATCACCCTACACAGAAAACAGCCCTCCTACAAACAAGCCTGAAGGTGAGGAACCATCACGGCCCATAGTGATGCTGCTGGGGTTCCGTGGTCCCTGCTCAGCATAGGGACGCAAGCCTGCAGCGGCACATCAGGAGTGAAAACAGTATTGTCTGCATTGTGCTTTTAACTACCTAGGTCTTAGCAAAGGGGGCTGGTGTCTTTTCTCCCTAACTACAGAAGGGAGAACTGAGGTGTGCAGCCAAGATGGACTTTCAGGTGCCACCTATGTCCTCTTATTTCACTGTGCTTTTTCTCCTGAGTTCCCCACAGTACTAGAGCCCATTCTCTTGCACCAAGGACCATTTTAAAACTTTAGTGTAATAACCAGATGGAGCTATCTGAGGTCTTTAAATAAATGGCATCTTAGATGACTAATTATTATGAGGTGACTAATAGCTAATGCTTCTGGGCAGAGCTGTATCTATACTACTCAGTCGTCACTACAGTCACTAAAAATGAAGAGGAAAAAGAAAGATAAATTTTGCCTGAGCTGGAACTTTTTCCAGGTCAAGTCTCTTCTTATTTCACTGTTAATCTTGAAGTATTACATAAAGAAACTTCTGCAAGGTTGAATCTGAGATAATTAAAATGAAACCTTTTCTCTCTGGAGACAACATGTTGATCTGGGCAGCGCTGAACCTTCTCATGGGACCCTCCCAAGGAGACATCTCACCACGCTGGCGGCTGTGTGCGCAGTGCGGCGGGGGCTCGCTGTCCCTCCTTGGGTGAGGATACAAAGAGCTCTCCTGAGATCCCTGCAGAGCTCTGCTTAAACAGAAGGTAAAATGCACTAGTTCAAACAAAGCACACACTTTTGCATTGACACCAGCCCTCTACAATGAAATTAAAAGTCATTGTTCAAGGTGGGATGCCCAGGGTGTCTGGAGCAACAAGGCCCCAGCAACAAGCATCTGCAGGGATGGCCATGTTTTTTTGCTGAATTGTTTGACTTATTTACCAGCAGTGGAGATTTGTCTTGTATTCTCTATGTCTGCAGCCCAGACTGCTGACCCCACAGTCCCTCCCAAAAGAAGACACTTCATCACCTTTCTCTGCCTCTTTGGGCCATATTTTTATGCTTCATTTTCCTCTGTTTCTCTTCCTCCAGGAAAATTCCCGTGTTGGCCAAGATTTGTCGTCTCACATTTTGACTTCTCTTCTCCTCCTAGGAATTGTCTTGCACTGCACAACATCCTTTAATTCTCTATGGGGAGCCTTCAGTGGCCTCCCTCAGCGCTCAGAGGAAGGATGGGGCCACACCTGTGCCCATTGACCAGCATCCTCCTGGGGCAGCAGTCACCTCTATTTCTACAGCACCTATAGGAGCTATAGGCCATACACGGTGTAAGCACTGCAGAGGATACGTAAGTGAGAAAGCAGGTAAATCCTCCCGGCCACTGGAATTCAGTGTTGCTCTGTTGACTCGTGACCCAAAGCATGCTGACAAATTGCGTGTGTCAGAAGCAATAAGCGACGTGAAAGTAAAAGATCACTGGGTGTCATTTAAAATCATAAAGGGTTTAAAATATTTGCCAGGCTTCAGTCAGTTTGTACAGGATGGCTTTTCACTTTCCTGTGTGGTAATGGACGTGCACTTGGGTGTAAAAGCTTCCTGGTAGCCACCATTTTAGGAAGTTCATTCCACACAGAAGACTCAAAACCAGGCTCTTTTTGCCTTACTGGTGCTTTCACTGGCACACGAACCGTGTGCTTTGAACAATTGTCTAAAGAAACATTTATTGATGCTGTAGGGAAGCTCAGGCTGCTGGGACTGGTGGGTTTTTTTTTAAATGGCAAAAAATGGACTGAGTTCACACCAACAGAGATTAATTCAGTTATTTGTTTTACATTCCGTCTGGGCTGACCTCTCGTTTGTTGTGGGTTTCCTTCCCCCCATTTAACCCTTTGCTAACTTAAGCAGCAGTAGCCCTTGACACCTGCATGTCCTGAGTTGTATGTTGGCATCTGATTGTAGGAGGAACGTAGTTGTAATAGGTAGAAGAAAGATGTTTGACATTTTAGGGGGGTGAGGGAGTGTGTGCATGATGAAAATTAGACAACAATTCAATTCTCTATTGAAAATCATGTTGTGTGTTATCTGCTACCTCATCGTGCCTCTGCAGAGCTATCAACAGCTGTGATATCACAGCTGTCAACTTGTAGAACCTCGCAACTTACGATTAACAGGATTTCCTCTTCAGTTGTTTAAGTAATAACAAGAGATACCCTGTGGAAAGCAACAGAATCCACAGCAGTCAAATGTTTCTCTGAAATACTTTTCAGCTTATTTTCTGGCAAGAGGCATTAAACACCATGCTTTGAATATCTGTAGTCAGCTGGAGCTTTACGGGCTGCATCTCACCGACCATGAACTGGGAGAGCTCCCTTGATTTCAAGGCAGACATACTGAGATTTTGGCTCTGTTTTAGCTGTTTAATCTTTTGTCTCTGGTACAACCTGGAGTCAGCTGAGGCTCTGGGGTGGACGTGCTGGGTCTTTCGTGTAAACTGAGTACACTAAGGACATCAAAGGGGCTTTCAATTATTAAACTGGCCTAGTGTTGTGTGTCTAGAACACACACAGAATAAGACAACTTTTGAAAAGCATAAACTTGGATCTGATGAATAAATAAAAGGGTTCAGAGAACAGTTTTTGCCCAACCTTACACATCCACAGCAAGACAGACTTAGCCCTTGTGCAGCTTTCACCTACCACCTTGCTGGTGGCACTAAAAGTTCTATGCAGATCCCTTTGGGTCTCTGATGCACTGTCTTTCCCACTATATCCGATGGGAAGGGCTGGCATCAGCTCCCCACTGCTTCCAGGGCTGCCTAGATCCTGTCTCCCATGTCCAACCTCCCGCCTGGTCCTGCCATGCTGCCCAGAGCTCCTTGGCTCAGCTGCGGAGCAGGCTGGGTGCAGACTGGGTGCCTGGCAGGCAGTGCACACCTTCTCCAGAGGCATCACCTGGGGTATGACAGCTGTCACAAACCTTTTTAAGAGGGCAGTCCATCCCATTGTAAGCAATGGGATTATTCCTGAAAGCCCTAAGTTTGGCGGTTAGCATTTAGCTAGTCAGCAAATCATATTTCCTTGTGTGCATTGAGCAAACTTGTGGGTCTAGTTGCTACCAAGAGCACCTCTGCCTTCTAATTTTATAAGGAATATCAACCAGTATGAAATAACAACCAAGAAAGTCCACCAGTTCTTTTGCAGCCATTCTTTGGTGTAAACTCCAAAACTTCTCGTTGCTGATTAGCCAGGAACTTGATAACATGATGGAGGTTTGTGTCACAGCTGCTTGAGAGTCCTCAGCCATGGTAAGTTCTTCATCTTGCCTTGGTGGCCTTGTATGATCATCAGCAATTCCTTTTCGTCTGTTTCCTGTCTAGAAAATGAAATTACTGCTCTGCCTTGTCTAGAAACAGGCTGGGTGAGTGGGGCTAGAATCTCTGCTGGCGTCAGCTGGACCTGCTGTAAGTTATAAAGCAAAACTGAAATTTGACATTTTGTGGTCCGTTTTGTGGTATAGTTGGGTGGCTATCTATTAATGTGCCTCTGTGTGTTTATCTGTCTGTCTATCTTGTCCTGTAGCCAACTACTACACACATATATGTGAAATTACATTTCAGTCCTGATTCACAGAAGTATTTAGTGCCTCATAAATCCCTCTGCAATTTTGGACATTTCATCTTCTTTATGATATTTTTAATGTAAAGCTGGCAAATAAAAAGCGAAATCTTTCAGTCACTCGCTGCTGTAGTCAACTAGCTATAAGAAGAGGTGGTAAAGTTATTTATATTTTTCAGAGAGAATAATTCTTTTCTGTCCTTTCACATGGCAGAAAAAATGCTCTGGTAATGTAGGAGCTTAGAATTTCCTTTGGAAGTGACTCTAATCGACTTATGAGCCAAATGAATGGGGTTCACTTGTATTAAAAGAAAATGTATAACCCTTCTATGTAGTTAAAATGATGTGTGACATGTAAATATTCTGGAGTAAAAAATTGCATCCATTAAAATTTGTGAAAGAAATAACTAAGGAAAATGATGTTTCAAGCAATTTCTTGCCTGACCTGGGGCTTTGCAGTTCATCAGCCAGCCAGCTGAGTGGTCCTCTCCTGCTTTCCAGTTCTGGCTTATTTGAGGCCAACATGCCTCAGTGAATGGCTGTGCACTGCGGCTTCTTAGATTAGCGCTAAATGGGATGTTTCCATTAAAGCTCTACTTATTTAAGCACTAAGGTCAGAATTTTTCAATATCTGAGGTGGCACTTCAGGGACCTTGATGTCCCCAAGCTAATGAACTGGGGCAGACTGGTAGGTCCTCTTGGAAATTGAGAAACTCATACACATACTGTTCAGGAAATATTTCTTCACCTTTATAAAGGAGATTTCACTGCTGGTTTGACTCCTTGTCTGTTAGATATTTTGGACCTCATATATATATGTTTTTTCTTTTTTTTTAGGAATTGCTTTTCCATTAAGAACAAAAAGAACATTTCCCATAAATGCTTTGTCTTTTGTCTGTTTTCCTGTACCTTGAGAAATGCTCATCTTCATGTTCTTGTTTACTCACAAGATGAAAACGTACCTTTTCGTTCTAGTCATCGTGTACGAATTTACAATAAAAATGAGGGATATAAGCCATCAGAGACATAGCTACAGGCAAGAAGCGAAGTGGGCTTAGTGACCTTGATGTGCATGCCGTAGTTGTTATGGCAACAGGCAAGTGAAATCACTGTTGCTAAGGCTCAGAGAAATAAAGCAATCTCAGCCACTTAATGGTCATTATTCTCCAGTAACTTAATTTTGAGTTTGCTGCAAGCTAAACTGCAAAATGAGTCAGCAAACGATCCGAAATACTTAGTAGAAATATGAATGAGAGGAGTTTTCTTCTCAGCCCCCTTCCCCTGAGCTCCTCCAGTGATACTGTCAGGAGCAGCTACAGAATTTTTGAGCACTGGGTGAATCCGGGAGATGATTCCCAGAGCCACATTGTGACACGAAGTGCAACCTTGAGGCGAGAGCAGCGGATGGTGCGTGCTGAACCCCTGGAAGAGCAGGAGCCAGCGTGGCCTGGAGACATTCCCCTTTCTTGTCCAAGAACAGTGATTTGCAGGTTTTCTTTATGAACGACAAGATATAATGCTATTCCCAACGGTACTAGAAACTTGAGGTCTTTTTCTCCTCTTCTCATATTGACTTATTTGCTTGGTAGAAATTCTAGTAAGATGAATGTTGGAAAACTATTCTTTGGGATGAATGTTGTAAACCTTAAACTGGTTCAGGGGTTTTAGCAGAATAGAATATTGGAAAACTTCAAGAACAGAACAAGTGTGCAAATATCAATGCCAATTTTCGTTGAAAAGAGCAAGAAAAAAAAGCCATGAAAAATCTTAATCCCAGTAACATCAGTGGAAATTGACTGCACACTGTGGGAAACTGTAGTCAAATTGCCTTTTGCTGTGGATATGAATATCACCATGTGTTTGGAATATCGCTGTTTCTCAATTCTTTCATAGATCAAAGCCAAAAGGAGGAGAGTCTATCCCTAAAATAAATACACAAACCCCCCTATTACAGACACACCAACAAATCCCTCAGAAATGTCATTGCAGGCTCTAATGTCCTGCTCCATGGTTGTGAATTAGTGAAGATTTTTCCAAAGGCTAATTGCAAACCTCTTTCACTTCCCAGTTAATTTCCAACAAAACCAGATGTGAATTTGCAGTTCAGGCCTCTATATTGTTCCAGAAAAAGCAGTGGCATTAGCAGCTGAAAGCAGTCATTATGTGTTTGTTCCTGTAGCAGACTGATTGCTCATCAAGCAGAGCAGAACCTCATACAGGCTGAGCTGGATCACAGAGCTATACATATGTATTCCTGCTTGAAAATGGACACAATCAGGCCATTCATGTATCCTGCCAAGATGCCTCTTGGTTTCAGATGCCCTCGTGATTGCAGGGAAGATTTGCTTCTGCGTCTGTATACGCTGGCATTTATCAGGATGGTCTCCATTGAAATCAGCAGTATTTTACTGAAATGTAGATGAAGTTGGAATCGATCCCGAGGATGAAAGCTGGTCCTATGGAGGACATTAGGATCGGTGCCCCTGCATTCATGGGGCTTTGAAAATGTGCCTGGCACATCTCTGTGATGTGGGGCTGCAGGGATCAAGATGAGTGCTAGGACTTGCCATTGTCCTTAGGCGTTGCTGCTGGCTCAGCACCGCAGTGCCGAGCAGAGGGCTTTGGCTGCTTAACTGGATTTTGTTAAGGTTGTTCTGCCATAGGAGGGATGTCATTGCAGAGTTGCTTTCCTGGGATAGTTCTATCAGAGCTGCACGTTTGACAGGAACCCACTTCTGCCTCGATCCTGAGCAAGCTGGCTGGAGTGGAGGAGGGTGCTGCTTTCCTCTCAACCTGCCAAAGACGATGTTCTGGGGCTGATCTGCCCAGTGAGCCTGTGAGCCATGCCCTAGCATCCCCTCATAGCTGAGGACCCACTGGGCTGCGCAACACTGTGGCCATGTAGCTCAAATCTGAGGAAGGTGCATGTGGAGTAAAGAAGATATTTGAGAGATGCCACAGCTTTGAGAAGCTGCTCTAATAGAGGAAAAATAAGGGCACCAGTATTACCATTTTCTTTGAGTTTTACATGTTATTTGAATCCATTGTCTGCAGACCCTTCCTCTGGTGTGTGAAGGACTTTTCTAGAACCTGATGTAGGGTCTTTAGTCCCTCTCTGACTGCTCTGTATCATGCTGGTTTTGGAGTAATCCACTTAGTGACATATATTGCTAAGGCTCCTTTTCTTTCCAGCACTTTTATCTGCTTGTTTAAAACTCAGACTGGCTGATTGTTGGCAGGGCCTCCAGCAACTATATGTAATTAAAGTATTCATTAAAAAAAAATTGATCATTAAATTAAGTGGTTATTGAGAATGTTGTTGCTAAACAGCCAAGCAGATGATTAAACAAAGCTTTGCATGAACATCCAGAATAACAAAACCGATGGTGGAAATTGCCGTTCTCCTTGACATGAACTGCAGCATATCCCAGATCACACTGGAGTTTTCTGCTATACCACCAGAAGGGGAAGAGCTGCAAGAGATGTGCCCCATCAGTATGTTGCTAAGTGGTAAACAAGTTCATACAGCGATGCCTTGCCATGACATGTGCATGTTTTTGTTGTCTGTAGAATTATGTATGGAAATATGAGTCTGAAATGGCACATGAAGGTGTCGGTTGGAAAAGAAAACTATTTTTTTTTCTTTTTGAGGGAATGGAAATATATTTCAGTTGAACTCGAATTGCTGAATTTTATGTTTTATTCTTTTCATCTTTGAAAAACCCTTTCCATTTTACTTCCCTGTGCATCCTTCAGCAAGATATCCCCAGTCTGTCTGTAGCAGAGATTTTGTTTTCCTGATCAGTGGTATCAGAACTGCAGTGTTTGAAGTTTTATGGCATTCTCTGATTTAGTGGGGTTTTTTAATAATGTATTGTGCTTGAGACCTACCTCCGGGATTGAAATGTCACTTGGAGTCAATGTGACCACTTCTTGGGAGAGCAGGAGCAAGAAAGGTCAAATTTTAAAAAGAAAGTAGGAAAGAAACAAAGAGCCAGCAATGTCCAACTGCTTGGGAAAAGTTGGAGGTATCTACGAGTAGTTTTTCAAGCATTCACAGCCTCCCATCACCTTCCCTAATACATTACCTTCTGTTGCAGCTAGAAGAGAACAGAAAATTTTACCTTACTGTTCCAACCATTGTAATGTATAGAGGGTACAGTTATTTTTGTGCATGCTTATAATAGACAGTTATTGCTTGAAAAGACCTTCCTTTAAAAAGAAAAAAGCCCCAAGGTAGAAAAACCCGACCTGTCTTCTCACTGCTAGATAGTGTGGGCATAGTAACACAGATCCAAGGTGTGAGAGGCGGCCTATAGAAGTGATGGGAGTTCATCCACCATCTTCTGGATGTGTTTTGCTTTTGCAAGGTGTCTGGTCTTATTCCTTGAAAAATGCAGTCTGATTGCAATAATGCAGTTTCCTTCTGAATGTATTTGGGAAGCAGCTTCTAAAGCTTCTGTGCTATAGCAGACACAAGAACCTGGCTGGAGAAACGCTTTATGCTGTTAGTTGTATTCTGCACATTTAATCAACATCCTTGTTTATTACCTCACTGCCTTTGTTGCTGGCATTGTTTTCACTGTGTAAGGTGCTAGAAAGGACAGCAGAGACAAATGGAGATTTAATTTTAAAACTGAAATTAGTCTCAAAGTAGTGAAAAATCCATATAAATCAAGCTGGTAGCATTTTCTGATCATCAGTAACTGCCAACGCTTTTCTCTGCAACCTCAATTGCTAGTGTCCTGTAAAAGGCTCTTGGAGAAAGCTTGTGGCACTTGGGAGTAGTTAACTGTCTTGTCTGTGCCTTTTGCCAGAAAGACTCTGGGTTGTTTTACTTGTTTGCCAGGGTTTCAGATTACAGGCAGCATGAAACATGAAAATGGCATGAAAGAGTTCTCTTAATTATTTGCTGCCTTTGATTACAGAAAAAATGATGCTTTTGTTATCCCCATTTCCCAAAAGAAGCATTTTGGGAAAAAATGTTCCATTTATCAATTTAATAATAAGCATGCTCTAGCCCCTGGACTTCACCTCTGCCTGAAAGAATCTCTGGCTGGGGAGGGAGCTGTAGTCTATCCCTCTGCATCATTCAGTCTAAGGTTTGACATAATCACGAAGGATGTCAGTTCATACCAACCATCATATGGCCTGGAGGTGAACTTGTCTCTCTCTGTTTGTAAATAACATACAGAGAGAGATTAATGAAAGGGATGTGTTCCTTTATATGCAAATAAAATAATGAAAGGAGGTAACAGATGATGGAGAATATAGAGGTCCTGGGTTTCTGCAGAACCAGTAAAATTTGCACTATAAACAATTTCCCGAGGAGTGCTTTTGATGGGAAAGTTTAAACGAAGAAGAGAGGAGGAATTGCCACCTGCTTCCTTGGATAGGATGAGGATAAGGCACCAAACTCTTTCACCTTCCTCATAAAATGGGTGAGCATGACATCCCTGAAAATGTCACGTGAAAGGAAGGGAACAATTTGTTTCTCTCTGCTGAAAGTGTGGTGCTTTGCCCACAAGACCTCAATCGTGTCTTCCACCATGCAAAGGTTCTGGGGGCTTCAAGAGGCTCTGGCCACTTCAGCATCACAGTTATGATGTTAACCTAAACAACCTAAAAATTGCTGCCCTGCTTCTATACTCTACCCTCAGCAGAGCGCTTGTTAGCCTCAGACCCTGGCTGCTTTGGAGACCTGTCCAGAGAAAAATGTTTGCAGCGTTGGCAATCATGTTAGCAGTCAGTAATCAATCAGCTCCGCCGGCGTAAACACAGAGAGCGAACGATTGATTACTCACAGCTCTGCTAACGATTGCAGTACCAACAGGCCCCAGGGCTTTAGGGCTTTTAAATGGACTAAAAATTCATAGTTGCTGTTTGGATCTGATCACCTTTCATCTGACTCAGGAAGTTAAAAATAAATTATTTTGTTGGTACTAGGATGCTTATAAAAACAATCTTCTTTAATGCAATCCATAAGCTCTCTCTGGTAAATGACTTGCTGAGCTCGAAGGGGAGCTCCTGATGGTGTTTTCATGTACCTCTGCAACTATTCTGCTGCTGCCTTCTGTAACTCTGCAGCCAAACATGATCCAGAATAAATGCTACGGAAAGGGGAAAGAGCAGTTCTATGTTTGGGTAACTGGTGCTGGGTTTCCCTGGGGAAGGAAATGCTAATGGCACTATGAAACTGCGGTCTGTGCTTTCTGATAGTTTGTGTGCAGGGATTAGCCCAGCCGTGCCAGGTTTATGCCTAGCATGATGATGCTAGAAGCAGTTTGCAAAATCCAAGGGAAATTTTCCGGGGGAAGGAACATCTCTGGAAGATTTTGCTTGACGGTCTGAAAACTTGTTCTGCTAAGTTTCTTTCTTGCCTGGCCATCCTGTGTGGTAATGATGTTGTACTAAGGTGGAAGAAAAGGGCAGATGCTCGGTTCCTTTCTGCGAGAAGAAAGGTTGAACTTTTCGAAGGATCAAATACGTTAATATTGTCATAACCAAGACAGCCAGCCAATTTGTTGGCAACTTTTCAAACAGTTTTAATGTAGTAAAGTCTGCCCTGTGTGGCAATAGCAGCATGGAGATAAAGCAGCTTTATAAGGCTGCAGGTATCTTCCCAAACAGGAAGATTACTTGCTTTTAAAAATAATTTCCTGTACCTAGAATGGCACGACTGGATTGGAGACAAACTTCAAGTAAATGTTTCACATTCTATTAAGTTTCATTCTGAATTGAGTGCCTGCTCAAAGCAGATATATCTTCACTGCACAGTAGTCTTGATAGCATCTTTCATCTCTTCCTCCTGTAAATGCAAAATATTTCCCTATGTAGTTTGGGTACTGTCCTGCAGGATAGTTACTCACCGTAGTATGAATACCCCAGTGGGGCTGGAGCACCTTGGGTCTGAGAGCAATGAGGTACCCCTGCGTGTAACCACGATTTGCAGACATCCTCTCCCTATTTGCTCTTTATCCCCACAAATTCCTAGTGCATTTTTCCCCATGGCTGTTTTGACTTGTAGCCTCTTGTTAGCTGGCATCATTTTTCAGAATGAGCCCTTGAATTTGCTTTTGCGGTGAGAATGTGTTGCTTGTTGGTTACAGCTAAGCCAATACATCTTTTGCTAAGTTAAAATCAAAGTGCTCTTCAGTGTTGCTTCAATTAACATGGCGTGTTAGCACTGACATCCCAATGACTAAGTGCAGTCAGAGTTTAACTGATTTAATTTAAATGTCTTGGAGTAAAGGAATTATCCAGAGTGGATCCAAACCCTGTGTCGTTTTGTCCAATGCTTTATTAGTTTTGAATGCAAAATTAATTTATCAAAGAGCTTGCCAGCATCCAGACATTTTAACATCTTCAGATCTTTTAGTATTTTTGAAACATTTCATTACTGAAACAAACGTATGAAAAGTATCGCAGCTCTTGTTTCAAACGGGCTTCAATTCTACATGCTCAGGGAGTGGTTCTGCCCTTCTTATCAAGGCTGGGGAATGACTCATTCCTCCAAAATTACAATGCTTCTCAGCCAGGGAGAAGGAGCACAAACCAGATCCAGAGGGCAAAGTGAAAATAATAGCCTCTTCTGTATCTTGAAGTAAGCCAGAGATTTAGGAAACCATTTTTGTTATGTTGTAAATGTTTTATGGCTCTGGACTTTTCCTTGCAAAAGGTCTCACTGTGTTAACACTAGGGTTTTAATGTAAATCATCCTCAGAGCAGACTGTAAATATACAGAGGGATGGAGCAAGAGGATACACTGGATAAAAGTACATTTAAGCACCAAATATGTCAAAAATGCAATTGAGGTGATCTGCAAAATGCTGGAGCGAAGACTTGGCACATAGGGCTGGGGGGCACAGGGACTACTGGTGTCGTCTTCTGGTGCCACTTAAGGAGATGTTCAGCTTTGTGCTGTGTTACATGAGTTTGGTACCTTGGTTTCTTGGACTCTGAGTGATTGTGCCCATCTGAGAGATGGTGGTGGACTCGCTTTGGCTTCTGTGTTGGTCTTGAAACACTTCTCAAACTGTGCTGAAGATCTCAGGGGCCTTTGCACTCAAGTGTCAATCTGCTTTTTCCTGCTGCATCAGGTATTCTGGTAGGAGATGTTTCCTCTCTCTGTGCAACTTGTGTCTCTCTTTTTAAGAAAAGTATGTTTCTTCTGGATGCTAACTTGCAAGATCTTGCTGTCCTGTTGTAGAGCTGGGACAAGGCACTGGGGTTTTCCTCTGAGATATACCAGTGAATATGAACGGCCAGTGTGTGCGATGGAGAAGACAAAGAAGCTGATCATGGTAATTGTCTTTAAAAACTAGTAGTGCCTTGTTTCAGCTGGCATTGCACAGTAAGGGAATAGTCAGATCACTGAGCTGGGAAAAAGAAAACTCAGTGCAGATAATATTGAAGTTACTTTCTTTGTCGTGTTTCACAGCACGCTCTTAACAGCACCCCCAGTGTTCATACATGCATCTAAATGATTTCTCCTTGGCTGCTCTTCCCCAGGACATGGAGGAGTGTAACGCCCCATCAAGAAACTATGTGTATGGTAAGAGTGGGGACAGTTTCTCTGGTACTCAGTACACCTCTGGTGCAGTCCTGGAAGAAGAAAAGAGCAACTATGATTTCATCCAGGAATATCCCTGGATTCAGGAGAACAAGAGACTTTCGACATTGCATGTGACCTCTTACCACCTGAACCAGCTTGCCCTATGACATCATTAAAAAGCAAGGTGGGCACTGCTCTCAACAGTCAATTTATCCCTTAATGATAGAGTGTATTGCTGGTGAAAAAAATCCAAAAATCTGACAATTACAGTCATTCTTTAATTGTAACTTGAGTTGTATACTCAAAAGGTTAGCTTGGTGTTTCATGGCTGGCTACTTTATCTTTTAATTAAATGCCCATCAAAACTCTTTGATCTGACGAACAAGAGCTCATAAGATGCAGAGTCACTGCTCTGCCCAGGTAATTCTCAGTAATCCAGATTGTCTCATCCTGCAGCGTGGAGGTAATTTGAATTGAGGCTGCGGGCTGCTGTTGGGCTCCTGTCTCTGCTGAACTTGTTGATTTACATTCCGAGAGGATCTTCCAGGAGATAATGGGATTTGTGAGGAAAGTTGATTTTACCTTGTTATCTGGTGAGGGAATAACTCATCCTCTGAACAAGAAGCAATGCAGGATGGTAATTACTCAGCCAGGTGGAAGATAGCAAGGGATGGGGGAGGCACAGCTGCTTAGCCTGACCAGCCTTGGATTGTTCCCTATTGCAGAAATGCTATCACTGAGTTTCTTTAAGTAATTCCCTGAGGCTAGGAAAATGAGAGAAAATAAGCCCCAGCCCTAGGTTGCAAAAATCATGAGCACAATTGCAAGAAATCATGAAAAGATTTGACTTCATGAGATAAAATTCAGATAGCTTTGGGTTTCTTTTCAGTGTATTTTCTGAGGATTTTGGACACCTAGATCCAAAGTTAAAGCTTCTTCTGGCGTCCTAAGGAGCAGGAATTTAATTTTTTTCTGGAAGTCAAGGATTTTTCTTGTGATCACCTGAACTGGAAAGTTCAAGAACCCCAAATAACACAAGGTTCATAATAACATGTTTGCAAGAACCTATCACCCTGAGGCATCCTGTGTCTGTTCAGTCGCATTCTTCCTGTTTTGGGCACCCTGGCTCACTGCGGCAGTCTCTGGTTTGGAGGCCCTGGGCTCTGTGTTAGTGTCCCTCACAAGGTCTTTGAGCTTTCCTCTTCTCTGATTCAGGGGTGTTGAATTGGCATGTGTATATGTGCCTGTTGTGTGCATCTGAGTGGGATGTTGCTAGGAAGTCCTCATACCCTGGAGGAGCCCCTGGCAACCAAGCAAAGAGGTAGAAAGCAGGAGCAGGATAACAAGAGTACATGGAGCAGAAAGGGAGGAGAAAGAAAGGACCAGCCAGTGCTCAGCAGGGTCCTGGGCAGTGGGGAGCAGGGCTGAGGAGCTCCCAGTAGCCATGGTCTCTGCTCTGTCTATTCTTTTCTTCCTCCTCCTCTTGGCCAGATGTTTCCAACCCCAGCACTATGCTGGTTATCCCTACCCCACATCCTGGACTTTCTTCAGGCATATCTTCTACTGTGCTTCTAGCGGTTCCCAGGAAATGCCTTTCTCCTCACCCCTGATGTCTTCCCAGCTTGAGAACGACTTCATAAGATTATATATGTGATAGCAGAGCCCAAACCAAGTTTAGGCAGCATCTATTAATACACATAAATATGTGGGTCTGTGTGTCAAGCTGTTCTACAGAAGTATGTCTATTTTTAAAAAGGAACTGTTGTATTTACTCATTCCTCAGGATAACTTCTCTCTCTGTGGGAGCTCTGCATCCCCTACCAAGCAGGGGAAGCTCGCTTCTGGAGGGGTCCCTCCAAGGGCCCTTCAACGGGAGCACTTGAGTACCTGCCAGACTTCAGTGCATGTCACTTAATGTACATCACGAGTTAGTTTGTAGAAATCCTTCACACCTCCTCTGAGTGCTGACCCAGAAGGTGTATGCAGGGCTACACAAGAATAATGCTGATTTGATAAATGGCTGATCTGTTTATAAGGCTGCCCCATCCATACAGCACTAGACAGATTGTGCTGGTGATAACTACCACGGTTGACTTCTACTGCAGCGTTATACATTTTTTTGGTACTGTTTGTAATATTCCCTTAGCATTAAGCCTGATGTGTTAGTGTTAAGAATCAGGTTGGGTGTCTTGACCACCAAGTAAATTAACAATCAACTTTGTTCATTCTGAAACCACTGAGATTCCCTGTGGGTCTTCTGTTTTCATTTGTGTGCAGTGGCCTCTGGATCTTCCTCAGCCTCTGAGAGGTAAATTCACATTTTTCTTGTGCTCAAGAGCTTCCTGGGTTTCTCCTCTCAGTCAACAGGGCAGGACAGCAGTCGTCACTTACATGAAGAAATGATTGACATTATTCACATAAGCATTTGCAAAGCATACCATACATCGCAGTAAGTATACCCTAAATGATAGTTAAAACACTTCATTACATTGGTTAATCTTACAGTTAAATAATTCATACAGGATACTATCACCAGCGGCGGTCAAAGGTCAGCTCTTTCCTTTTATCTTGAAAGCCAGTCTGACTTCACTGTTGTCTTATAGGGACACAAGGTGCTAAAATACCGTGTTTGTATAGTTCAGAGGTATTTCAAACTTAACTCATTCCAAAGACAATTGTTCTTATTTCTCCACTAACAGAAACTTTATGCCCTTCTGCACATCAAAACAAACCACAGTGTAGCTTTCAGATGAGATCTTAACTGGCTTCTACCATACAAAATATTCTCATGCATATTTTGAGGAAACCAGCAAACTTTTTGACTAGACATCAAAAAGCTTCATGGGTTTGTTTGTAGACTTAGAGTAGATACTACGGTAAAGACAAACATTTTGATTTCGTCCCCACTTCTAGAAAAAACATACTAATACTCCTCCCGATGGGAAGTGGGAATAAAAGTAAAAGTTCTCCTAAAGTCTTAAAACTTGCAGCCAGTCTGGAAACACAATTTAATTGATGTTCTCCCTGACCTTTCTCATCTTTTCATTTCAGAACAGGGAAACTGAGCCTTGAAGAGCTTTATGGCAGCAGGGTGTCAGTGTTCTTTGTGCTGTAGCTTTTCATTGTGAACTCAAATATTAAAAACTGTTTGTGATTGCTTCTGGTATTAAATGTTAGAGTGAGATCTATAATCACATAACTTTGTCCCTTAAATATAAACTTTTAAGGTATTCTCTCCCAAACTCCATGTACAGGTTTTGACCTGCCAATTAGCAACCACAATGCAGGCACACGAAAAGTGTCCAGCATAAACAAAATCGATTCTATTGATTTCTAAGGGGAAGTTCACTGGAGGGATGGCTCACAAAGTCCTAAAAAGCATGATGTCAGTACTAAATATTTCTGTGATTAGGGCTCTTTTTTTTTTTTTCAACAACGCACTGTATGATTCGAGCTGGACCCTATCAAGACTAGGTTTAACCACCACCTTTCATATGGCAACTATAAGACAGTGACCACCTATTCCTACTTTTCCCCCATCTCCGCTCTCAAAAAAAAATGTCCAGATGAGTCTTGTTTGGGATTTTGAAAGTCTGGAGCTTGGGTGGATGCTGTTTTAAAAAGTAGTGTGTGAGTGGATTTGCAGAAGAGAGAAAGAGTCGTTGCACCTAGAAAATGTGTACGTGTTGAGGGAGACTAGAACAGGGCTTTGGAGCCATGTGGAAGGGTAATTTTCAGTGGTTTGATTCTTGGGGTCTTTTTCTATAAAGGCTGAACTTAATGCAGTTATCAACTTATCCTTAAATGAAATAACTTCTGAGGATCTGAATTTTGAATAATTCCTCAGGTCAGAAGTACAAGGAATATCAGTGGCTTCTGTTTCAGTGTCTGCTCATCCTGCTTCCTGCTCAGTTACTAAGGCCTCTGATCCTGTGGAAAGATAATAAGCTGTAGAAAGCTGCTAATGGACATAAGGGAAGCCTCGGTATCACAAATGCACCTGCAAACTCACGCACTGGAGACAAGAAGGCCTCAGAACAGGCTCTGGGAAGAAAGACCCATCTTCTGCAGAGTCCTCTGCGGGTCACACCCTTCATCTCTTGATTGAACTGATTTGAGTATTTGGAGCTGGTGACCACATTTGGCTTTACACATTATGCTTTATAAAAGGATTGCTTTTAGGCATGAGTGTTACAACTGTAATTCACTGTATAGATTTTCTCAAATTCTTCCTTTCTTAAATGCTGTGTCCACTAGCACAATTAAATAAGCTGTCCAGGGTAGGAGGAACAGAGCCTCTTAGAGGATACCTGCTTCTATCCACAGGTGGCAAAAGGAGACTTTTGAGAAGTTACTTAGACCACCCATGCCTGATTTGAGATGACTAAAAGAAGGTGAGATGGGTATCAACCAACCAATAAAAATGCTGTACTCCTGCCAGTCTGCCCTTCATCCTCATTTCTGGTACAGCTACTGCTGCAAAGGATCTCTCTATGTCAGTAACTCGTCCTCAGGCACAGGCACATCAATTCTTCAGTGCATGACCACTAGAGCCCTATCTAAGAGACAACTTACCCAAGATGGAGGTTTCTTTGCAGACTTTATTAGCTAAGTGTGTCTGATTGTCTTAAAAGGTTGGCTTATCATTGCACATCAGAACCACTTTATTAAGGAAAATCTGTCAGTTATAGAGACTACTGATTTATGAATGAGCTGACCTTAGAGGAGGAGAGTCTTACATTTTGGTAGCATCTTGATAAATGTCATGTAATTCGCAAGGTCATAAATCCCTAAACTCAGACCTTGCCTGAAAGGCCTGAGTGGCAAGAGACACTCCCATCCTCAGTTCCTTGGGAGCTTGCTGGGTTCTCTATGAGCTTCACTGTGAAAAATAACATAATAACATCACATCATTCATGTTTAAAAGACGCATTTTGGAATGAAATCCAGGAAACCCCCAAGCTCCCTTAGTCAAATGCTTGTCCACTTTTTCAAAGGTTCTGTGCTCTGTGAAAACATTTGCATTTTTTTTGTTTATCTTAATGCTTTCTTCTTCTAATTAGGTCTCCACTGCACAGCTTTCAGTCTGTCACGTTGTGAGATACAACTGAGACAGTACATTACACTGCAAAGGCAGTGACTGCAGTAGTCCGAGGTGGGTGATGGAATCACTATCGAGCCTCTGCTTTGATTAGCAGCGAGGTTTAATTGCGATTAGCTGACCTAGTGCCGACTGCAATTTGGCCTGGCCTAAGCAGAACAGCCAGCATTGTGTCAGCTAACTCAGCTCTTCACACATGACCACATCCCTAACGAAGACTAGCCCTTTGGTGGACATCTGTCATGAAATTCTCCATCCGTCTCTCCTGCTCTCTCTTACATGCTGCGATGGACAAAATCATTATAAACGAAGCGTAAGTACAGATACTGGCTTATTGGTCTGGCTTTCTAAGGCTCAGGGCACTCGGGCTGTGCTGTTCTTGGTAAAAAACTGAACATGACAGTGTAAGAGGAAATGGGAAGAATGGGTCAAGCTTTCAACAAGACTTCCCATCCCTTAGCGCCTACAAAGTGAGGATGGGATCATTCTTCCTTCCCTGTTATTCCTGGGGGGAACATGTTCTGTCAAGTATGCAATTGCTTAAAAGTGTGGGGTTCCCTGTTGGCCTGGGGTGAAATATTTCTCTTTCATTGTCCTAGCAGCCTGTGTAGCGAGCATGCAGCCCTACAAACTGTTGTGGCTCCTTGTTCACAGTGTTCCTTGTCATCACCGAAAGTGACTCTTCACTAGTTGACATTAGATGGGGGTTGCATCATTGAAACCTGCTAGTTTAGGATGTTGATGATGTCTCTCTCTGATTTTTAGAAAACAACTATGCTGGCTTCCCCTCCCCACATTGTTTTCTTCTGTTTCTCCATTTTGTGTGGGCTTTCAGGTCCTAAACTCAACAGTGTACAGGTTCAGGTTTGTAAAGGTTCTTAGACATGGAAAAATAATCATTAAAATTAGATGCTTTTTGAAAATATTGCTGCACTTTTCTATTTTCCTTTAAGCTTTTAACTACTGTTAAACATTTGGCCCTTAAATCGTGTTTCTGAAACCAGATTGAGCTCAGATGTAGCCTTTCTATTATCTAAAGCCTGTGCCCCACATTTTGGCAAATCAATCATTTCTATTCCTGCATCGGAGCTGTGGAACAGGCTGTCAACTGATATTAATCAATCTTTGTCATTGCCCGTTTTCAAAAGTCATTAACATGCTCAGCCTCACATTATATTCTCCAGCAGAAAAATAACACATTGTCAACTGTACTTTGTATGAGTTAGTACACAAGTGACCTTATTGATTGCACATATGTAATAGAGGTCTGTATTTACCGAGAACCTTCAAGTTTTTCTGTGTGCCTTTATCATGTTTGCGTTTTCTCTCTTTTTTAAAAAATATATTACTTTGTTTTCCTTAACAGGCAAAACAGCTGTTTCCAAGGAAATGAAGTTAGCTGAGGAGCTAGTATGAACGTTGTAAGTGTATGAAGATATCATGTACATCTGACTGTTGGAACACTAGGAGATGATTAATGACCCTTTAACACATTAAGAAGAAAGGTCTGCCAACACACAGCTATTTCTGTTGTCACACAGTAACACTTTAAATTCCTATAAATGTGGCCACAGTGGAGTCAGCATGTGTAAATATCTTTCTTCTTAGCCTTCAAAGCTTTACAGACGGATTTCTCTTGCTAGTTATTCCTCACAATGCTTGGCAAAGGCTGGCTGTAGGAAAATATCTACCTTCTCTCTTTGTTTTTTTTTTTTAAGAGAACAATTCAGTTTAGAATAGGCCTTTCTGCCATATTGCTTAACTGCCTTTGTTGTTATTTCTCTCTACGTGCCACCAGGGAAAGAAGTGATATATCCTCCCTGGGCTGATCCATGCTGTTGGATGCCATGGTTCCCAGAGTGATGTGGTGGACACTGCCCTGTGGTGCAGTGAGGGGCTGATCCCCTCAAGGAGCTGCAGCCCCATCTCAGCATCCCCAGCTCCTGCAAAGCCACAGGGCTCCCACACCCGCACTCTCTGCCAAGACATTTAATAAGGAAAACCTTCACGGGCTTCTGAGCACAAAACCAATCCAACTCTGATGACAGACCTGAGACCTTAGAAGATGGAGCTACAGGATCCTTTGCAAGGACTGGCGATTAATGTGTATTTCTTCACCATCAGGTGAACATGGAAACTTTAACAGTGTTGAAAGTTAGAGCGTTGCGCTAGCAAGAGCCCTACAAAACCCTTTATAAACGTAACAGTCTTTATATTAATGCAACTCATTTGCAAAGCTGAATCAGAGGTGAGTCCAATCCAGGATGTTTATAAACATATTTCTTATTTCCAGAGTAAATTCATTCTGACCAATAATAACAATTTTTGCCCTTTGTACTGACTTCTCCATGTTTTTTTCATAGTCCCCACTGTTGGCCAAGATCTCACATGCACTTAGAAAAAATATAAGCACTAAATAGAGCACAAGTTAAATTTCCAGTGGTTTGTTGGATTTTTTCCTAAACTTCATTGAGTAAAAAATCCGTACCATATTTAATAAGTAGGTATCCTGAGTCCCTTCCATTTCTAGATTGCCTTAAGGTGTAGCCTCAGGAAAAATACATTATGGACTCTGGTCCTGAGCTGATGAATGCTACTCTTATGGCAGTAAGTTCAAGATGTGAAACAAACTCTTAAGAGTTACCGCTAGCTGGAGACAGCAGCAGGTAATGGGAAGCATTCTGAGGCACTGCTGCTGAAAAGCCCTTTCTAGCAGCTGAGGACCCACAAAACCCGCACAGTACAGGTCGTGACATCAAGACATCCTCAACTGAAAAAAGAAAATAAGGTATTAGTCAGGGCTTCAATAGCCCTTCAATGTCATTGGTTTTATTGGGGCTAAATCTCAGTCAGACAGGTCACTCTGCTGCATTCTCATCCAACACTGTGTTTTGCTTCAACTGGTTTATCAGGAGAATCAATCTCGCTGGTATAATAAGAGTTCTAGTAACTCTGGAAGGAATTTCCGCTTCTGGCTGGTAGAAAAAGAAGAATGTAGAAGTTTCAAATCAGTTCACACAAGGACACCTTAAACTCTGCCCAGTAGAAAGCTTCACAACATAATATGTCTTTCCTGGGAAGTTTTATTATGAATACTTAGTAGGAGATGTCAACACCAAAATGTCAAGTTTCCTGGTCAAAAAACTTGTGTCATCTTCTTTTATCTAGGTTTTATGTAGAAAAAAATGGATGCAGGAGTTTCTGACATACCAGATCCAGCCTGAGCTGGTGACAATAGTAGATAATTGCCAGCAAACCACTTAGTGCATTTTAATAATGTCTGAAGAGCTTCCCAAATCCTCAGCCACATCTCTCCCTAGCATAAACATTTTCAATATTTAATTTGGGTGATGCTAAGGAAGACTGCTGTCCTCTCCTTGCCAGGCAAAAAATTGTGCCCAGGTCTTCCAAGTGCTGGGGCAAACAGCAGTAATGACCTGCCTCAATGGTGAGGGAGGAGCGGCTCTTGTGATTATCCACTGCCAGCTCTGTTATCACAGCAAGAGGGGCGCAAAGAGCTGGGTTTTGAATCCACTTTAGAGGCTGCTGGCTTTTTTCCCCCTCTATAGCTTTGTGCTGTAGCAAATGAGCTTCATCCTGTTTCAGCCAGCGTAAGATGGTGTAGCTTCAGTGATTACATATTTCATAGGCTATTGATTGAAGTGCTCTTACAGCCCTTTCCCATTCTGAATGGATGTTTATCCCCTGGAGGCTTCTTCAAAGGACCCAGGGACAAAGGTTTCAACTTAAGAAAACATTTGTGCGGGTCCACAGAGGCAGCCTTGCCCTGCACAGCAGGTAAGCACGTACTTAGGCACATTAGAGATCATGGCGTGAAAACAGAGAGAGTTATACACATGCCTGAGTGTGCAGCTGGATGGGGACAAACTGTTCTAAAATCAATTAGAAAATGATGCAGGATGTCCATGTCTGTACTTGACACCTATTTAATTTTCTTTCCTTTTTTTTTTTTTTTGTTCTGCTTATGCAAGTAATCTATTAAATAGCAATACCCAAGAAATCAGTACTGTGTCAGAAGAGCACCTTTTCTCTTGTTCCATTATCAGTTTTTCTTTCTCCTCTGAGCATCATTCCTTCCTCTCCCAGTGAGCTTCTAACATCTTTCTGCTTGAATGCTACAGCTGCTGCAGTGCATCCTCTGATTTTCAAAAATAAATTTGTTTTCAATGCCCATTTCTGTCAGGTATTAAGTGCTGTCCAAGTCAGGTCGGATAAATAGTGAAATAAAATCAGACCTGATCTATGTTCTTTCTGCAGAAGGAAAAGGTAATATTTGCAGCCATTTACATGGAGTTGTATAAGCACAAGAAGAGACCCTGTGGTGCAGAGTGCATGACAGCGCATGCTCCTGTGCCCTCACATTTCTGCAGCCTCTCTCCATGGGCTATCCCATCGATTCCTGCTCTGTTTGAGGAGGCTGGGAGGGAGGGCAGTGGGGTGCACAGCAGCCGTAACTGGGCCACCAAGGGCCAAGATTGCCTTAATCAACATCCTTTAATTGGGTGAAGCAGTGGGTGACTTCTAAGACGGGATGTCTTCTCAAAGGTGTAGCGGTATTACTGAGACCTTTATCCCCAGCAGAAATGCTGGGCTGCCCATTAGGCGCCAAGGGATAATGAAGCACTAAATGTGTATCTTGAAAATGTGCTCCCTATAGTCGATTGGAGACTGGGAGGAGGGAAAGCCTCTCGCCCCAGACACGCCATTGCCCATGATTACTGAGCAGGTTGCAGTTATTTCTAGGTAAAACATTAATCACGCTGGATTGATTTTTTTTCTGCTTGGGATATGAGCCTCTAAAGCCCTAAATTTTAACAGAGCATTAATTATATGCTGATTCCTCCCATTAACCAGTGCTTTAAAAAGGTTTAACACAGCCTGTGTGAGGTAAAGGTCTTTCATAGTTGTGCAGTTTTCTATTTGTTATCTTTTCCATTGTGTCTTCTCCTTGAGTTGTGGTTATATTGCCCTTTTGATTTTATTACCTTTACTCATCCTTTTAATTTCGCTGCCCAGAATGGATGAATAAGCCTAGACTGTGTGGAACACCCGTGCCTTGAGAATGCCAAGAAATGGAAACGATTTGACCTCTTGGGATAAAGCACCATGGGCATTGTTTTACAGCCAGCTAAGGAAACCTGGTTTTGTAGATTGTCCCTCCCTCCGACTAAAAAATAAAAAAAATCAGCGAGTAGCAAAGGCCCCTTATGTGTGGAAGCACAAGAGGGCAGTGTTACGTTGACTTGAGTCGCACGAGGGTGCGATTAGCAGAGGAACACTTTCTAGTTCATTAATTCAGCCTGGTCGTGAAGAGGCGGCTGCCCGGGAAGCGGCAGGATGAGACCAGCTCCCACCCAAGGTGGAAGAGGCAGCCAAGCTCAGAAACCACCATCTTCCCTTGGTTCAGTGTCAGCTGCCCTGTGATACTGCTGGGCAGGACGTTTTGGGGCACAGCTCTCGTTCGTGGGCCATGACACCCACCCTGACCGCTTTGGGGGTCTGCTGTGACTTAGAGCTCCCATCTGTCTGTCTGTCTCTATCCACTGGGATTTCTGATCCTACCTTGGGCACAGGGTTGCATTGGTGACACTTGCCCGTTGCATTGGTGACACTTGCCCGAAAGCTCAGCAGAGCAACTGCTTTGTTACCTGCATCTGGGTTTAACGGGGCAGCAATGCCAATCCTTTATCAAATCCCTTCCCTGACCTGGCTGGGAGTAGATGTCCCAGCTCCCACTGTTTCTGATGGAGCTGCTGGAGCATTTGTGCTATGTAACATCTCCCAGGATCTGAGAGAACAAACCCATCTGGTCCAACACAGGGGCTTGTCAGCCTGGTACTGTGTCAGTGAAAGACAACCTCATTGTCAGTCCGTGCCTTTTATGGGGCAATGAAAGGGAAGTTGTTAAGAAAAAAAAATATTATGCGTGGAAACAGCTGTGAGTGTATAAAACTAAAGGTGTTCTCCCAGGGAGAGGAGGGATGAGGAGAGGAACCATTCCACAAAACAAGCAACACATCCCCGGTAGGGTACCAGTAATGTGATCTTTCACAGCGTGGCCCTGTTTTATCTGGAGCTCTCTGGCCTCTGAGACTCCTTTGTCAGCCTCTGTTTTTTTCGTGAAAGATCTGAGAGCGTGGGTTATCTGTAACTTTTTCCCTGTTTTCAAGGAAGCATGATGCTAAAAGCAAAGGTTTTATGTGTAACTGTGGCGACTACTCTTGAAACATGTATTACTGCACACACAAAGTAAGGGTTGAGCATAGACATGCATAATTTATTTGTGCCTGGAGGCTGGTTGCTTTTGCACTCTCTAGTTTTCTGGTGGATGTATCATGCCTGGGAATGGACTTAAGCCATGGACATGAGCATGTTGCTCTGACCCTGACATGGAGGGACTCATCAGCACTTCATACTGTCTCAGCCAAGCCTGCCAGACTCAGCTGGTGCAAAGTCCTAGGAGATCCCACTGCAGGCTCAAAGCCTCAGGCACCATTTTTTGATGTACACAAAAGACCTTGTTTTAATAGGAATTAATTAGCAGTTTAAATACTTGCAGGGTAGGAAATCCCCCACGGGGTATCCTCGTTAAGAGTTCTTTACACATTACCTCCCAGGAGGATGCAGACTTTCCCTTACTTTCCAGCATCCCTCTCTGCTTCAGCAATAACTCCAGTAATTGTATTACAGCTGCGAAGTACCGCAACTGCAACCATAAAATCTTTCCAGTGCTCATCCATTCCTCTTTCCTAGATAGGATTGTGATGGGCAGTAATTTATCAAAGAGTCTGAGGTAATAGTGTCACATATTCGTGCCCAGGGTGCCTTAAAGCAACAACGAGGTGATAATGTCAGTGTAACCACATATCCCGTTGCATTATTTATTGCTCTCATGAATGACAAATTTGTATTTTAAAATGGCTGAGACATTTATCTGCTGTCCCAAAAAGCTGCATTACGAATGTGGCATAATCTTATCTCTAGGGCAGACATTCCCTTTTATTATTGGCATTTAATAAGAGAATGTGTAATTAAAGGAAAGTAATTAACCTATTTCTAGGAACTTTGTATCTTGAATAAACAGGCAGCTAATGCAGCTATAAGTGTTCTGCTGGGAGTCCTGTCTGCCAAAACTGTCTTCTGAGGCAGGTTGGTCTGCATTATAACGAGGGAGAGGACTGCGAATGAATGTCTACAAAATGGTTCTGCAGCATTGCGTTCTCTTTAGGAGTTTTAATTTTGGAGACATTTTGCAAAATCTGGTCTTCTCCTTCTATGGGATGACCAGATATTTGGGACAGAGGCTGAGGCATGATGAATCCCAGCTGAATCTTGGCCTGACTTTACCACAGATGTAACAGCCCTGGGGATGCGGGAGACCCTCATAAATGGGGTGACTGAATGGGACAGGAATCCCACTCAGTTTGCCTTGTCTAATGACAATCACCAAAGACTCAAGGTGGCCAACTAGTAGAAGCAGTTAAAGAGTTATGTAATGCTGAGTTATCAGCAAAAAATCAGAGCTTGTGATGTGGGCTGGGTCTCTGCTGACAAGTGTGCTCTGTGTAGTGTGTGGTTCTCCTGTGCTGCACTTGTTGCAGTGTGGGATGTTTTGTTGGAAGCCACTCTGCTGCACATAACAGGAGAGAGCAATCACAAAAAAAAAATATTCCTATGAGTCCCCTGTAACTGTCCCACATTTTTCCCTTTTTGAAAAATGTGATTAGTTCCTATAATATAAAAAAAAACAAAAACAACCCTGTAGAACTTTTCATCTTTGAAAAGTGGAACATGTTGTGGAGGCTATTCAGAAAGAAAATAAGCATGAGTAGCAGCAAAAGAAATTACATAGATAGCTAGATACATGGGAAAACTTCACTATGCATGTGACCAAACATTGGGAAGAGAGACTGTCAGATCCCAAAGATATTCAGATACTTGACATGAGATCCTGAGCAACCTGGTCCACCTTTGAGGTGAATCCTGCTCATAGCAGGAGTTGGATCGGTAACCTCCAGTGATCCCTCCCAACCCCCAACTACTCTGAATCTGGAAGCTGATCAGCTCCCTGACCACTTGGATCACAGAAAGCACTCGTCTGGCTCTCTGAGCAGCCCTGGGATGGGGGAAGCCAAGGATAGAGAGCACTGGCTGGAAGGTGTGTGGCAGATGTGCTGAACCTGCCCCAAATCCGGGTGCGTGCTGTGCTTTTGGTGCTGCCAGGCAGAGCAGCCTTTGGTGCAGTTTATCACAAGGATTCATGATATTCAAGAGTTTGTGAAAATTATGAGGATGCTGGGAAGCTGTTCTGACACCTGATGAGCCACTGCTCTTCTGCTCTAAAAATGCTCTGTATCTGCTTATCCTTTGCAAAGCAACATCTGTGTGAATGTGCCTGATTTTGTAAAGTGTGCTTTTTCAGTAGGCATTCAAGCTGCTTTGGGCTGCGTGATTATGAGAGCTGAGTCTCAGCTCCCACTTTGCTGTCATTCCCAGCATTCATAATCACTGCCTGAGAGGTGCTGGGCGGTGGGAATTGAGCCCCGGTGCAGCTCCAGGTGATTGTCTTCCTGTCCCGGAGCTTCAGCACATACTGCGTGAATGTCACCACGCAGTGACTGCCATCACTCCACTGGATAACCAGGCAGGTAAGGAAGGCTGTGCCTACCATTTAAATGAGCTGCTGACTCATGTGAGATTCACAGTCCTGTCAGAAGGTTAATTACTTTTCTTTAAATAAATATGACAGTGAAATCTTCAATATTTTTTCTTTGATATACTGATAGAAAACTCAAGGGAAGGAAAACTGATATGAATTTACGCTTCACAATTGCACTACCATGCCTGGAAAGTATTTGCCCGAGTACAGGTATGGATAAATTGGAGTCACTGATGAAGTGATCATACAGACAGCAGAAGGGTCATCTGCATGGGGAAATAGCCTGACCAGCAAACCATTTCTCATATAACCAAAGCCTAACCAGTTCTGCAAGGCGGAGAAGTGGCCACGGCAGGGTGAAGGTGCCATAAAGTTAGGACAAACAGCTGTAACCATCCAGAGATTTTGGTATTTGCTGTGACAAATCAAAGCTGAGTGTGGGTGGAATGAGGTGACAGCACCTTCCTCGGACCCTCTGTGAGCTGAGCACGCTTCCATGGGTGTCAGCTGGCTAGGGATCTGCAGTTGCATAATGATATGGAGCATAAGTATGAGTCCTTATAATATCTCGAGACAGTGTCAGAACTACTTGACACCTTATCAATTAACACATCCGCTTTCAAAATGCTCCACTTGAACAGGAGCTCTGCGTGTGAAATCATGCTGTGCTATGTGCCCAGGGTATTTTCAGCCATTGCAGGCCCTGTGTGCTAGCCAGTTCAGTGCAAGGTGGGCCCCTGCAGAGCTGTATTTTTGGCTATTTGTTCGGACTTTTCCTAAACGAGGGAATCACTGCAGCTTTCATACTATAGCGGCCCCTCCAGCGCTGGCTCTCAAGACCCTGTCAAGATGCCACCTCCGACCAAAGGTCTCCAAGCGGGAAACCAGGCCCTGAGCCGGTGGTTGGTGCTCCAACACAGCTGCAGGAACAACCTCCTGTCTTGCTAAGGAATGGAAAAAAAAGGGAGGGAGATTCATTTTCTGCAGTGAGCTCATGTTCTGAGAATGGACCGTGGCGGCTCATTGCTAACATATGCAGCACTAGACGATACACAGACAGGGCTGGGGGGGCTGCTGTGGTTTGCCTGCAATCCCAAAAAAACAACTCAGGAGAGGTTTACAGTGAGGTGACAATGGCAATTTCACCTCCTCATGCTGCTGAGAGATCAGACACAAACCGGCCAGATGTTAACACTGAAGAATTTTAACCAGTCATGGTGTTTTGAATTTCATTTTACTTTTTGAGCTCTGAATGTGTTTTCTGAAAGGCTAAAAAACACTTTGAGTGCTGTGTTGTCATTGCAGTGTTCGGTCCTGCTGTAGGATGTGCCGATATCCCAGAATAGAAGGTATACATATTTTTGTTGAGATTTAGTTTCTGAGCGAGCTAAACATAAAGCAATTGCCATAAAGCTTTTCTCTGAGTAATGCTCTTGTCCTTCTAGATTTGGGTGACTATCTGACACAGTCAATATTGGCTGAAGATTAAAGGATAGAGGGAGACTGTGGGTCTGGCTGTAGTTTCCTTCCACCCTGTCCTGGCAAAACAAAGCAAAGACAAATGTGACATGCCGCCCCATGCATTAGGTAGGGGAGCGGTTTGGGGACTCGGATGCAGGCAGACTGGGGGGGCTGCCCTCACAGACCGGGCCTGGCTGTGTCCATCCTCCTTGGCCACAGTGCATGGAGGAAGGAGAGCACAGTGGGAGCTGCAGCTGTTTCATACTGGGTGCTTGAGGGATCCTAGAGGATCCTGGCAAAGTTCCCTGAGGATTTCCTGGGAAGGACCATACGGGCTTTGGAAGGCTTTTAGGATACGTCAGATTACATGCATTGAGAAAGTTGGGCTGATCCTTGGGACAAGGGTGTGCAGAGTCCAGAGATGCTCCGCTGAGGTCCTTCCCAGCCTTTTTGCCTCTATGAATCTCTAATGACAACCTTCCCCCTTTTTTTGTGATGTGACTGGGTCTAAGTCCACAAAGAAAACATGTTCTTCGTGACCTTAAATTCTGTTTTGCAGAGGTGTTACTAGGCTTACCTAGCCCACATTTTTATCTTCCAGTGACAGCATAGCTCTACAGCCTTTGTGTCAAGCTCCTCTATCCCAGGTGTTGTGGCTTAAGAGTCAACAAATTGAGGGGGGACAGACATGTGGTAACTCTAGGACCCTGAGGGATCAGAGGGCTGCTGATATTCCCTTCCCTTCCCTGCCACACGCTATCAAAGGACAGGAAGCTCGGGCTCCGCGCTCTTTTCTTTCTCCCTCAGGCTGTGCTGTTGCTGGGGCCGCCCCTCAGCGCAGCCGGGCCTGGCTCCCCGTGCTCTGCTCAATCCATCGCCATCCCAGAGCTGCTTTTGTATATGCTTGTATATCCCTCTGCCCGTCATATTCCTTTTCCCTGTTTATCTCTGTTACTTATTAAATTTTGTTCATAGTCCTAACTTCCAATGTCGTGTGAGGCGCTTCCTTCCTCATTTCCCCTTTGTATCCTCCCTTGGGAGGGAAGGGGGAGGGGGGAGAGGGCCGGTAGGAATCCTGCTCTGTGGCGCTTGCCCTCAGCCTTAAAGGGAGACACTGGAGAGAACAATGAGGCCAGAGGAGTGCTGGGAATGTTGGAAGCTATGGACTCGTCCCAGGAGCCATCTCCTTCTGCATTTTGTCAGGTAGGCAGTGGAAAAACCAGGAAAGTAGGTAAGATGGATGTATAAAAAGGCAGACGTGGTTTATGCCCAAAGGCCAGACAGAATCAATATGTTCCCACAGAGCATATTGCATCGAACCAGTGTTTTCTGGTGGAAAATTTCTGACGCGCTTGAAACCTGAGGCTGGATTTATTTGCAAAGGCCTAGTGAGTGATAAGCAGGTGGTTTAGTACAGCATTTATTTTGCTCTGGGAAAAGAAATATATTTCTCTCTGTGATGGTGGGAACAGGGTGACTGCCCAGCAGGTTGTAGCAGAAGCTGTGTCTGCTCTACTTCTTGGCCAATTGTGGTGTTTTTGCTACTGGAGATGGCAAAAAATAACCACCGTTAATTAGTGTTGGGGAGATGCCAGCTCTTGATTTGGAATAAAACTGAAAGTACTGGCAATTTTTAGGGAAAGTTTCTTGCGAAACAATTGAGATTCACAAGTCGCTAGATCACGAATCTAGTGGTGCTTACAGGAAGCAGCAATAAACCCTCCTAGCTAGTTGGGAAAAAAATACTTCTTTTTCAGTATGCTGTATTCGGCTCCTTCTAGATGAAGAAGTCAAACAGGTCTACCAGAAAAATGAAGAGCCTTTCCTGCCTTGATGCTGAACTGTATATGCTCTTGAAAACTGTTGTTTGTACAGTAAAGAAAACTTCTGTAGCATGGGGGCTTAGAGGATGTCAGACTTTCATCTTGTCCTGAATCTGCTCAAAATATCCCACATGAAAAAATGAAGCATTAAAAGAATCACTGCTATGCATAACAAAACCACCACAGAAATTGTTATTTATACACAAATATGTAAAAAAATCAAACCAGAGCCAAGGGGACACATTTCAGCTGTATGGAAGCAACATGATTTGCTAACTCCCAGATGAAGGCAGTGACCTGAAACAAAGCAGTGTGCACAAAATACGTTAATATGGTCAAAGATGGCACTTTTTGATGAAAAGAAAGAAGCAGAAATTGTGCTGGGAAGTTTTTGCTCAGCTCTAAAGCAGGGAGTTCAAGGCAGAAATTGCAGTCCTACCACCACTGGCGCACCCTTTGTTCTGATCCATCACATCAGGGAGAGCCAGGAAAAAAACTTTGTAGTCCATCTCTTTCCCCCTGCAAGTTTGTTGCTTAGAACTGTGAGGAACAGCCCAAAACTTCACCCTAGGGCTCTTCCTAGCCTGGAGTCCTGCCAAGATGCCCTTCAAGGATAATCTGTCTGTGGTGACCACAAGGGTGGCATTGCAGGAGCAGGGTGGGGGCATGCAGCAAGGCCCCCCAGGGAAAAGCAGCCACGCTGGGGGAGGCTCAGGTGTTTGATTTCTTTCCACTGAATACCTGTGTGTGAGCCTCGGTCCTGACAGCCTCAGCAAGATGCCTAAGGGAGATGCTTCTTGGTCTGTTGGGAGAGGCTCTCCTCTCCACAGGCCTCGAAGTGTACCAGTGCTCAATAAATTTAATTTGGTCCGAATTTACTGAAGACACCATCTCTTCTGAAAAAGCGTGTTTCCGTTCCTCCTGGCAGTGACCCAGCAACACGATGCTACGACTGCACAGAATTGCAAGTGCAATATATTAAATTATTGCTGCTCCTTCAACTGACATGCAGAATGGAAGTTATAACTGACCTGTTTTTCCATGGAAATCTATTGCATTTAAGTATATCTAATTGAGTAAATCTTATCTGTACACAGGGACTGCTTGTCCTATTGCCTCTGTCACTCTAGGATTGTATTGAGGGACCTTGTTGTGCCCAGAGTATGTGTCTTTATAGACCTGTGTGTGTTTCTCAATTGCAGCTCCTCCAGCCCTCATCAGACTCTGAGCTCTCAGGTTTTTTGAGGGCCCCAGAAAACTCAGCTTTATATTTCTTCTCTCAGCCAGGCACTAGTCAGCTGATTGCCTTCTCTGCAGAACACAGTCTCTTCTCCCAGTTACCACAACCGTGGGAGCTTCGAAGCTGATGATTTTATGTTGTTGGAATACAGATTGATCATTAGAAATATTAATAATGACTGCTTGACTTTGTAATTAGCCATATATCTATATTGCATTCAGGAGCTGTTAGTCTTCAATGAACACGTTCCAAATAATCCATTTATATTTAAATAAATTGACGTGTAATAGCTATCTTAATCAATCTAAATCTAAATTCCTATTTAGGAGCCCCTGCTTTGCCACTTACAATTTTTCTTAGGATAGCAGCAGCTGGGTTTGGTGGACCACAGGGTTTTCTTGGGATTTGGAGACCTGGGGGGCTGAGTGGGAGAATAGGTGAAGGTTTGCTTCCTTGCAGCTTCCCCATCCGTCAGCTACAGGGAAATTCAGCTCATGATAGTGGGACTATAGCATTGGTGGGACACAGGTTTGGGTCTTCTGTCACCTGCGTGAATTATTTGATGTCTTCAGCAATTGATAAAATTCCTTGAATCTGAGATTGTGAAAAATTAACTTTCATTTTTTCCATCCATAAAATTTAAAGTTATCTGCTAATATATAGAATAGTTTGGTTTAAGTTTGTTGATAACTTTATGGATTTACTAAGGTAAAGGCTGTCCCAGCTTATTGTCACACCTGACCAAATTTCAGGTAATTGGTATATCAGGGAGCTTCACAGCAGGCAATGACTGTGTGCAGATGAGATGATGGCAGAGAGCTGGAAGCTTCGAACTGCAAAGTTTGGGTCCTGTCAGTCCCAGGCAACGTGAGTTTTGTGATTCTATCCCCCATCCATGAAGTGAAGATTATAGTTTTTGGGACCCTGAAGCTTCTAATAATTTACCCATTTGGGACAAATGTTTGGATGTGTGTGAGCAAGGAAACTCATATCAAGCCTGCTAAAATCAGTTACCAGATTTTACTGAGAGGAGGAATAGCTTTTTTATGCCTTTTGGGATTGTGATCCTTGATTGATCCTTGTTCATTTGTGTGGATAGTGAGGAGAGGACTGTACTGTTTCTGGAGATGAGAGTCCTCAGCTGGTGGACACTGTACTAAAGCCACATAAGCACTCAGGAGGCAAGGATCACAGTGATGAGTTTGTTTTTTTGGGGGGAGGTGGTGGTGGGTTTTTTCACTAGCAGAAGAGAGGTGCCCTTTTTACTGAGCACAGTCAAAACCTGAGGAAATTACTCCTCACTAGAGGACCAGTAGGTGTGAATATCTCAGTAGTGAGCAGAGACTTTGAAACCCCACCAGGGAGTTCCTGAAGGTGATGAAAATACTTTTTTTTTTTCAATTGTTTTGCAATATGTTTTTATCCCCATGAAGCTCCTATCAAAATAATCACATAAAAACCCCACATCGTGCTGCAGACTGATCTTATTTCTCTGTATCTTCTTCTTAGTGAAAATAAATAAACAAAATAATAAAAATACCACCCAGCTTATGATGCCAATGGAGATTGCTAAATCCCACAGCGCTTGGGGCAGTCGGGGGTGTGTCACACCTTGTGCTGGGTGTGTGGTACATTGTTCCTGGCCCCAGGCAGTCACGGAGAGACAAGTCAGATGAAGGAAACAGAGGTACTGACATGGGTATGGCTGGTAGGTCAGCCCCACCTGACACCTGGGTTTGTTGGGATGGCAGGAGACTTGGGGATATGATCTTAAACGCCCCTTCCGACCCAAACCATTCTATGATTCTCTGACAGTGCTTTACTAATTGCAGGTGTTTGACTCCAGAGGGGGTTTGTCTGGCTGCGATGTCCTGTCTGCCAGCTCTTGCTCAGGGACACTACATCAGATGGATGGAGCTCTGTCCTTCCCCGAAGTAAAGGAGATGTCATTCTGGGCAATGCTCCCAGCCACCGGAGACTCCATAGCACGAGCAGCGCGGTAGTTGCCAGAAAGGAACCGAAAACCTGCCAAACCTCGGCCGGGATGAGGAGAGAGAGCCCACGTGGGGTTTGTTAATAGGGAGCCGTTTGGGGTTGCTGAACAAAAGGACATGTCCTGCAATGGTACAGTAGGCAGGGAGCGATTGGGTTTATTTGACTGTGTTTCAGCCAGGTCTGATGGTTTGGTTTTTTTCCCACTTTGAAGGTTCCTTTATTCTTGTTCGTGCTTCCACAAAACAACTGTGGTGTTTCAGGGCCCCTGGGGTGTTTTTGTGTGCACAGTGGAGAGGGGTCCAGGCCAGGATTGGGATGGGTTCACACCACGTGCCAGAAAACTTCCCCCAGCCCCATCCAGTGAACTTTAAACCTCCTGTAGCCCAGATCAATACTTTAAGTCATTGCAAGATGCCACAGGAGGAGAGCAGAAAGGATGAGGGGTAGCAACAATTTTATACAACTTTACAGGTAGAGGGAATTTGTTAGGTGAGAATGGCCACGTGATGCAAGAAGTGAAAAAACCCCAGTGGCTCTGTCAAATGGAGGGAGCCTAGGAATAACACATTTTATGCAAGTTTTCATTGTTCACTTTTCACAGTCAGATTATTTCTCTAATGGGGTTTTGTTCACTAGTGCTGTTTGATGTCACCTTTCATTTTCCCCAGGCATTCTTCCTTTCCAGTGACCTGTTGTTGTCCATCTTTATTACCTGGAGTCATTTGGGTGACATCTGTTTTTCCTTCTCCAAAAAATTCCACTGCCTTTGCTAAAGAATAAATCATATCCTATTTGAAGTCAACAGAAAGACTTCAATGAGCCCCAAACTGGACCTGAAATTGTTGCTTCTTTTCAGGTTTCTCAATATGATACTTGCCTCCTAGCAACCACCATTTGCAGTCAAAGGTACAGCAATATTAAGCTCTTTCTTGTGTGCTGCACGTGGCATCCCAGTGCTTCCCACAGAGCTTTACAAAGCACCCAGTGGTATCAGCTCACTCCCCTTGCTGTAGGTGTCATATAGACAGCAGTGTTATACCACAGGCTGAAAAGCAAACTACTGTCCTACAGAGGCTGCAATGAAAGGGTAGGGAGTGTTTCAGACTGTATTAATACCCCAGGAGTGACAGAAGTACCCAGAGGATGTTTGGGGATCACCTC
Organism: Baryphthengus martii; assembly: GCA_013396935.1. Classification (NCBI taxonomy): domain Eukaryota; kingdom Metazoa; phylum Chordata; class Aves; order Coraciiformes; family Momotidae; genus Baryphthengus; species Baryphthengus martii. The sequence continues at coordinate 84,303 of VWZK01004517.1, forward strand.
TGGTTTTACTGCTGGGAGTTTCCCAAATGGGCGATGAAGCTCTGTCTTGGAGCTACACTTTGTGCATCGGCTCATCCCACGTGCAGTCTTCCAGTCCTGCTCTTTGACAGCTAATTTGGTGCCTTTTTCTTCCTTTAATTACAGCAATTCATCACACTCTCTGCCAGCTCATCCTCTCTGATATACTGGGATAGTGAATATCATTTGTTCAGGTGGGACAAGGGGAAGCTTGCCTGCTGGGATCAGTGATTTTTCCATAAGGATCTGGCAAATCCTCTCAGATGAGTGAATTTTTTTGGTTATTTTGGCCTCCTGCTTCCTTTTCTCCTATTTTTGCATGTCTGTTCCATAGATTCAGTTCCTGATTAACTAAATTGCATCAGTTGTGGCTCTTTTGGGTGAAACTCAAGATCTTCTGTATCAGAAGAGAGTTGAGTGTTGCTCCTGTTGGCCCGGAGAACTGATAGTGTTCATGTGGCTCCATCAAACAGGTATTTATGGTTCAGAACAGCCTGGCTGTTGGAATCAGGAACCACAAACCATCGAAACTCATCATTGTTGATAAGCATCTAGTGTCTAAAGCAGACACTGAGGCGGGATGGAGATCCAGTGGTCCAGACTCCCATTCTCCGGCTTATCTCGGTAGTTAACTGTTCCCGGCAGAAAGGAATGTGACAATGGCCTGTTCCCGGCAGAAGTGATCAAGCCTGGAAAGCTCATCGGGAGATGTTCTGTGCATCTGATAAGCACACTTAAAGGTTTGCCTACAGTCACATCCCCACACTTTACACACTGATGGAAAACTTTACACATTAATAGGAGACTGAAGTATAAATGTTGGTCCTACTTCGGACCAAATCCTAGGGCTAGACTGATGGATTTGTCCTCCTTGCCCCCCCCCCCCACCCAAAAGGATGCCTTTTGGTAAGACTTGTGCCTCGGCTGTGCTGCGTATATGTGAGTGAGTTTGTGTACCCTGGGAAATTACTTGTATTTTGAGCTATAGAATGATTTCTCCAGCTTAGTATATATGTCACCAGCCATCTTAAAGAATCTGTGTATGTTGCAGTGTAAATAAACGGTGTTATTGGTGAATCCAATTGCTTGTAGTGAATGCAGTCAGACCTACAGTATAATAGACTGTTTGTGCATCTGGGGTTGGACCTATAATCACTCATCCAACTGCTCCCTTTCAGGGAACCGGACCTATAGCGTACAGGCTGTCCGTGAATCTGGTGTTGGACCTATAGCCACAGTGAATAAGCTATTTGTGAATCTTGACTACTAACTGGACCTAAGTGTGGCCTGGAGTCAGACCTATAGTTGGCACATCTTAGTTGGTGTACCTACTAAGAGATCAATCCAGCTGCCCCTAGCCCCTCTAATCTCTCAGGACCAGCTAGAATGCAAGGAGATTTTTCTCTTACTAAATTTGCCCCCCCCACACACTCCACACAACACCTGGCCTTCTTAGCTCTTTCTTAAGGACCTCACAGTAATGGATGTCTTACAGGGTTGGGATGAATAACTTCCATTCTAGCGTATCCTCTTTGAAAGCTGCCAATGATTCTTCTTTGTTCGTTAGTCACTAACTTAAGATCTGAAGGACTTGTTGCTCGTGATATTGGTGGAGTGATTCAAGGTTCTTTAGTTGTGGTGATTCATGAGAATCTCAGCTTTCATTAAAGGAGGGGAAAGAAGTATATATTTAGTGCACTAACTGATTCCAAAAAGAAGGCTTGAATATACAAAGCTGCAGGGCCAAAATCCAGAAGGCAAGTTATGACTACCACCTTTAAAACTTTGTTTAAAACTGTGTTATAGTTATTATTTTGCAATGTCGTGACATTTGTAATGAACTCCTGAATTTTTAGAGCCTGGAGCAATTCAGTTGGGAAGAATTATAATTTTAAGCTGCAGCACACCTTTGTAATCTTCCCTGGTTTAGCTGAGGGGGAAGAGGATGCACTAGGGAGCTGCAAGTGTATTTTTTTGTATGCTGTATATATACCTATACATATTAGCACAACCATTTTGCGTATCTGTCTTGCTAACTGGATGGTTTGCAAGATTCATGTCTATAGTCCAAGAGGATAAAAAGTTTAATAGTAACGGCACAAATATACTGTGCATTTCACTGGTTCAACAGTCGTAATATCTCGATCATATGAAAATAACTATTTAACAACTGTTTCTCCCACAGCAATTAAGAACCTATGAAAGTGGCAATATGATGAACATTATGTAATTGGTTTGTGCCGAGTCTAATGAGACACTATTTTCCTAGTAAATAGAATATTCTCTTTGTTGAGAATAGAAAGCATTATTGATGATAATTATTTATAAGTGAATATTATCTTTCTCCTGTCGTGGAGTCTTCATCAACAAACTACACTTAAAAAAAAAAAAAAAGGTACTCACATTAGAAATGCAGCTTATTTACTGCTGTTTAGTATTTGTAGTGCAGTGGTGCCCAGAAGACTGAATCCAAGATCTTGTGCTTCCCATGCCAAATTGCTGGATACTCAGAAAAGACTACAGCAAAAGTCCAGGTAACTTAACAGCACTCTGGTATCCAAATCTGTCACAGAAAAGTGTCTGGATGTCTCCCAGAGCAATGCTCCAATGCCCATGGGAACAATGTGAAAAGCACTCAGTCATCTGTTGAGGTCATTTCTTCTGAGGATAACAGTTGACCAAGGCATAAGAGCTGGACACTGTTCCTCAAGCCTGCTCTGGGAGCTGATCCTGGAGTAATGCACCATGAAGCAAGAGAAGCAATCTCAGGGTTACATATGGCTTTTCTTAGCCACTTGTGCAGTGATTTACTGTACTTTATCATCAAATTGGGTCGGACACTACACAGCACTAGTGGTTTCTATCAGGGCAATGGGTAAGCGTGTGTATCTTGCAGAATGAGTCGGCTACAAGATGTCTTTCAGCAAGTAAAGTTTTTCTTCAAAGCTTTGTTCTGTAATCTGATTGTACACAAGTTATAACAAAAGACACCACACAATTTCCTCTCTAGTAAAAAAAACCAACCCTGTCTGGGCCACATTCCCAATCATCTGTAGCTTGATGTGAAGCACAATGCCCTTGGAACTGCTGCACCTGATGGGCCAGAGCGAACTAGGGGTCCCAAACTTCAGTTCCATCTCGCCAGTCTGCTGCCTGCAAGGTACCCCCATGAAAGCATCATGTCTTTGGGGAGAATTTTGGAATCTGAAACTATCCTAAATAACGCATACTCTAGTCACTGACTTACTGTATTTCTACACCTCCACTTAAGGTTTCTTATGTGGATTTGGGGGGATATATTTTCTGTAGTAAGTCCAGTCACTACTGAAGTGACCACTTGAGAGCCATTTTGGCCATGATGTGAGTCGTGCATGTGCAGTCTGAACCTGTTTTGTCAACGTGAATCGTACAATGCGCTCGCTCTTGGCCAGCTCGGTTGACGTATGCTACAATAATGGTCTGACTGCCAGTAAAATAATGTGAATATAAATATTGATATTTCAATTACTTTTTGAATTGTACTTGCTGAGATCCCTGTGCCTGACTTGAGCATTAAAGTATGGATTGTATCTGATTTTGAGAACATATTATTTTGTCTGTTCAATACATGTAATAGCTTATACTTCCATCCTTGGGTAATCGCCTCTGCTTTAAAGAGTGACCCTAAATTGTATTTACACAATAAATTAATGTTCGCTTCTTACGGAGAAAAATTGGAATCTGTGTAAGTGCAATTTTCTCTGCTCTTCTTCTGTGATCTTGATCATAAATAAGTAGCTATGAGCGCTCATGGGACAGTGCAAGGGCTTCTCACAAGCAGTTGCTTTTACAGCTCTTTTATGGCTAGGATATTGAGGAACTAACAGTTTGAAACGGAACCAATGGTGGTTGTAAATATATCTCTTAACGCGGATATACTTTCTTTCTTTTTTTTTCTAGGAAATCAGATGATGGTGTAACAGAAATTCCTGAAGAATGTCCTTTTGAAGGCAAAGGTGACCTCTTTTCAGCAACATATTAATGGCTATATGGACAGCTGCCGTGACTGCAAGGCAAGTTTCTTTATTTAAGGAGGAAGAATTCATACTTGTCACCAGGGAAAATTTTAAATGCACAAGAAGTGTCTTATGTAGTATGAAATACTACTGTGCTTTTTCCTGAGGCATGTGCTTAGATAGGATTTTCTCCAAAGAAATTGAGGGGGCAACGTTGCATGCCAGGTGTCGTCTTAAACATTCTTGCTGAACAAGGTCATGTTAATTCACCTGGGTTCAAAACAATTTCACTTACAGGATCAGGGATTATTATTTCACTGAGACTGAATAAAAGATGCAAGTCTTAAAAGCAACAGATGAATTTTTTTTTACTGATATTCTGAACGGAAATTTTATTCTCTTCTCAAAGGAAATCAAATGAAATAAAGCATTACGAGTGCTGCTCACCTGTACTTCTGTTGAGAGCAGGGACACAGGAGAGCAGAGAGTGAACGGTTTCATCTCTGCCTACTCCATTGTTATGGTGAGACTGGAATAGCAAATGCGGTTCTGCCTTTCACATCTCAGCAAGGATGTTGCAAAATTAGAAAGGATGCCACGAAGAGCCGTAGTAAAGATACAAGGGCAGAAAAATGTACCTGATGGTGTGAGATTTACAGAGCTCAGTCTGTTTGGCTTATCAGAAAGATTTCAGCCTTGATTTGATTACAGAGTTTACCTATTTTCATGAGGAATAAATATTCTATAAATACTATTCCATCCAGCCTATAGGCACAGCAAGAACCAATGTCTGAGGGTTAAATTAAGATATATTGATGTTTTAAACAGCACGCATTTTTCACTGTTGGCATAATTAGCCACCAAGAAAAGCAAAGGAAACTCAAGAGGTAGTAGAAAGTCCATGCTGATGCCTGAAATCGTGACAGTGAGTTTTTTGAAAGTCTGTAAGCAGACATTGGCAGCTGGTCGCCCTCCAGCGGAGCACCCAGACCTGGGTTTCCTGCCAGGGCAATGCTCCATGCAAGATCCGAGTGCTCAGCTGAGCCATCCATGTGTCCATCCACAGACTGTGGCCATGTCCAGCTGTGCACCTAGCCCATCTCCACAGGGGCCGGGTTACAGTAGAGGGTGCTCCAAGCTCACCTTGGCCAGTTGGCCCACAGCCCTTCTCCTCCCAGGAGAGACTGATGAGTTTCTCCTGCAAATTCTTCCAGGAGAAGCAAGCTGGCTAACCCAGCCGTGCAGGCGTTCTGTGGTCAGGCCTGTGAAAGTTCTTACGCCTGGGAATTGAATCTCTGCGTAAATGCGAGATCCTTGAGAGCTGTCGCTGCCCAGTTTTTTGGCTGGGAAGCTGGAGCAGTGCCGTGCGTGCGATTCCCACTGAGGGTGGTTATGTAAATACCGCTCTCACGATAGTTAACTAACAGAATTATCTTGCCTGGGAGGCAGAGGCAATATTCCTCTAATTTGTCCTCCACGGTCCTTTCCCCACCACACTGTCGATAAAAGGGAATTCTTATATCAAAGCTCTGCAGGACTTTTAATCAAAATAATCCATTTTAGAATAATTCCTCATTTATGCTTCCTGTTTCCCTTTCTCTTATTTTTATTTTTCCCTTTTAACTTTTCTCACTGAAAAAAAAGCTAAAAGGGCAGGGAGGAACATGGAAAAAAAAAAAAACCAAACCTACTCATTTCCCGGTTTTGTTTAAAAAAAAACCCCTGGAAACCTTTCAAAATCCCTGAAGCATTGCTTGTGAAAATTTCCCGTTTCAAAATCAGGCCAGTATCTGAGCTTGGAAGAAATATCCTCCAGCTCAGTCCAGCCAATTCTCATAGCCATTTTAAGAGACTCTGTTAATATTCAAGCTAAGGATGGAATACCACCTCCTTCCTGAAAGAGAAAGGGAAGTAAGCTTGAATGACATGGCAAAGGAGCATGTGAGAATCAAATCATTGCTTATTTTCTCTTCCAGAGGACCCACCCTACAACATGGGATTGGGGTTGGAGGAAGGAGAGGAGATCCTTGCAATAGCCCCAGCTGCTGCCAGATCTGCAGAAAAAGGCAATGGGTTGGGCAGGGAGAGAAGTCAGTCTGCCATAGTTGGATTTTGGGGGTGCTTTCTAACTGCACGAGGCTGCTGCTTGGAGATGCTGGAGTCCTCCAAGGGAGCAGTGCCATAACTGTGCTCCTGCCAGCTGTGGTTGGTTAGTCAGTCTGGATTCCCTGACCCTCCAAATCTTCAAGGAAAGACTTGGTATTTACTCTCTGACATTTTATTTGCCAGAGGACTGTTCTTAAAATACTGCGGTTTATGTACAAAATATTGTTTAAATATAAAATATCATTGAAACTCAGTTGAGTCCTCAGCTGACCTCTGTCTAGTCCTCAGATCTTTCGGCTTCTTATTTGATCTGTCTCACAGTGTAAGACGTGCTGCTCCCCTCCCTCCCATACAGTACACAAAGCTTGCTTCTCAGTACACATACCTAATTTGTAGCTAATTCTCTCATTGTGGCTACTTTAATAACAGTATAGATTTTTTTCTAAATGAGATGCACATGTGGCTCCTAAACCGGCATTTTTCTGTTTCAGATTAAGCTTTTTTATTTATTTTTTTTTCAAAGATGCCACATCATACATAATTTTCTATAATCCTTTCTATTGATTTCATTCTTAGCCTTCATCAAAACAACACTGGAGCAATCGAGGAGCAGATTGTGATCTACCTTGCAGAGAAGGAAAGGATATAAGGAATCTCCTTACAGCATTACATTGACCTTCTGCTTTGTGAGTAATAGTCTGGGGTCGAAAGAATAGTATTAACTAAAGAATACCGTTTCCGAGGGTGGGAGACCTGGCTATTTTCTCCCCTGGTAAGACTCCTAGAAGGTTTGTTTCTGCCATGTTTCTGGGACATGGAGCTTCTAGGTGGTACCACCTCCTTCCAGGGCAGGCTGGAAACACAAAAGATGCCCGTCTCCTTGCAAGGCCACAGGCAATGAGTACAATAAGGACAAGCCCAAATCTTGAAGGGGAGCAAAATTATAACTCAGCCAACTGGAGCTGAAAAAGGTCACTGGATCAGCTCCAGAAAGACTGGTATGTTTTGATGTTTGTGGAATATCCTCGTGTTTCTTACCAGGACACACTGCTGGGAAGAGATTATGCCAGAACAAGTTTATGATGCTGAGGCATCTCCCGGGTCTGACTGCAGCAGAAATACCTTGTGGTTTCTCTACATCTGGGTGAAATTAGTAAGTCCTGGAACACATGAAAATTAATAATAAAAATAAAAAGCTTTCCTTCCACCCCCCATCACCTCCTCCCACTGACACGATTTAAAGATCGAAAATCAGTTTGTACCGCAGCCAAAGATTGGAGTTATGATTGTAAAGTTTCCATTTAGAACGAGGAAATTGAAGTAGAGCAATTAATCAATAACAATATGGGAAAGTAAAGACTGAGACAGTCACTTGCATGCTTAGCTGGGTAAGGGGAATTTTAGAAAAATTCTGTCTTTTACTGCTCGTATAAGTTTTATATTATGAACTTTCAAGTACAGAGAGAAGCAGCGCTTTGTGTTGTAGTACTTCACCCAGCGGTATAAACCCATTCATTTACAAAGAGCGGATACCTAATTATGAATAATCCCAAAGTGTTTCACTGACTGTTGTACAAACTGCCCACTCAGGCCCATTTCATACAGCCATGAAATGCCATCATCCCCCAGGTGAAACAAAGCAACTCTTCAGCAGCACAAAGCAAAGCTGCACAGCAGTTTAGGAAAGGAAGTGAAGAATAATGGATTCATTTGAAACTGCAGGGGGATTTTAACTATGCAGAATGCAATTACCAGAACTGGAGTTTATCCAGGACACTGGGGTTAAGACCCCATCTATTATAAAAGATGCCACAGAATTGCCAGCGTCCTTCCCCTCATTTCCTACATGTTACTCACTGGACTCCTGAGTACACACTGAAAGAGGCCAGTCCTGTTTAGATTGTGAAAAGTGATGGGACCTAAGGGCAAGGTGCAGAGAAAAAGCTAGTATTTCTCAATGACCAGAGCTTTCTCTTTGCACGTGATGCAAAGGGCTCAGTATTGGAGAGGGCAATGAAGAGCTCCTATGCATGTGATTCCATCCAGAGCCATCAAACCAGGGCAGCTGCTGGTCTATGGTGTAAGTGAAGGTTGTTGAAATAGAAGTGTGGCTTTGCAGCCCAAATTTGGCCAAAAATGGACCATTTCCTGACCAAGTTTATGCAAGTTAGACTTAATTCATTTAAATATCTAAATACTTTGTAATTTGGATCAGAACTTCCACATTTCAATGGAGGCAGTAAGCCAAGGACAGTGTCCCAACATCCTGGCTTGCAGCAAAAAGCAGCATCACAGCACAGAAGAAGACTTAAACCTCATCTGTGTGGTGTCTCTTAGGAGCTCTCCTGAGCTGTTTGAGTTTTGGAGAGTTCCTTGGCCTCCCGAGCCTGGCTCCCATCAGGCCCCCCTCTGCCTCTCAATTTACACACAATCCTTCCCACTGTTCAATAACTTCATCTGAAAAATGAGCAGAGCCCCTGCTCTTGAAGCATTTACCCCCCATCAGAATCAGAAGTGCCACAAGGAGAGAGGAGAAGGGGGAAGCAGAGCAATGAAGCCAGGTCCAGGCAGGGGTGTGTGAAGCGAGGAGCAGAGCAGGCCCTGCTCCGCAGAATCACGTCCCAGGACTGCCCCTGCCTCCCCTCTCACTGCAGGCAAAACAAGAGGCCTTAGTTCTGCAGGGGAGGAGGAGAGGCAACGCTTGTTGAAATATATGTATATTTTTAACTCCCACAAAAATACGGGTTGTGAAACTTAGGGAGCAGCATTTTTTAACTTGGCATGAAAGTGTAGCTGGAAAGATTTCAGCTGATTTGTGAGATACAAAAGTCAGTGTTCAACACTTCTATTTCTGGACATTTAGCTGATTAAATTCCAAGTCAATAAACCCTGCATCCTTTTGCCTAGAGATCCAAGTATTAGGTGTGTTCAGAGTTGGAAACTCCTGACAGTCTTATCTCCCCTACATTTACTCTTGAGAGTGTTTAAGTCGTATTTAAATGTATCTAATTAAATACCCATAAATATTGTTATTCTCACAAGGCTGTTGAGAACAAACAAGTAAATGAAAGAAGTAACCATCACAGAAAAACACATAATAGAATCCGTTTGCCCGCTCACAGGTGCTGGGGGAAAAGTTACCAATTACTAGAGAAACCCCAATAAATAATGTTTCGGTCTTGTAACTGCAAATCTTTCTAATAGAATCTGGCTATTTCATGCCCTGCGTCATAAATCAGTGCCCTCAATGAGTGGGCTTTGAATGGCTGGACAAAAATAATTAATCAAGATTAAATCAAAAGCAGCACGCTGCATGCGAAGGCAGCGTTAACCAGGATGCATTCCTAGGAACTAAATCACTTAGAAGTGGCTTATAAATCTGGGACGTGGCTGAGGTTGATGTGAGGAAATGTGACTGGTATGGATTTTCAGGTTTTATTGTGCATGGATATTGCACATGGTTGAGTCTTTCTGCTCCCACAGACAGCATCAGATTTCAGGCCACATGTATCTTGGTGTCTTCATCTACCAAATGCAGCAGGCAATGATGCTGGGAGGAACAACTGCTCTCACACCCCTCCTGCGATGGCACTCAGTGGAGCAGCATCTGATTTATGCCAGTAGAAATGCAGAGGGGGTCACGAACAACAAAAAGAGACCTGGGTAGATCAGACACCGTTTATGGTTTTACAGAGTAGATGAAGGACATGCAAAATCTGGAAAAATAAACATTACTAGAATATAGTTCTACTCCATTTTAGCTGTTGTTCTCCCTTGTGGTATCTGATCAAACTGGCATTTGTATGTATTTTCAAGCATACTGGAAGTGATAGCGTTCTGATAGCTACTGTGCTGAGCAGTGGTCCAATCATGGAGTGTTTATCCAGTTTTTCTCTTGTATTTATTGACCATTAATAAACGAGGACTTACGTTTCCAAGGTACTGATTGAGCTAAAGCTGTGTCAGTGATACAACCAGGAGCAATGCTCAGAAATACCAGAATATACAGTTGCCAGCATTAACAGGTAAATTTAATATGCATCAGGGATGGTCTATTTACCTAATGGGAAATAATGCTCTATTTCAAATTCATCCTTAATATCCTCTCTTAAACTACTCTAATATATTTTTTACACGTAACACTCCTGTCTGGAATACTTTTCAGCTTATTTTTCTCCAGTTCTTCTCTAGGGCAGCAAAGATTTGCATAACACTAGGTCAAAAGCCCACTGAGCATATGCTACATGGAAATTTTGTAAAACAGATTCATCCTACGGCTGTGAAGAGGAACTGGGCTCAGAATGTGGCTTTACAAAGGCACCAAAAGCCAGACAATACCCAGGGGTTCTGCTTGCTACCAACAGTGCCTGGCAGAAAACGTGAAGGCACTGAATAGTTAATAGATCCATCAGTATGGTACATAAACCAGACATTACTAGGGCAATATAAAGTCTCCCCAGAAGAATGATAAGGTGGTTACTGAAAAGTGATTATGATTCATAAGCTCATAGAAGGGGCAGGGCTGGTGGTAAGTGTCTCAGCATGGCAGAGTCACCTTTAATGTAGTGGCTGTACACCTACTACTCAGTAAAGGAGCACACATTGTTATCCTCAATTCCCATCTCTCAGCATCGATAAAAGTTTCTATTTGGGATAATTTTTAACTTTTCAGTAGTGAATAATGTACATTTTCTTGGAATTCTGCCTTTCAGCAAAAGAACAATAACCTTAACTTTTTTAATAGCCTTCATCATTCAGCAATCATGCTGAGAAGATTAATAGTAATAGCTGTATTTTATTATTTTTATAGTGGGTTGTAAGGGAAATGAATGTGAGTTTCTGTGTCAAATGAAGGTCACCCTGACCACCACTTGTTCTGGGGAAACTCTAGTGCAATTGGTACTATAGGTTCAACTTTAGGTAACATCATTAATGAGGAAGGGTTAAAAATAGCCTTAAAAGTTCAGTGTACAAAAAAACCTGCAATGCCCCAACAAAATCAATAGCACAGTATGAAAAATGGCATAAGAAGTAAAATAGCTGATCTGCTGGCTCATTTAAAAATACTTCATCCTGACCTGAAATTTCAGCCAAGGAAATGCGAGTTTTTTCACCTAAACTTGTGTTCATTTTTTTAATGAATTCCAACCTGACTGAAAAGAGCCCAAGTCCCCTAATTCTGCTTCCTGGTTGTGTTACTTCTCTCTCTGCCCTGTCTGGTTTTGTTTGGGCTGCTCTGGAGAGCAAGCACTTTGGCATGCTGCAGCTGGGGAGTGAGGCTTGTAGGGGCAGGTCTTGTGTATGGGGGGCTTGCTTGGGTGGGGAGGGAGCACCATGGGCCACAGCACAACAATGTGAACCTATTTTAAGAAGCTTTGCTGGTTTGGGGGAGTCTTACTGTTGTTTTAGTTTTTCAGGACATGGTGCATGTCCTTCTGTTTTGGGGCTCCGGGTAGGTATGTTTCTCAAGTTGTATCTGAAAAAGGAATGATGGAAGGGGAAAAAAGTGACCCCAGTGAAAATTATGGACAAAAGAAGGTCCTAGGTATTTCTGCTGTGGTGTTGGGGCACTTTTACGCTTGCATATCAGCTCGTACCTCAGAAGGCATTTTGCTGCTATAAGCACGGTTGAAGCTCCTAAACCCAGCTCCAGTGTGAAGTTCACTCTAACACCTGTGAAAGCCTTTGGGGCAGTTGCTCACAATAAACACCTGTGAAGTCTTTTGGAGTCTTTTGTGAAGTCTTCCTTCCCCTTGTGCATTCAACCTTATGGGCAGATCCTTGTGTTTTCTATCTTGGTTTGTTCTGAAAATGTCCATATTTGCAGTCTGAGTCAGAACTGGGCTCCTCAGCTAAAGACAAGCTGCTTGAGTTGATTCCTCTTCCAAACCCACCAGTTGCACATGTTGATAAAAAAAAGGGGCCACAGGAGGCCCTCATGAGTGCCTAATGACCACATGTGTCCTCCAGCCTGATAAGTAGGTTTTAAATGGAGGAAGAAAGGATAGAGTTGTATGCAGATCCCTTAGTCTGAGGAAGCTGGCCTGCGGAGGAGGACAGGATATGCTCAGCACTTCTAGCATCGTCTTCGTGGCAGGATGGTGAGTGAAGCCTGCTGGCTCTACAGTCATTACTTTGTACCTCAGTGCTTCAACAGCTTGAACTGTCTGAAATCCATTTAGGATTAAACCAAGAAAGTTTGTGGCTGCCAGTTTTGGGTTGTGTTCCAAAAGCCGTGCCTTCTCTTGTCTTACTGAGTATGGCTTTGTCCGTTCTGCAGCAAACTAGTGTTTTTATTAGAGGTGCTGTTGAATCATAGGCAATGGGTGGGGTGAGGAAGAAACAATGTATTGGGAGTGCAAGAATAGAAATTATCCTTAAAATATGTTGGGGTGGAACAGTAAGGACTGGAAGAGGATAGCAATTGTCTCTCTTTATCTGTAAGAGTTTTTCCCCACCCAGAATCAGTCTTGAGAATCTTCCTGCTTTTTCCAAAAATAAAGGCACTCTTATATTCAACACACTTCAGAGTAATTTCATCTCCTGTTTAACTCCTGGCTAATAATTTCATCTTTCATTTCCCCTTATTGTTCCACCTGGCAAGCATCCCATCTATTATAAGCCCCAGATATCATAAAGTAATTTTTTTAGATTTAGGAAGAGGGAAATAAGAGTCAGGTGGTTTGAACTAAGGTTTTTATAGCAGCATAAGTTCTGGAAGCATTGCAGAGAGACTAGTATTAAAGAAATAGCTCCATGGGAGGAAGCTAGAATGAAGAGACAAACCAGCCACAGCTTTCTGTAAAAGCTGTCTGACTGCCAAGGCAAGGGTAATTGCTCCTCTTTAGGATTCTAATGCAAAATGGTGCTTTGCAGACGTTGAGGAGAGATAGGAGGTTTTCACAGGCACAAAGTAGCCACTAGATAAATACTCGTGGGAGCGGAGCTTTTCTGAGAATCTCCATCTAATTACTGTTCTGAAAAAGCTGGCTGAAAAACAGCATATTTACAAAATTAAAACGTCTGTAAATATGGCTTTTGCCTCTGTGTCTGAATATATAATGACAGAAACTGCAGCGTCCTTCAGCTGGGCTCGTCTGTGTGTTTCCCAACAGGGATTGGGCTCTGCTACATCATATCTCAAGATGTTGTGCTGCTTCCACATCTTCCTTCTTTTCTCTGAGAGAAGCAGCTCTAAGTCTTTATTTTCCTTTTGTCTTATGAAGGTGGATCAGAATCCCCAAAATATCAGCAAAATCTGGGTCAAAAGGCTTGTGTGAGAGCGTTAAGCACAGCATTGCAGCTCTACTGATAAACCTCTCTGGATCTGTTTCTTTTCCACCCTATACCCATACAACAATGTTTTCCTTACTAGGAGGCACCAAAGTGTATGAGTGCTCTTCAGCCATTTAGACAGGGCAGGATAATGGAATTTCATGGAGGACATGTAAAATCAGTTCTTCTGGCAAAGCTACAGAGGAAATGGGTGGAGGAAGAGGAGGTGCAGATACTGGGGGTTTGTTTGAACTGATGCACCTCATTCAGTTCAGAAACAAAATGCATAACACGCAAGAGATGAGACACTGCATCACAAAATTGCTTCAGGAATTCCAAAACATAATAAAGTATCTACAGATCAGCGCTTTGGAGCAGGAAATCTGGATGCTTGGATTGACAAATCTGTATCGACAAACCTGTCTCAGACACTGTAGACTTTCTTCTTGCTCTGAGGTGTAGGGGATGCTTTATTAACCTGTAATGCAAATGTCTGGCTGTGCTTTGATGTATAGAACTCAAGGTTAATTTCAGAATATTGTTATAAACCACAATTTTTCACCAAAGTCTTCACCTCCACTACCTCAGGGCCCTGAGCCAGAAGGAAGGGTGACACTCTGTAGAGGGTTTGAACGCTGTAAGAGCAATTCTGCCAGTCTCAGGAAGCCTGAAGTTGTTCTTGAGGTTATCTTTCACAGGTCACCTCACCTCCTGCACCAAATGCAGCTCTGTTAGGAACTGAAGGTCAGAAAACTACAGTTGGCTTTTTCTGAGGAATTTTTCACATAAAGCCTGTAGAGGAAACCAGGTTTAGAAAGTGAGTAAGAACAATAAGGATACAGCAGTGGCTCTACCTTCTCAGTCCAAGCTCCAACTTCACTTGAATGTGGGATACCAATTACAGAGGTAATGATGAAGACATTAGAAAAAGAAGGAAGATGTCTCAGAGCGTCAGGAAACAACCCATGATGTGAGATTGCCTTTTGTTAGTCCACGACACACATCTTTCCCTTGTCTCTGTCCAAAACATTGTCCAGTGAATTCACGTCCACTGTAACTTTGTCTGTTTTCATATAGAACTACTGAGGGGGAAAATGTTCATTTCTCCTTGAAGAATTATTAGGGCTAATAACAGGGGAGGTGTGATAGCTCTATTTAACACCAGTTGTCTGAACTTCTTGTTTCTTGTGGTGTGTGCTGTGATGACTTGCAGAGCGATGGTTCTCCACACCGATGTGCTGCGTGTTGTTAATGACCTGTGCGTTTCCAGCAGCTCTCTAGGACTTGTACTTGCTGCATTGTTCAGGTGGAATCCTGAATCTCTTGACTCTTGCAGCACTTCCAGTGACTCTGGTGTGGTTAAGATTAGTGTGCAAGGACATAGGCATGGCGCTACAACTGTTAGTTTTTTTAAAAAACCTTACTGTTCTGGATTAATAGTTGTTCGCCTATAACTGTGTTTTGGATTTAATGAACACTCTTGATGATAACCAGGTTCTCACTCTTTATGGAAAGGCAGCACTTCATAAATACTGAAATGTGCTCTTTGTACATCTGTGCCGGTTTCCTACAAACCTGGAAATGAAATTATGCGGCTGCTGTCTTAGGACTGTAGCTATTGAATAGCTATTGCTAACAGATACATCCGAAATACATAAATAAGGAAAGGAATTCCATATGGTCTTGAAAACCAAACAAATACCACACAAATGTAGCACAATGTTTCCTGAAGAGGAGGAAAGAGTGTGTTTGCTCTTTTCTTCTTGCTGTATAAAGATTTTTCAATATTAACACAAAAGCCCTGCTGTCTTCAGCTGTATATCAGCTTCTTGACCTCCCAGAGTTTGCTCCACTAGCGCCTCTACCTGTTGTATGTGGATGGCTGAGGTTCCCTGAGTATCTTTGATGTGATGTATACGGTGGTTTACTATGAATCGCACTTTGCAAGGAGAAAATGGATGCAATCTCCTTTTTGGAGCTGCAAGAGTTCTGTTTCCAAACAGTGCTGATATTTTAGTACCATCTAATGTACCTAGCAGTCCCGATATCTCTGAACTCTGGGACAACATTTGTGAAATCAATTGGGTTTCTTTGTGGATTTTTTTCCCCCTTGATCTCTGGAAGAACAAGTCAATCTGAGAAGACAGATAATAAATAGAAGTTATTGGAGCACAGGTAGAATATAAAAATGTAAAAAATAAATAGTTGATGCTCAGCTGTAACAGCTAGTGAGGGCTTCTTAGACTATGATGTGAGACATGGAGAAAATAACTTCAGGGCCTTTCAGAAACATCTTCTAGGACATTTCTTAGTCAGCTATGAGATTAGATTATTTAAAATCTTTTGCAAACCCTAAAATATGTTGACATAGCTCATGAATTCAAGCTAGGTGTTTGGGACAAATCCTTTTCGTGTAGCTACTGGTGTAACCTAGCAGCAGTTCTATGATACTGAACTTTGTGGTGAGATTCCTGTCAGCTTTAGATGATGAGTTCCATTCAATTTTTAAAACTCTAGAAAGTAAGAGCATAGAGTTTCCTGAAAAGATCACTGCCAACCCCTTGCTCATCCTTCCAAGAGATACAGGAAGATTTGTGAGGGCAAGGAGAAGGGAAGACCTTTTGAAGGGAAAGGAGGTAAGGATATTTTTTGAGTATAACAAAATGGAGCAAAAGGAAAGAGAGAACAAGATCTGCAGTGAGATTCATGGAGACGGGTTTGTCGTTGTTCTTTTTTGGTTTTAATTATGCAGCGAAAA
This sequence comes from Baryphthengus martii, assembly GCA_013396935.1. NCBI lineage: Eukaryota > Metazoa > Chordata > Aves > Coraciiformes > Momotidae > Baryphthengus > Baryphthengus martii. The sequence continues at coordinate 100,455 of VWZK01004517.1, forward strand.
GTCCTCAGGAGAGCTGTGAAAAACTAGCTAAATATTTTATAAAGAAAAATTGGTTGTTTCACTGCAGAACTTGAGGAAGGAAAGCATGCCAATGAGAAATTCCTGAAAGTGTGGTAGACCAAAGGAAAGAGCCTTATGGTGAGAGAAGCAAGACTTGGTGGGTTGTCCCCAACTGAGGCTGTCTGAGAATCCTTGGGAGTGAGAGAAGATACGGTTATGCAGATCTGAAGCATCACTGAAGGCTCTAAATCATTGTGGGAACAGGGAAGTATTGAACATGTAGAGACCCAGAAAGATGACCAGAAGCCACTGTTCTCTTCCCTTCCACATCTTCTGTTATAAGAGAGAGGCTGGCCTGAGGCAGTAAAGAGTTAAAAACTATAACAAAAACTCTAGGCAGATTAAACATTAAATTATTCTGACACTCATTATATTAAACAGTCAATTATTTACTAGTGGCACCAGAGAGAGCACATGAATTCTCTAGATCAGAACAAATGCAGTGATGCAGTCCAGGCTATTTTTAATAGTAGAGCTTTGGACACAGTGTGCTGAGTTCGATGTCTCATCACTATGTACATCATTTAAAGCTTTTATAAACAGCCATGCTTTTTCAGAAGTCAGACATTAGGCAAACACTTGGGCAGCACCACAGAGCAGTGACGTCGTGGTGCGATAAACATTTGCAGAGATCTAAGTAGGGCCTTGAGACAGCTAAAAGTTTGGGAATACAGATGATGTGGGAAGGAGGGATTGTTCTGAGACTTGGAGTGCTGTATTGGCTGTGCCAGCAATGTGTAACAATTAAATTCTCTCGTGTAATAATCAAATTCTCTTGAGCTTCCAAATTCCCAGGGTCCACTCAAGGTCTGTGCCAATCAAAATATGAGCAAGGTTGCTGAAGAATTTTCAGCAAAGGGTAATGTATTCCTTCTGCTGCTTGCAGCAACATAGCAATAGCAGAGGAACCTCCTGTAAATGTCAGGAGGCAGCTGTACGAGGCAGGATGCCACTTCTTCCTCCTGCCTGTGCTGGCTGTGCGGAGACGAGCTGAACTGCCAAACGCACAGACTCTTCCTCTCCTGCAAGACTGCTGCATTCAGATTGTGCATGCAGGGGCACCTGCAGGATAATAGTATCAGAGCTACAGAGAGTGCAATTTTTAATTTGCAGTGTGTTCTTGTGTAAGTCGCCCTGTTTAAGTACCTATACCTCTTGTGTAGTGGAGGTGCAGCTCAGGACCCACTTCTGTGGAGACATGGCATTGTGAACAGCTGCTTGTAGCATTACTGGGGCAGGAGGGAGTGTGGGTACTTGAGGGTGTGCTATAATGGTTTAGGTTCCCTATTTCTCAACAAAACACAAGTTCTGGAGCTGACTGGTGAGGCAGTACAATGAACTGTAGCAGTTGATGTGGGACACCATATATTTAGACAGCGACCTGCTTTTCGGGAGTTACCTCTTGTGAACCCTTGAAGGAGAGGAGCTGGCAGGTCCAGTAGGAAGACAGTGCATCAAAAGAGGGAAGAGCATTTTCTATATGCCTGACACATAACCACCTTGTGCTCCCCATATCATCTCTGTGCAGGCTGTGAACTCTCTATAGCTGGGATAGACTTTTTGCTGGTTTGAGCTCAGTGGTCATTGTAGTGGACTCTTATCTCTAACTAAAGTGGAGAGGCAAACTGAAATATGAGTAATGTCAGAAAATGCGCTATCTAGCTGATCTTCAAAGTAATATTATTTAACAGCAGCAACAAATGCACTGACAAACCATTGGAAAAATTGCACAAAATATGAAGCAGCAACTGAATTATTTAAACCCAAGAGGGCAATGTAGAATGTCTGTTCCCAAGTGCTTTTGTCATCATCTGTTGTAAGTGCTGTATATCTGCCCAACTGATGCAATTCCCATGGATGTCCTGGCAGTTCTTGAGTTACATCTTACCCCAAGGGAGCTGACCCTTGCTTCACTGAGAAGGAGGGGAAGTCCCTCTCAGGATTCAATGATCTTGTTCCCGTTTGACCGTGTACTCTCTGATGGCTTACTGAGGTCATTTGTGTTGGCTTACCCTATTCCTGCGTAATAAAAATTGGCAAACCTCTTTGGAGAGAGCCCATGACTCTGCACTTACTGAGCAGCATCAGACTGCTGAGTTATGCCTCTTCTTTTGATGGTTCACACAATGCTGTGACTTGTTTCTGTAGGCTGGAGCAGAAAGACATGCAAGGCAAAAAGGTCAAAATGGAACAGGGTTAAGGTACTACCTCTTGTCATGAAAAGCCATCCTAAACAATTCATCTGGGATCAGAAAGGTCATGTTGTAGAGTAAATAAATGGAGTCGCCGTTGACAGCAGTTCTTTCCTACCAACACAAAGAAAGGAAGAGAGCACGTGTTCCTGAAGAATGTATTAGAAGCAGTAAGGGGAGTTGACAAGTGTTGACTTACAAAACATGAAGAGCAAAACTATGGAGAGAGAATAAATCAAATCATGAAAATAAAGAGATAATGCAAAAACAAGTTGCAGAAAGGAGGAAGAAAATAGAGCTCAGGGAAGAAGATGAAAGAAAATAGGAGAATGATCAAACAAAAGAATTTAAAAATAGAAATTGAAGAGTGATGCTCTTTTTCCCATTAGATGCTCAGATTAAAATTAAAAACAAGGTGTTTGGTAATGAATAAAGCAGGGAACTGGGGATGCTGTCATCAAAAGACAGAAAGCTTTCAAAGAATCCTAAGAGTGAGGAAGAAATGGGAAAATGTCTTACCTATGTTGTCAGCAGCCTCTGTTTCTTTCCCCCCATCTCCTTTGTGCAGCACTGTTGCTCACTCGATCTGTTTGGAGCACTAAGGATAATGAGTAAGGAGGAGAAGAAAAAAAAATCAAAACTGAAATTTGGCTCTGCATATCAACACAGAAATTAGCACTTCTGAAATTTTCTTCATATTTTTTTCCCAGCTGAAAGTTGGTCAACTTTAAATGGAAACAACTGTAATGCAGTGTAGTTAAAACTTTCATGCGCTGCTCCCCAAACCGAGTGCTACACAGTGTCACGGTGGCATGCTTCAATCTTTTTCTTTCAGATGACTTTTTCAAGCATATGTAGTGTGGAAAATCTCTGCAGAAGTCAAGATCAGAATGCTGTACACCCTACCAGAGCTTTGTTTTGGTACAAGGAACTAAGATGACTCTGCTCGTACTACTATTGCCCTTAGTCCTTAAAGCAGGTTTCTCCTCAGCTGAGATCTGCTGCTGCTTGATCAATTGAATCAGCTCCATTGTCACAGAAACCATTGCAAAAATATCTCAGATATGAAGAGTTAAATGGCTAATGTGGTGGGCTCAGAGCGCCTGAAGATGTTAGCCACTTCTCTCATCCGGTAGCCTGATTTAGTTTTAGGAGCCATCCAAATATTTGCACTTCTTAAGTCTTTACCAAATAAAAGACTTTGCTATGGAAACTGTGACAGTGTTTCAAGTGTGACAGAAAGAGCAGTCCTCAGGACTGAGGCCACTGAGAGTATGGCCATAGGGCTTGGCTCCACTAGCACGTGCAGATGCTGCAGCCTGTGCTGCCACAGCTCAGCTGCTGGTGCAGTAGAGTTAGTATCCTGTAAATGACGAACTAACTATCACCTTCTTGTAGAGAAATGGGTCTTGCGATCTGCAACAAAAGGAGCATGAGGATGGGAGAGGGGTAGAGGAGTGAGGCAGAAAAGGGAAAACAGAAGGCTCACAAGAAAAGTGATGTATTTTCTATGCGGATATACACCATGGCAATTGGCTACAGCTCTTTTGAGAATAAATAAATCCAAGTAGTGACTGTGATAGAGGCTTTGAGGTCCTTTTTCCCGTGAATAAAACTGATTTTTTGGAATGAAAACAACAAAGGCTTTTGTTTGCCCTGCCTCTGGGAATAACTACTGATGTACTGGACCTGGGACACAGCAAAGGACTTGCATTTGAGGGGGAAAAATTGCCAGATGAGACATGAACTACAACAGAGTCTGAGTCTGCTCAAACCCCAGGGCACTCAAATTCAGCATGTCTTCTGCTTGCCCACCCTCTGTTTGATGCTCATCCACAGCTCTACATTCTCTGTTAGTTTCATTTTGCCAAATGTAAAAACTCTGGTATAAAAGCTATCAATCAGCAATGCACTAGGACTGTTTAAAATAGATGCTCTGAAAAAGCTATAAACTAAAATCTAACTCTTTCTCCACATACATTAAGCTCAGCTGCTACTTACCTTTCTGATCTAATCTGCATTAGGTGGTTGTCATATCCTGAATGCTTCTCCACCTGGATCTCTGTGGTTTCTATAAGAAGTCAGACATTCTTACTGGAGAAATACAATATGCACATAAATCTGGCATGCTGCTCATACCAGAAGGCTAAATCCTGTATCACCCATCCCATGACAAAATCTGAGTGATTGCAGCAATGTACCATCACAGATTGCATCTCCAGAATATAAGCACCACAAACTTTGCACTTTCTGGAATAAACACTACAGCTGAAATGTGAAAAATATTTCTGCAGACGCTGCAGTGTCACTGCAGTGAAAGAACAAGGCTGTGATATTGATTCAGCTGAAATGCTTCTTGCAAAGCAAGCATCAAAGCAAGGCTGTTTTATCGGTTTACATACTTTAAGCTGAGAGTTTATTTCTCGCGTAATCCTCCTCGAGGCGCTCTGGTGGCTGAGCAGAACCATTGCCAGAAGCGTCTGCTTCCTGCTCTGCAAATGTAATTTCTGCTCCCTTCCCTGTTTTTTGGGCTGGCTTCTGTGGGTTCTCTGTGTGCTGTTGCTGAACCCAATAGAGGGCTTTTTTTAATGAAGAAAACGTGGATTTGAATTTTTAAGGGGTTCCTCAGTTTAGACAAAAATTATTGGTTTACTGCTTTGAGTTAGGCTTATCTGACCATCAAATCATGCAGGAAAAAGGGACAGTTTTCTCAATGTGCAGAGAATCACACCAGGGCCGGAAACTACTGTGTCTTGCTTGACTGCAGTTCTGTTGCGTTGCTCTTCAGCCATCTGTTCATCAGTCCCTCTAGCTGTAGAATAGCCACAGTAAAAGTAATTAGCTGTGAGCATTATAAGACCAGTTGGTCTCTACCAGCCAAGTCTGACATTAGATAGTGTGGTCTAATGTGAGACTCCTGCAGCGTGATAACCTTAGAGATCTCTCATCTCCTAGTCCTTCACTCTCCTCTCAATATTAAGGTGGGCATCTTATAAAGATAGTTTATACCTTGAACCAATAGTGAGGGCTATAAAAAGAAGCTTATTAACTGTACCTTTGTATTGACTGCAGCTCAAGGATTCTTCCTGTTGTAGACTTCATGGGAAATGTATGCTAAGACAAACATGAAGCTATTTTAGGATGTAGGTGAGGTGGGCTCATGGCTTTCAAGGGCAAAACATCTGCCTTGGGTATGAAGCCTGTTGCAATGTGACAGTTTTGAGGAGAGAGGACAAGTGCAGCAGTTCTTTTTTTGGGACACTTTGTTCTAGGTACAGGAAGTTGTAAAATTGCTGATAATGAACTAGTTCATTCATAGCTGATGCCAGAAATGACTGCCTTCTGTCAAAGCACCGTCTTCGAGAAAAAGAGCTGAGGATTGACAAGAGCAGAGAGTTGTCAGTTCTGACTCAGTTAAAGTAGATGTTTTATTGCCTTGAAGTCTGTTATCTTCAACTATTTCCCTCAGAGGAGTAGGTAACCTCGGTCCAGGCTAGGCTTTACTTACTTTTTTAGTAATTAACAACATGCCTCCAGCACCATTTCTCTGCTGTGATTTCTACCAACCACATGCCAAAGGGTATTTTCTGAGCTGTTGCAAATGGTCAATATTTCAGCTCCTGTATTGTTACTGAGGTGTTCTGAGAAATATTTTCTAAATGTATTTCCCAAAATTGCTATAGTTCTGTATTTACTTCTCAAAATGCAAGAAGGTATATTAGTCCATGAAAGAAAACATCCCAAGACGGAAGCATGATTCTTGGTGCTAAAGAGCCATGCTGCTTTTATGGGTAGCATTTACATCAAACTAAATTACTGGTGAGTGACAGTATGTCTCTCATTTCAGGAAAAAAAAAAAATCAGTTCATATTTTTGTGTAAAGTATAGAGAGACAGATTCATTTTCTTGAAGAGCTTCCTATTTCGTATATTTAACATATTTGTGGAAAAATCCAATGACCTAGGGGAGTGGATTTTGGTATTGATTCTATTTTTTCCCATCTTTGGTCCCCACTGGTATCTCCAGAACATCAGGAGATATGTCATGACTTCAGGGCAGATGGTTCGTGGCTGTTTCTGGTTACAGGCAAATCTGGGAATCTAAACAATATTACAGAACATGCTGGAGCATGGATACTTGCAACAAGGGCACATTGACCCAGACTTTTTTCTATTACCACTTTTATTTTTGTGGGCTTTTTTTAGGAGCGGCCTTGACTGTAAAATCAGTTAATTCCCCTCCATTTGGTTTGTGGGTTCCCTCCTGAAACTTGCATTGAGGGTCCCAACTAAATTGGCTGAAAGATTTGCAAAGGGCAGATGATACGAGAAGGTGGCCCTGTAAGTCAGGGTCTCCTTTCCAGGGTCCTGTGTTCTCTCTCCTTGAGATACCAGCTAACATGTGGAAGCGGGAAACACTTTGTACAATGTATAGCTCTGACTCATAACGTTTTCCTATTCATCCATTCATCTGCTGGGGGAAGAGGGCCTGGGGTGACTTCAGGGCAAAATCATTAAGGACACTTTTTCTGGTAATCTCCTTGCCACCTTAGAAGAGCCCTGGCTAAATCATAAAACAAATGCATCTCATTGTGACATATTCTGTCTTTCTAACATTAGTTTTAGATGAATTAAGAGCTGCTCTTCAAGGCAGGACAGATATGTAAAATAATGCTTTTTCAGTCAAAGGGGAAAAAAAGAGTCTTCCCAATCAGACTGAGGTTCTTGCTTACCTTAGATTTGCTGATGCAGGAGTTGTATTTAACACGCTGCCTTAGGATTGACAAATGGCACCAAAATTGCAATAGCTACTTTAATTTGTACCATTGTTAATTTGGTAAATGCAATTTATGTAGCTCTATCCAGGGCTGTGCTTAATGGGATATGATCTAGGAATTCAATGTTTAAATACTATAATGTGTTGGTATCTTTGTTCTGATCCTTCTGTATTTGAGTATAAGCTTTAGAAGACCTCGCTACTTAAACTAAGAATGTCTATGTCTTTGTGTTATTGAGACTGAAGAATTATAGGAGGTCTTCTGTTCAAAATAAGTCATAGAATTCATATTGACCACACTGAGTGGTCTGAAGCCGGGGTCTGGTCCAGTCCTCTCCTTTCCACGTTTTGCAGTAGGAGTAGATGCAGAACAGCCAGCCACTGGGGAAGAGGAAAATCTGCTGTCACTCTAGCGATGTCTGAGAGACTCTGGGTCCTCCTACAAACTCTTACTGGGTCTCTGAAGTTGGTTTACACTTCTACACAGATATCCAGCTATGTTGCAAGAAGGGAATTGCTCTTTACCCTTAACAGTCCACACAGATAAGGATTGCTTGCTGCCAGAGAACCTGATTTTCAGAGTAATGAAGCAGAGCCAACAGGATTGGTGACAAGGGCTTGTCTTTCCTAGTCAGGATTCATCCCTGGAGAGCGTGGTGCGCTGTAGTCAATGGCTCTGACATTGCCGCAGCAGGATAACTATGAACCTGGAGTACTTCCTGGCCTGTGAGTACTGCAAAGGGTTTTTTGTAGCCTCTAGCAATGGCTTTTAGGTGGAGCCATTAGACATGGTGCAAGTAATTTAATGCTAAAATTCTAGTAGCGTGTGTGCATGCTATAATCTGGTTGAGAAAGTGATATGATCCTTATTAATGCACAGGGAATTGAAGCCCTTCTAAATGTGCCTTGCATGTGTTTTTAAAAGAATTAAATTCAGGACTGGGTTATTCTGTAGAGAATATGTGACTGCTCAGAAAATAAATGGGGATGTAATGGTTACATACACCGTAGATCTTATGTACGTTATTTTTATGCTTCTGCGGTAACAATCCTATTCAGTTAGGGGTAGTTTTACGCATAAATCTCAGTACATGTGCCAGCAGAGTCATACATTTCTGATTTTTCAGTTGCTGGGTTCTGCTGATATAAATTTAAGCAGAATTTGTCCAAGTAAAAAGAAAATATGTGTGTATCTAATCAAATCCCATCGTATTTTGTTCTCCCGTTCAACATTAGTGATCTCAGCAAAGATAGGGCTGTTACTAACATCAGACTTTGGCTTTGCTATGTGAGATTGTAGGAGGTTTCAGCAAAGCCTTGCTTTCCGCTACTCACTGCAGAATTTCTGTCCCTGGGAAAAGTTACTGTATTTGCAGAGGGAAAGACATTCAGTTAGAAGTTGGTTTTTTATTTGCAGTCATTTTCAAAGCAGCACAATTGACAGAATTAACTGTTCCTCATTAATGAAATGTGAATGTGAAGCTGCTGAAAGCAGCTGAAGAACCAGGAGAGCTGGGAAATCTGCAGCCCATTGGCTGTACTAACAACACTGAAAAACATCTGTACTGCCAGTCTCTCAGTTCTGCTGGTTGTGCTTAATTATTTAGAGCAGAGAGAACATTTGAGTCCGTTTTCCATCCTCTGAGTAGATACATTAATGTCTTCCTGGTGATTTGTACAGATAAGGTAGTGATTCCAAGAGCATTTCATGATGCAAGATATGCTTTTGGAGACTTTCAGATACTTAAGTGAAGAACACAAAATGATCTTGCTGTTTCATCAATCAGTGTAAAATGCTGCCCGTAATTACTTTTAATGTAGATGTTAGTCTCTTGAACTGCTTGATAACGTGTTTCAAGGGCAACATACTGGTGCATTAAAAATAAAGTACTGATCAGTGCAATGTGGTGAAAAAGTCAGTTTGCAGGTTTGATGGCTACAATAGAGATCAGGCTGGGGATAGTGCAGAACATAAGGACTACATTTTTTTTTTTTTTTTTTAAGAAGGAAGCAAGCATGTAGAAAATGCTAGTGTGTTCTGGCTGTAACAACTCATCTATTTATAGCCTTTGTGTAGTGGAAACTAAAACTATTTGTCGTACACTGAAGCACAACGTGATGAGTATTGAAATGCATACATCTTGAAGTAACGTGATGTTCTAGAATATTATGAAATCTTTCCAGCAAATCATATACAGACGCATATCATCCATTAGAGGGCAGGAGCTTCAGGGTTTTCAGTCTCAGGTTCAATCCTTTGTTTTCTTTTTGCCTTGAACAAATCTTTTGACTGTTCCATTGAGTTACTGTCTCAGAGTCACATTTTTTCCCTGACACAAGTGTTATAAAGACCACTCAATGATAGTCTGTAAAGTTGGTGAGGGAACAAAGGTTCTACAAAATACAGGTGTCAGGTACAACAGTTCATATGTTGTATATTTGAAACACATGCACCAGAGAGGGCTTTTCAGACAATGAACTGAAGTGTCATCAGTCACGCAACTTTGCACATTCCCCAGAACAGCACTTGGAGAGCAGTCTGCGTTGCTCCAAAAAACGCAGTAACCCAACCAGGTTACAAGAGCAATCTGCTTAAAGTGGAGCATATGACAAGTAATAAGATCATGGTTAGAAATGACAACATAAAAATGAAAACTTTGTATTCAGTTGCTCCACTTTCACATTTGATAAGAATTCACTGCGAATTCTCTGATGGTGTTCTTTCTTGCTCCTCTTCAAAGCATCAACCCTGTGTTGATATGCTCTAGTTGGAGGTTGTGATAAGTAGTTATTGCCTGGAGGCAATAGGGACAAAGAAATCCTTAGGACAGTTGCATCTCCCCATTAAACACAAAGTACCCACACTCCTAACCTACTTCTCTGAAAGCACACGTGTCCTAGGCTGACACCTGTCTCTGACAGCTAAACAAGCTCTTCACACAGTTGTTGCTTATGTTTCAGCATTTTTAATGAACAAAATGCTGATGATTTGGAAGAATTAGCACAGAATGACAACAAACTGATGGGTCTAGCTGTTTTGAGTGTCATTACAACCGTTTGTCTCATTTGAAGGCTTAGTTCAGAGCCTAGTGACACATTCATGACACTGCAGTGTTGGTATCTCCAACTTTTCTTACCAGTTTATAATAATGCCCGGAATCTTAGATGAATGAGGAGCTACAGTATCCCTTGGATCTGTTGATCTAATCAAGCACATGATTTGTTTCACAAACAAAAAAACAGGTGAGGCTTTGTGTACCTGACTTTGATAATTGAACGTTGGAGGGAGTATTACTGGCTGGAGTGTTCCCCCTGAGATGTCAATGAGAGAAACACAACGTATTTCATACAGAAACTATGATGAGAAATAACCATGAAAAGGGTATGACTTGAGTTTGCCAAGCGGTGAAAACAGGATCCCTCCCTCGCATTTTCCATTATCATAGCTCCTATGTGATGGGAAAGCAGAGGATCAGGCAGCAAGATAACTGTGTGGTGTGAAGGAGCTCAGTTCTGTGAAGAATATCAAGTGATCTGTAGTATTGCTGTTCCTTCTGCATCCAGGCTATGGTTTGGGTCATACCCAGAGGCCCATGGCCATTTTTCCAGCAGCAGAGAGAGGACGTGTGATTTCACAGCTCAGGGATGCTCAGTACCATCCAGCCTTGCAAAGATGGTGTATCCAAAGCCAATGGGAGCAAATGCTAGAGGGGAAGAGAAACTAATTTAAATGTCATATGCATTATTAGATGAGCAAGAGGGACTCCGTATCTCATTCGCACAGTCCTGCTAAGAAAGTATGTCATCAGGAAACTTGAGGAGCTCCTAACCGATCTACTGGCAAAACAGCTCTTGCCCCCTCTTAGTAGAGCAATGGAGTGAGAGCTGCAATCAATTATAGAAGTGGCAAGGGTGATGAAAATGAGTTCCACTGGGAATTTGCCTTGAAGTTTTCTTCTTCTCCCCTTAGCGAGGAGGAGAATGGATCAGAGAAGAATAAGATATTAATTTTATTAAAAAGAAACAATTAAAAACTCAAGGCACAGCTCTCCTCAAACATAGGACAACTGACCAATTCAGTGGGAGGTTGAAAGGACACATGTAGGACCTTTCTCCCTTCTGTTCATCACAATCATGAGGCCGCAAGAGCTGAAGAATAGGAGGATGCTTAAGAGGGTGCACACCAAAGATGCATGGAAATGTCTTCAGGAAGGCATATAAACCAGGAAAAGAAAGCCTAGATTAGATTCATTAGACAACCGCTTAGGTCCCAGTCAAGACACCAAGAGCAGGCACTGCTCAAGGTGGCTCAAGATGCTACCACATCTAGCCAAGGAGAAGAGTTCTGCAGCTCACCCAAACTCTTCTCAAGGCAATGCATTTGGTGAAGATTGCAGTTGCTTGTTTTCCAGGTTACAGTGGCTAATAATTTTTGTGTTTGAGTACAGGAAGAGGAATGACATTAGCTAAAGGCTCTATTCCCACCTCTGTCAGTCTTCCACGCACATGGGCTTTCTCCTAACATCCAGAGAGTCATTGGACCTCTCTGTGTAATTGTAGAGCTTGTCTTGTGCAAGGCAGTTTAGCTTATGCAGCATTAAGCCAGTGATATCCGCTTAAGTAAAAAAGTTCTATTGTGTTTGTTCCAAGTATCTGTAAGATACTAACCTCAGTGTGCTTAAAAAGCAAAGCTTTGAAATAGTGGGACCTGGGAAAGATATATGGGGACAGAAGGGAGAAAGGTGCTTGGTAGAGAGAGAAGAACTGTTAAAGGAAGATCTTAATTTTTCTGTTTAGAAGAAGCCAAAATTTCAAGAAGGGGTTGATCTTGAGGTTTTTTTGGATTAGATTTTATTTCTGAATAAGTAGAGAGCTATAAAAGCTGATAATCACACACTTATGAGGGGAAAAATTTCTGAATATCTCCTAGATATTTATGCCCAGAAAAAAAATAATTCTGTTTAAATCTTTTGAGTACTGTTAGAAAATAAACATTTCAATTTGATTTGAAGGAGTTAAAGAATGCGGTCACACTCGAAGACACTATGTTAAAGTGCTGACAGATGTCCAAGTCCACTTTCCCCCATAATTAAAGCCCTACTTGAATAAAACCTGAAAGGTTGTTGCCAGATCTCTTCTTTCAACCTTCTTTCATTACATTTGAGATTCAGGTTTTGTATAAACCTTGGCAGAAACTTGAGAACCGCAGTTAAACCCAGGCTATATTTGAAAAATAGAGATGAGCATGGCCGGGCACTTTTGGCCAAGTGCATGTTGGAGTTTTATGACTCTTTGCAATGGAGGCTTCAGTCATCAGTTCTGGTGTTCTTTGAAAATTAGCTTCTTTCTTCCTTTCACCCCCAGAATTAGGATGTTTGTAATGTAAAATTTAAATACTTTTATTTCTGTTACAATATTGCTCCCAAAGTTTTAAACATAAATATTTTATTTCTCAGTCATCTGGTTCTCACTCAAAAGTGTCAACTTTTTTGCTATATTTGCTTCAAAGCTGCAGTTTTGAAGTAAAATCTCAATTGTTTTGATGTGGATGCTCATTCTAACAATTTGGCCAAGCTGATACGCTTTGTTCATACCACACTTCACAAGATCCCACAGAAATAAATCTATCTCCTCTGCTGTGATTAGAATCTATCACACTTTTTCTGCTAAATGACCTTGTAGCAAGGTCTTATCATCCAAAGCTATGGGTTTTTTTTTTTTGTGTCTATTATCTTACATGAAATCCCTGACTGAAATTTATTGACCCTTGCCTCCTGTTAGAGCTCTGTCAGGAATAAGACTTTCATTTATGTGGGGTGTGCTTCTAGAAGTGGAAAAAGTGGAACTGGGGAACTGTTTCTAAGCAGTTACTATGCTGTATATTAAATTAGCTGCTACATACTGGATTTTTGCAATGAGTGAAAGGTATCTGCAACGCTTCTTTCTGCAAGTGTGGATTAGGTACCTAATACGGCCTCTGTTCCTTGGGGAATGCAGATGACGTGACAGCTGTGGAAGGCAAGGTAATAATCACTGAAGGCTGATGGAAAACTTGTTCTATCTGGTGAACAGAAGAGTATCTGAATGGCTTTGTTAGTGCTAGACACACTAAGGACATAAAAACCAGGCAGAGTTCTGTGGCGAGGTAGGAAAAGCAGCTGAGACTAAGTGTAGCCTTTTCCACTGATTTAAAAAAAAAATAAAAATAAACTAAATAAAAACAAGACAAGTATTTGTGAACCAAGTCTAAAATCTTCACAGCTATGATGGACTGGGGGTCCTTGCTGTGATATTGCACTAAGTCAATGTGGGATATCTCCAGTATGTGATTATCTCTGTGTAATCTGCTATTAAGACTGCAGAGTTTTTGCTCTTCTGAGATGAAATTTTCCCTTGTCTGTCTCAAAAGGCTTAAGCGTGATGTAGGGCTGGGTTGAACACTCTATCCTGAGCTGAACTGTACATAGGAAACGCCCTGTAATTGTACCCTACCCGTGCTGGTTATTGTTCTGTAGCAGTCATGTGTGCTTATGTTTTAGTTTAACTGGGTGGGTGCTGTAAGAGCTATAAAAGTTGATAATCACACACTTAAGAGGGGAAAAATCTCTGTTATTTAACAGTTTTGAGAGTATGATGTGCTTATCATTAGATATGTATCTGCTACCTTTGCAAGATGACTATTTCTGCTAGAAATTGCTGTGTTATGTAGTTATTTTTAATGTCTGCCCATTCTTAGCACCTTTTCATTCATTAAAATCTTACTTCTCATTGTGGAAGGGTGGTTAGATCATGAACAGGTTGGGGCTATTTCAATGTGATGTCACCTTAACGCCCAAGTAGCTACAAGAATATGTATTTACCACAAACCTATTAACAGGAATTCTAATATACAAGGCTGTATATAAAAACTCTTGTTTCCTGACTATAAAGGAAACAAAATGAACTGTGAGTCAATAGAAATAGAAATGTTGTCTTACGCAGATGATTTAACAAAAGCAAATGTCTGGATTTGTCCCATCAAACAGTGTGGATACCCACTTGAGGAGACGGGCTTTCTAGCCTGGTGGGGTTGATGGCATGAAGTGGGGACACATGCCTTGGAAAGGGGTAGTGCTGACATGTGGAGCTCACAAATGAGATCCAGACTGGGGGAAGAACTGAATCTGAATGAGTTTTGATGCCTTAATATTTGAGGTTATGGACTGGTGCTGGTAGGGAGTGCCTGCAGACAACTATGCAAGAAGCTCCTGTGTTGAGTAATTGTACAAAAATGTAGCGTTTATTCCTAACATACTTCAGTTAGACTTTGTCTCAAGTTGTTATTTCGGAAATACTTTAATGCTGATGCTTGGTGGTGTTTTAAACTTAAAAACCCAAACCCTCAAAAACCTTAAACCTCACAAATACTTGATGGCAGTGTGTTACCTAAATTTACTCAGATATTTTAAATTTGCATCACTGTACGGTTATTTTTTATTTAGTTCCTAGCGAGAATGAATAAACAGAAAGCCATACCCATGCTTTCTACATAGGTTATCTTAGATATAATCTTTTTTTCTCTGCTACTTGTAATAACTCCTAAGTAACGCTGTAGGTACTGCAGAAAATAAACAGTGCATGTTTAATTTTACAGGAATTATACAAGAGTGGCAATATAAATGGAAAGCAATGGTGTGGGGGGAAGTAAGTTTCTGGTTCAGCTGCTGAAAGCAGTGTAGCTGAGACAGTCTGGAGCTGAGCAGGGAGCCAAAGCCTAACAGCTTACTTAGAACAAGATTTGTAGGGCACTGCTTCATGCATTTTCTTTGGACCTACACTGGCCAGGCAGAAGCTAGGCTGAGCCTAGCTCCCTGCTACATAGAAATGCTTGAACTGCTGTAAGGGCACACCACTGGCTGTTCTAGTAACCCTGTGTTCTCAGAGAAGCAAATGTTTTGGAGACATGCCCAATTTCAGTCATGTAAATCTCCTCTTAGGAAAGGAAACACTCACAGTAACCATGTATTTAAATTCCAAATCTGAAACCTCTGATACTACTTAAATTCTTGCCCCCACCCCCATTCTATGACTTAAGCAGTCGTCACGTTGCAAATGAAAGCTATCAGACATTTAGGCATCTGGAGCATCTAGGAGTGAAGTTTTCTCCCTTCCCACCCCAGCTGCAGACAGAAAGTGAATTCTTATTAGAATAGTGTTTTCTAGGCTCCTGCATGTGAATGAAATAATGCAGAGTTAAGCAACTGTGTTTATAGAGTTGCTAGAGGGAATATTGGGAAATGAGTTGCTTTAAAATGATCATCTTTCTCTGTACAGACCTCCTGATGTGCATGAAGCAGTCTGAGCTTGAAATGTAGCATCAGGATTCTTCAGGCTTTCTCTTTTTCTGTGCGTTGCTGTTGTTGCTCGTACATTGTATTTTTGATTGGTACTGTGTGGCTTTTATACTGCTGCTAATACTTTGTGGATGTCTGTTCTCAGTGCTTCTTTGGTTGAGTTTGTGGTTTTTTTAAATTAACGTACATCTGCAAACTTCAGCTTGAGGTCAGACTGATTCTACTGGTCACCTTATAGAAGTTCATGAAGAGTCTGGTTTGTAAGTCAAACTTAAGAAATTTGTTCCCCAATGCTGTGATATTGTTGTTCTTATTTGCAATTTTCTTGATGACATTGGTCTGAATTTGTTTTACAGATGATTCAGGGCTTTGTTGTAAAACTTATAAATTAGATTTGTACAAACTGTTCTTCTGGAATAAACTGGAGTCATTTGGCCCTTGGGGGGTTGTGCTGGTGGAGTGATTTACATTTTTGTTTTTAGGGCTTCAGTTTAACAAAGCAACTGAGTGTGTGCTGAACTTCAGTAGATACGAAAATAGTTTTTGGGTGTTGTACTTTGTGTTGCAGTACTGCAAGGAGAAGTCGCTATCGTCTTCTGTAAGCAGTGACAAGAAAGGTGTTTCCATACTGGGATTTATTGTCTTTATAAACCCATGTATGTAAGATTTCTCTCTCTGCTGTGCCTGACTGGAGCAAGAGCACAGACTGTCATTTTGTACTAAATGCCTTGCATTTAGGTGGCTGAAAATACCAGGGAATCATCTCTGGCTCTGCTGTTCCTGTGTGGAAGAAGGATTTCAGTTGCACAGGAAGAATGCTGCTCAACAGGATTAAGAAGGGTAGCATTAGGGCATAAAGTGTCTTCTGGACTGATTATTGAAAGCCACAGGGATAAACTTCTGGTGATTTTTAATAAGATAATGTTCTCCTTTTAAGACCAGCTAACTCCAGCTGAGCCTACCTAGGTGACCTTCCAGCTAGAAGATCTGTCTGTGGAAAGGGAAGGTTGCCCTGAAGCGGAGGGAAAAGATTGTTACTTTCAATAAATGTGCAATAAGTGGGAGCCTGTAACTAAGCCCAAACTTTTGTGCGTGCGGCTGGTAGTAGAAGTTGTGCTTAGCTCTGCTCAGGGCAGGCACGCATTTGAAAGGTAAATGAGTATTTTACACTGATGAAAATCGAACATCAGTGCTCCTTGATTTCTTCTGTCACAGCATGATGTAGTCTACATGTAGCCTGTTGTTTCTGTGATTTAAAATCAGAATCCTCTGTCTCCTCTCACTCCCCTTCACTGTCAGCAGTGGCATTTTCCAGATCCCTTCCCAGGACTTAACTCACATTTTGAGGCTGAGCAGTCCTGCCTCTTGGGCTTGCGTTAAGGTGTCTGTCTTGGGTGGGAGATGATATACAATAGTCTTCTTTATTTACAGGAATGTCTCCTTAATGAGAAATGCTCTCTAGAATTTCCCACAATGAACAACCTGGCTGCTGTGCTTTCACGTCCCAGGCCCTGTGACATCCGTGCAAAGGGCAGATGGATTTCTCACTTCCCTGAGTGAAAAATGTTCTTAGTGAACATAAATTTTCTTCTGAAGTTTGTAGATATATTGGGATCAATGATCTTTTTACATGGTTTGGAGTGCTGCTCTGCTCTTTGCCTCTGAAAGAGGGATTTGATTAATGGTGTTTCTCTGTGAAAAATGGTAATAAGTGATTTATAATGGTATTCAGCCAACAACAATGATTTCCCTAGTGCTCATTTAAGAAAAGAAAGAAAGAAAAAAAGAAAGTCCGAGGGGAGACTCAAGCTGCCTGATATATTCAAGGCCATCTCCACCATGTCCAAAATCTTAAGCTGTGAGTACTTGTGCAAAGATCTGGAAGAGGGGTGGATTTGAGTTGCAAAATTTTAGAGAGGCAGCTTGTAAGCAGTTCAAGACCCCTTGGGAAAAGCTGCAGCTCTCAGTACTGAAGGGCTGAGCAGTCTGTGGGGCTTCCCCCGACCTTGCCTTCTCCTTCCCACCAAGCAGCTGTGAAATTCAGCACTGGATCACAGCATCTGTGTGCTAAGCTGTAGTTTTGGTCTAGCCTTTGCCTATGGAAGTTGCAGCTCTTACATCTCCCCCTGTATTTGGATAAAACCAGATGCTTTCATATTTCCATGAGCACTCTAAGGATAGCTTTGCTTCTGAGTGCCAGATCAAGTGGTTTGGGGCTTCTGGACCCTTCCTGAGGTTGGGAAGAGCTGTTGCACATTGATATTTTGTTGTTGTTATTCAGTAGTTTCCTTTATCTTGCTTTTTTTTTTTTTTAAGATCTCTCTTTCTCTTTCCACTTAATCCCTTTCCCTTGGTATGAGCTGGTGTCAGAACAAAAATGTATAGCTGCCCCTTAGTCTGTCTCCCTCCTGCCTGCTCATTTGGTGCTAAAGCCTTGTCTGACAGAAACAGACCCTTCAGGGTGAATAAATGCCTCTCTAATAAAGGGACAAAATATTTTACTCTCCTTGATGCCAAAGGGGCGTGCTTGCAACAGCAGCAGGCAGCCCCTGCCTGATTCTCTGCCAGCACCTCTTTAGCCCAGTGTTTCCTAGGGGGGAGCTTTTGGCTTTAGTGATGTATTACTTGCAAAGATAAGGATTTGTGGCCTTTTCTCTACTGACTAGGCATAGCAAGTTTCTCTTGTTAATATTTCATTAAAACTCTATCCCTATGGGCTGCAAACTGCTCTTGTCCTAACAGTGTCCAGATGTGTCTTTAAAATTGTCTTTATCCATTGGTTTTGATAACCTTCCTTGGCAACTTATCCTCTGTGCTAAACACTGTATTCATTATCATGAGGAGTTCTGCTTGAGTGCTTGAGTCTCTCCTGGTGGTTTTTTTGTTGTTTTTTTTTTTAAGTGAGAAGCTCAATAAACTAGGAAAGATCAACTTATTTCATGTAGGCCAGAGCTTTAGATTTATAGTTGTTTGGTCAGAGACCAAATAGGTTAAAATAAAACCCAGTTGTTTTGCCTTATCTCTCTGGTTAAACACTGTCTGCAGGAGCTGAATCCATTCATCCTCTTGATTCTGCTGGTTTAGCTGTTCATTATTCCCCCTGCCTTTCTATTCAATTCATCCCAATCTCTTGCGCAGCAAAATTGCTCTTTCCCATGCTTTGATTGAAACTTCCTTCCATTTCAGCTGTGCTTTACCAAGAGTACTTTGTCCCGAGCAGGAAGAGAAAGATGCAGCTCCTCAACACTGGCTTGCAAAGCCCATGCTGAGAATTCTTGTTTTCATACAATAACAGTCTTCCTAAGGAAGGCAGTCGGAACAGCACTCACATCTTCTGAGCTGTGGAAGGCAATGGCATCACTCGGGTTGGTATGATGTCCTTTGTTAATGCACCCTCTGGGCCTATTTGCATTCATACATACAGTGGGAAACTGTAAGGACTTCATGAGAGCTATAACTGATAAAGCTTCTCAGGAGGGGATTCCTGGGGGCCTATGTAGTTTCCCATTTGGGAGGTTTGCACGTCTCTGTTTGCTTGCAAATACTTTACATCAGGCCTCTGGTCGTCTTTTTCTTTTATTAGAAGGTATATTTTGCACTCTCGGCAGGGTTTTTCTTTATGATACTCTAGTGTCACAGCCACAGATAAAGCAAAGGTTTAACCTTCAGTTTTTAAATCATCAGCAAACTTCATCTGGTATTTTATTTTCCTTTTCTCCTAATGATGTGCAAATACCTATAAAAAAAGAGCTTTTCCCTATTTTTATCTCACTAGAATCTTTTACCAATAATTGCTACTGCTTCTGACCACTTGCTGCATCCTGTATGTGAAACTGTTTAGTATCTATGTGTTGGGTTGAGTGACTTGATGCTGACATCCCTTTGGCACTGACAGAACTGGACTTGGAAGCATAATCTGTCTCAGTAATGACACGTTAGTTGCAAGGGAGTCCTTAAGTTGGGCGACTTTAGCATCTTCATGCCACCTCATATCTGTGGCTTGCAGCAGTACCAAGGGGAGCTGGGTTCATCAAACCACAGCCTTGCTTCATCCTTGCGTATTTGGAGATGAGATTTCTGGATAAGCTTGTTGTGTCCTATTCTGCTTCTCTGATTAAGCCTTACTTTTGCAAATCCTATTTCTGATGCAAGTGGTACACTTTTGCATGTGTTCTTGAATATTTTTCCATCATTAGTTTTTAGTTTTATCCAATACCAGGCCTATTGCTGCAAACTCAATGCCTAGAGATTTTAAATAAGTGAACACGAATATTTCAATAGTAACTTAAAGCACAAATCCTTGAATTCACATATTTTATCTTCCCTGACAAGAAAAGATGACATTAAAGGAAAAGAGTAGGTAGGAGTAGAATTAAGGAGTTATGGCTCTTGACTGCTTGATGAATGGAAGATAAGAATTTCAGATATTCCCAGATTTCGTTATTCTCCAGCCCATAATTTGCCATTTCAAATGAGTCAGCATCTTGTCAGTGGTGCAGTCTTGTTCCGTTACTGCAGTCAGTCGAAGTATGGTGCTATGCACATAACAATATTTCAGCCTGTGTCAGACTAAGGCTTGCCTGAAAATCTGCTCAGTGGTGCCTCTCCCTGCCTTTTGCAGCTCTGAGAACCAGGTTGCCCCTTTGTGTGAGTCCTTTAAGCACAAGTAATGTCCTGTTCTTTAATGCAGAAAAATGCTCACTACAGACAGCACTGTGCCTCTAGCCACACTACTGTGTGAAACTTTGCCCGTGGCGCTGCTGTCCCTCTGCTTGTCCCTGTGCCCACGGTACAGTACTGGGGCGGGAGGATGTTGGCAGGCACAGAGCAGAGAGCCTGCACTGCCTGCTCTCAGCAAGGACTGCACTGATGGGTGTTGGAGAGGAACAGTGTGTACACCTTACAGGCTTTTAGAAAGACGTGTTGGATGCATCCAATCCTAAAATAAATCTAAAAATAGCTCAAAAATGACTGAAGTGCTCATTTCTTTTCTATATGCTTCTTGTTGCCACCAGCATAGAATCATTGTGTCGCCTGTTGGAAAGACCACGAGTTTGAGAATGGAGTACCCTAAAATTGTGGTCTGTCTTTTGTTACATGAAGTCCTTTTTCTGTTGTTTTCAGTTTCACTCCCTATAATTCCAACTGCAGTGGCCTGTGGGTAAAAAAAGATAACTTTTCTCATTGTTGCAGTATAGCCATGGAACAATACTTGAATATTTACAGTGAAGTAAATACTGCTGTTGCTGTGAAGCAAATGTCTCATAATCTGGTGTGGACCTCTAAGCAGCTGGCATGGAAGAGCCTGATAGCCCCATGCAGAGCAGAGGAGGAAAACTGGGAACAGAAAAACTTGGATTGCCCAGGTTATTGGTCTGTCTCTTCTGCATGCCCTGTAAAATGGTAAACTGTGCATCCTGTTTCCTAAATGAAGAAAGAATCTGACCCTTTAATCCTCTTTCTCTAATTACCTTACATCTGTACCTTGCCTGATTTGGGCCTTAATGCAGCAAAGCTTTTTAAGCATGTTAAAGTGTTTTTCTTAATCAGATCCTTGCGTTCTAATTCAAATACTCCCAAAGGCCTTTCTTCCCTGGTTTGAACAGTGTTTCCACATTTCTAGACAGAAGTAAAGCATGGTGGGATTGTTTCTTTTTGCCTCCTTGGCACACCTCACAGAAACCTCTCTTACCAGTGCTTGAAAGCATTTTGGCTCTTTTTCCCCAAGTACGCTGGCAATAAAACTGGTCTGATGTAGGTACAGTCACGACAGACCTTTCAACAGGGCTCAGGAGCTGCTGCTCATACTGGCTGAGAGAACTTCAGGATGAGCATCTGACATGCAACTGTGCCCCACTGCCCACTCTAACTGTTGGGGTGCTCCCCAGGGCTTTCCATGTCCTCCTGCCTGCTACAAGCTGGTAGCAGCTTGCACATGTCTATGCAACTACTCCCTTTCCTCCTCTTCTGAGGCAAAGGACTCGGATCTTTCCTGAATATTTGCTGTATATTTTTCATGTCACTCTTCAGAAAGTTGTTTTGCTGTTTTGCCACCCAAGGTTAGGTTCCCATCACCCTTCTACAGTTGTAGGAGTCAGTAGTGATCCCTGTCCTGTTTTGCAGCCCCTCCCTTGCTATTTGATGCCAGGCTACTTTCTAGCAGACCTTGTTGGGTACAGTTATTTCTCTCTGCAAGCAAGCACCAAGCATATTTCAGCTTGTTTCTGCCTGTGGGTATGACCATTCCATGCCTCTGCTCTGCCTCACTATCTCTCTGCCCATCCTTTTCCCTTGTCTCCTTCTTTAGCTGATTTGCTACTCAAACTCACACCCATTCACATTCAAGAAACAAACCTTGACAAGGATGCGCGGGACTACATGGCATTTGCAAGCCGCTGCTGTTTGCCTCTGCCTCTAAGTGATGTTTTCCTCCTATCTCCTTTTCTGCCCTCTCTACTGACACTGCAGGGCAGAGATCCTATTTTTTTTTATATTTTTTTTTCAGGGAGGATCATGATTTCAGCCAAGCCCTACAGGCTTCTGCGTAATATGGAGTAATATTTGCTTTAATTAACTATTCATATTTTCTTGGTGTGTTGTGTTCTGCTCTGAAGATTTTGTGTTGCTAGGCAGGTTGCTATTGCTGAACGACCTGATGGTACTAAAGAGCAATCCCTAACCTTCTAAGAGGGGTAGTTCAGGCAACGTTGAGGAGCGTGTCGCAACGTGCAGCGTATCACTTCTACAGTAAAAACAGATAATTGATACTCCTACAGAATGTTCTCTGTGAGGGTCCATGTGCTTTTAAAGGGAGCTTTGTGAATGTGCTCAGATTTTATTGAATTGTATGGGTGTTGTCCATGTTTAAAATTTTATTGGTCATCCTCATTGTGACAGAAAATTGAGTTTCCCTTTTATAAGTCTATAATGGCGGCTGGTATATGTCACACCACTCACAGTAAAAAAATAAAACAAAGTCTGCTTTAAAGTTGAAGACTCTGCTGTATTTCATATTTCCACTGCCCCAAGGAAATATCTTAAAATTGCCTTACTGCCTTTGAAAGAAAAATGTTCTGGCTGGATTTGGAACTGAACTGAACTTTGTATCCCTATTTCACGTTAAAGAAGCTAAACTGTAAAGAAGAGCGGCTTCTACACTTACCACAAATCAGTGCCAGAGCGCCATAGATTATAAAGTGCAGATGAATGCAGAGAAAGTATCTCTCTAATAAAAAGTGTGGAAACAATTTCACTGCCTCGTTATCCATACAATGGCCTGTGGACATACAAGGCAACAGAGGGCATCCCAAGGTAGTTCATAGAGGCCAAAAGAGGACTTAGTGATAGCAGCTTGTGAAGGCAGTCATGCCCCCGTCTGAGAGATGTGGCACACCTCCAGATTTGCAGACTGCAGCTCCAAAGGGCAACTTTTATTTCTCCCTCAGGTTCAGATTCCCTATTTCACCTCGGACCCTGCTCCAGCTTGTGTTGAAGTTGAGAGCAAAGGCCTGGCTACAGGCCACAGCGCAGATTTGGTCCTTTATCTCCCCAACCGTCAGCCCCTGGGTGGTGTTTTCCAATTTGTCCACTCTCTTTAGAGAGCAGCAAGCACTTTGGCATCCAGACAGTCTTGGGTTTTCTGCATCTTTATGGTATTTAACATGCCAGCTTTGCATCTCAGCTGGGACTTTGAGGTGTTATCATAATTATCACAGGCAAACGGGCAAAAGATTCAGGGCTCAGTAGATGTTTTCTCTTGGGTTTGGCCAGTGGCATCTGCCTGCGCGTGTTCTGTTGCCGTAATCTTGTTTGAGCACATTGCAAGGGCCCACCATTTACTTTTGGGATTCATTGAACACATCATTAAATTACTTCTCCAGGTTAATTGAAGAAGCTACATAGGTTCAGGTGTTAGGATGAGCTGAGTACTAATCCCCTCTGTGTTTTGAAAGCCCATCTTAAAATCAATAAATATGCAGCTCTTCTTTCCTTTTAAATAAATATTGTCACAAAGGACTCAGTCCTTTCTGGTAGAGACAGTGCTTCTTGGGCTGTTCTGTGAAAGTATCTTTTGGAGGAGCACACAAAAGGGGAAATCATAAACTAAAAGAAAAATACTTTCATAGAGTGAGCCAGATTAAAATCAAGCAGATTGTGAAGGAAATTATGCCTGGTGTAATGTACTTTAATCTATTTTAGGTTTGCATCACTAATTAAATTATCTTATGGTTCATATTACTGCATGCAAGTGTGTGTTTCCAATGTAATGGTTTGTCCTAACTGCTACTATATCCTTGTAAAATAAGTAAGTAGTCATTTCTGCCTGTATTAGTTTTCTGTGAACTTCCAATCTTTCAATGACTTACATGATATGTAAAGTAACTGTAGTGGAAGACAGGAGGCTCTGAATGATCAGCAAAAACTGTTAAGAGCATTAACTGGAGCTGCTGGGCATTCACAGGTTGTGATCCAGTAGCATCCTTGAGCAAAAAAACCTGGCTTTTGGCAACTTTAACTCTTTAAAAACACCCCTGTTTGACCAGTATTTTTGGGATGGTAGGTGTAAGCTACATGTACCAAGGCAGAGGATGTGTGATAGTTTTCACTGTGGATGGAGGTGACAAGATGCAAGTCTTCAAGCTACAGGAGTGAGTGAGTCAGAGTAAACAGGGAAATGTCAGAACTGACTGTCCTCCTGGATCTTGCTATCATAAAATCCACCTTCTGACAGTCAAGTATTTGTACAGCCCTAAAATGATGCAGGTTTGGACAAAGTGCTTTAAAGTTGATCAGTTTGCTGTGAAAACAGAACCCTTTGGACGTCTCTTTTCAGCTCCAAATCTATTGGGTGTCTCTTGTTTGACTCTCAACTCTGGTATCTGGCATGAAGTACTGGGCAGGACCTGATCTTCAGACACTGGAATGATCCAGTTTCCAAAAGTAAAGACATCAGTGGATCACTTTAAGGCTGCCTGTTGGGGACTGCATCTATCCCAGCAGATGAGTGGGACTATGGCTGGCAGGTCATTGGATTAAAACACTCTAACACTCCATATTTTATCAGAGAAGGAATGAGATTGATGCACAAATTGATCTGGGTAATCTGAATGCAGAGGCTACGTTTAGCTGAGCAGTAGGAAAAGGGAGGCTTCCATATTACTGACAAGGGTCTTAAGATCCTTTGCAGATCCTGAGGAGTCATTGATATCTAGCTGGGGAGAAGCTGAGAAAAATGAATTGTTGCTGTGTAAAGGGAGGCCCTTTCACTGCTGGTGGTGTACAGCATGCTGCCTCCAAAGAAAGAACGAAAAGAGGGAAACAAAACATGTGGATGAAATGCATGACAAATTAAACCTCAGGATAACCTCTTGTCAGTAAATCACTTGCTCCAAACACAAGTACTTCATCCCTCAACATGCCATGAAATCGTGTAAAAGCAGGACTTTACACCCCACATATTTGAAGTTGAAGCCTTAAAGTGCATAAAATACCAGATCTCAGGAAACTCTGCAGGGCCGTTACTTACCACAGGACGTACCTGAACGTCGTGTTCAAGTCAAAGCATCCCATGGTTGGGGTGAAACGGGGGAAAAAATACCTTTAATATGGCATTGGAGGTACAACAGAAGTTGGGCATATGTTATGCTTAACTTGAATCTCTATGGAAAACCAAATCAAGCTCCATCCTATAGGCACCAGCCTCAGTTCTGCACATTTGTGACAAGCTGGGACCTTTCTGTGCCTTGTAAGGTCTTTATTCAGAACCGTGTACATGATAAAATGGTTTTATTGTAAAAAGCTTTCATTAGGAACTTAAGTAGCTGCGATAATTACTGCTATACAGTGGTTATAGGTAGTGCAACATTCCCAATTAAATTATATATATGCTGGAAGTCAGCCAGAAAGAGCACTTTGGGCAGCTTTTCCTCCGCTCTCCTTCCCTGTCCCCCTCTGCTCAGCCCCACAGAGAGCCAAAGCCAGATGCAGCTGATGTGTTTAGATAGATTTGCTCCTTTGCGCTTTATTTGGTAGGCAGGACAGAAATGGATAGAATTTCTGAGAGTGCACATGTGCATTTCCAAGCACTCCCTGGATTTTCCTGCCAGGGTGTAAGCGGAGAGCTCATGACTGCTTCACCCATGGGTACTGGAGAAGCCTTCTAGCAGGAGTAGCTGGGTTGGGTCTGTGCCTGGAGGAAGAGCTATGAGACTAGTGACCTTCAGCTCAGTTCTGAGGTTTGATCTCTACTGGGGAAGAAGCTTCGTCTAGTTTATTTTGCTCAGCACGGTAATGTGTGCATCTATTTTTTGAGCCTGAGATCATTCTCATTTCAAAGTCTTACTGAACAAATGAGATACTGTTCACTAGTTCTTAAAGCTGTTAGTTAGTTAAAAAAAGAAAATCTTCCTGTCTCGCTCGTAGCAAAGGAAGTTAATTGAAGTAACAACTGGTTTAACACTATCTTGTTTAAAATAAAAAAATAATTCTAATAAATGTTTAACATTTTAACAAAGTTGGGTACACGCTCCAGCAGTACTGCATCTGTGTTTTCTCTGCTCTTTTTTTAAGCTGGGCATACAAAGTACCATTTAAATACCATGGTGAAAAGGGCAAGCATTCGATTTAATGCCTTTGAAATTATTCTGGAATTAAATCCTGGGCAATATATCTCAGTCGAGCAGTGTTGCATGTAGCCACATGTAGCTAATGAGCCATCAAAGGCAATGCTTTAAATCCCCATGCATACAGTACGCAGATCCTTTATTTTTGCTGTCATAACACAAATCATCAACTTTGATTCTAAATCAAATACAGGTAAAGGAAAGAAAGAAAGAAAGAAAAAAAAAAAGTAAAACAAAAGGAAAAAGAAGGGAGTAACTTTGTGGCTAATTGGAAAGAAATTTGAAAAAGACAGTTGGGGTTTCTTTCAACATTGTTAATCACTTCTGCTGGAACATCTTTCACAACCCTTGCTGCTATTTTTCCTCTTTAACGCGGTACAAAATGTACATACTCTTTGTTGTTCTTGAAAGCCATTTCTCTCATGCTGTGGTGTAAGGACTTAGAGTACAGCCCATTACAGCTCCCTTGGGTCTTGGCGGGGCTGCAGGTTTTCCGTCTTCACCTGATGCCCTGAACTTACCAGTAAGGACATGGCTGTTTCTGTCCAGTGGGCTGCATGGAGGAGAGGCTGATTCATCTTCTACACTGTCCGGCATGAGGCTGAGACCTCGAGGATATAATGCAATGAAAATAAAAAGCCGGAATGGGAGGGTGCGAGATGATATTTGTGTACAGAGTCAAGATGTAGGTTCTGCCAGCATTTCCTTCCCCTACCTTGTTTTCCCCCAGGCAAGGTAAATATATGCAACAGCTTTGGATCCATGCTGGTTGCCTGCAGGCTGCTTAATGGTCAGTGTAAAATGAGTGGTGGCTGTTAGCCAGTTCTGTAATTGTGAGCATTCACCTTGCTAAAATCCTTGAGGTACCTGGAAGGAGGAGGCTCTGCTGAGGGCCACCAGGGGCTCCTGCAGCCCTTGAGCAGAGGAACAGCACTGGGAATATATGGAAAGCCACACAGGGCACCCTGGCCACCTTGATTATCACAGGGACTAGAGGGAGATCAAAGTAGGATATCCCCAAGCTGTTTTCTGTTTGGTTGAGCTGTATGCCACCAGGACAGCTGAATGGGTGCTGTGTCTAAATTATTATTCTTTAACTGTTGAAGGTGAGAAGTCATCCCTGCACATAAGCAGGCTGGTAGCTGTGAAGTAGAGAGACTGTACACTCCATCTGCAGTTTTCAGTGCCTTTTCCTGACTAGTTTCTATTTCTGACAGTTTCATGAGATGGATTTTTAATGACTTATGTCAGATATCCTTTAATTGCATGATGATGATGGAAGCTAGAAAATGAGCAACAGCGAGCAGCACCCATTGCGTTAGGTGAAAGATTGTAGGCTAAGAGGTAGCGCTTGCCTTAAACACTTGAAATGCCCACAAGGTAGTTAAAAAAAGTGGGAGCAGGGAAAGGTTGTTATTGCCTCTGCAGCTGCATCAGTATGGCACAAAGGAATGAACCTGTCCAGACGTGTTAGGGAGGGGATCATTTAAAACCAGCCTTACCCATGGAGGAGTGTTTGATTGCTGTGGCTCAGTGTCCACACGCTGCTCCCATGTACTGTGAAGCCACATGCGTATGTAGATCACGTACGTGTGTGGAAATGTGCTCTCGTTTGCTTCGGTATTCTCAAGTGGTGAGTGAAGAAGCCTGAGTTGGAATTTGTAATTCTGATAATCCTTTAAAAAATAATTAATAATGTAGTAAGCAATAATGAAAAACGTTTAGGAATTTGGAGGAGAGATCTGTATGAGTCCTTCAGCCTGCTGCATTAACCAGGGCATTCCCAAGCTCTTACAGTTTATCTTTGCAATGTAATTTCTGAGCAAAATAATGTTTGTGCATTCTTATTTAAATGTTATCATCAGTTCTCACTAATGGAGTGGTTATGAGGTTATAACGATTACCGCGCTTTGAATTTTCTCTGGTTTTGATCCTCGAGCAGTAGACCGAGATTTAGTGAGATGCTTAACTGTCTGGCAAAAAGAGGTATAGAAAATAAATCAAGCTTTACTACTATAATTAAAATAACATTTTCTACTTTAGTGTATTTTTGTCTATATGTTTATGTATGCGTGCTTATATAGCATAGAGGGGTTTTTTCCTAGAGTGGAAATTCTATTTTTTTTTTAATTTTATTTTAAAAAGGCATCAATGGAGACTGGTCACCTTTGTATTCTGCGTACATTAATCTGATGAATAGAGATATTTTCTCTGTACCATTACAAATATTTATAAACTACACGTCATTGCAATTTACTTTAACATGTATTTTCTCGCGCAGGGGTTTCCTCTGTTTTTCCTGATATTTATCCAACAGAGAAACACTGAAAAATGGGAAAGTGTTCGCAGAATAAGCTAAAAGGATACAAATCATTCTCCTTCTGCCCCTCTATGGGAATAATGTGAATATTTATAGATCTGGAAAGCTTTCAGGAGTCTTTAATAAGTGAGAGCCAAACCACTCTCTTTGTGCCGGTGCCATTTCTTGCTTTGACCTGAACATCCATCAGCTAGGAGCCGTAGCACCAAGGAGACTAAATCAAACCAGTCATTTACACTTAAGAAAAATTTGTTTGTGTTTTTTTTTGTCGTTGTTGGGTTTTGGTTTTATTTTTCTATTAGAATTGCAATAGAGCAGGAGCGAAAGTGCAGAGACCTGCAAGGGGTAATATTGTTTGCAGCACACAGGAAAAAAGATATTTAAATGCAGTCATCTTAGGGACTGGGAAACACGTGGCTTCGTGCTTTTAGATGCCACTGTGAAGTTGCATGGTTCAAACATAAGACGTATTCGATCGGCTTGTCTCGTGCAGCCAGCGGTGATCCCACTGTGGCATTTAGCAGCGTTTTCAGGCCTTTGCAGCAGTCATCTTTTCCCAAACTGTTTTATTTGAAAGGTGGGTAAGAGTTTATGAGAAGTGAAAGCATGCTGATAAGACAAAAGAGGAGGTTCCAGTGAGCTCCTCTCACTTATTGAAGCCAACTGATGGAGTGGGAAAAGGAGGAGGGTTAACGTGATCCGATGGGAAAGCAGAGAGCAGAAAAAGCACTTCAAAGCAAAGGCTGAACAGGGGTCAGAAGCAGTGTCAGGTCCAAAGAGAAATGGAGAGGGGAAAACCTGAACTCCCTGTGCCTTTCCTGACAAAGAGAACAGTGTCGGGCACTAGAGGGAAGAGTGGAGGCTGGCTAAAATGAATACACTGCAGGGAAAGGTTAGAGAAATCCAGGAAAAGGAAAATTCGTTGTTTGTTTTGTTTTTTTAAAAAAAAAAGGCAAGCAGAGTATCTCATAAACAATCAGTGAAAGCTCTCCTGTTGTCTTTTCTTTTTTGACTTTCTAGGAACAAGGTAGGAGCAGAGCTCCTGAAAGTGAGTGGGTGTCTGTGCATCTTATAAGAGGAGATGCAAGGCTGGGTTTTAGCATAGTGCTTTCTTCATATGACTCTTTCATGTAGATGTTGTATTTGAGTCTTTTGTTGTTGTTGGCCAATTCTGACTGGGGGGCAAAAGTCTCCCTTTCTGTAATATAGTGTCAGCCTAAGTTAAAGCTGCAGGATAGATCCTCAATTCTCTGTTCACATACAGCTGAAACAAATCAGTAAAACATATTCAAATACTTTCTGGGGATCATAGATCCTATAAAGCCTTCCAGAATGTTTAGATTTATGAGAGTATCTCGCATGAGGATATTGTGTGGGCTTGAAGCAACTACATCCTACAGCAGTAAATGGTCATACAAGAACTGGAAAGTTACCTATTACAAAATGCTCAAAATAAAATTATATGTTGTCTAAGGATGGAGGCAGAGCATTCTCAAGCAAGGAACACAGGGGAGGAAGAATGGCTCACAAATGCTTTAATCTGTATTAAATCTAGCTTTGGAGGGGGAGGGGAAGTAAGTGTCAATATAACCAAGTATGACACAAGGAGATGTTCTAGCAGCGCTGGGGTCACATCTAGACAATTGGCTGCAGCACCCAGCTGTAAGGGCCGGTAGAAGGTGGAGTGTGGGACCAATTCAGTGGCCACACATGCAGCTTCACCTCAGGAATGGTAAAGATTATCTTCAGGAGGAGACTGACTAGCTGATACCAAAACAGAGAAGAGTTTACTACTGACTTATGTTGAAGCACTGGCCCTTTGCCTGGTTACTGCCAAGCTGCTTGGCAAGCTCTAAGTTGAGTTTGGGTTTCTAGGGTCTGCTGGCTCAGTGCCTCCCAGCCATTCAGGCTGCTCCTGGCTCCGGTGTCTGCAGGTTTAGCACAGATCTGTCCCAGCAGCTGCCTGGGTTGAGGGTACCCAGCTCCATGGTTTCCTTGTGGAAAAGCCAGCAGCCTGACAACCTCTGCTGTGCCCTCCTGACAGCCTGGGAATGGGCCTGGGGACACAGGGTTTCCTCTCAGGTTGCTGGAAAGGAAAGATGAGAATCTAGCAGCCTGAGGGACCAAGAAATGGGAGTCTCAGCTGCTGCCAAATTTGGAAAAACAATATTATTTTGAAGATTTTTTTTTTCCTAATTTCCTGCCTATAATGAATGTTATAATTTCCAATCCTTTCTGCAAAACAGAATGATGACAGTTTTATTCCAACTCCCCTTGAAATGGATTTCAGTCATTCTACGCTTAAGATTAATCAGATTTTCTGTTGTGTGTCCTTTCTCCAGACCACAGTCTCTGCTTTTCTGTGCTACTCCTTTTGCCTTCAGGGTTCGGCTGCCTTGACCATACATACACTATAAAGTGGTTGCTTTGTCTCTTCTTCTGGTGTTTAGAGAAACTTTCTTGTCACCATTTTGCCCAAAGACTCCTGTCTTTTTGCTGATTGTTTCTGTCCTTTTAATAACCCTGGCAAGTGGCAGGGCCCATCTGTGTTCACTTCTCAGTCCCTGCTTCTGAGATGCGTGCTCCTCTTCCTCCTCCCCTGATCTTCCCAGGCTTGTCGTCTTATTGCCATCACCAAGGCTGTCCAACTGCTCCCTCCACCCTGGAACAATCCCAAAAGACAGTAAGCTCTTACAGTCAAGAGAAAAGTCTGAGTCAGGGAGCAAACCAACACAGAGAATTTATGTCTCAGAGCATCAGTTGCATTAACAATTACTGAAGGAAGAAGGGTCACAATGAGAGACTGTGGCTTCCTCTCTCATTTTGATGATTCCTAGCCAAAATCCCAATGATGAAGTCATACTGTCCCCCAGTGAAAAGGCTGTCATATTCACCAGGTAAAATACATAAATATTTAAGAAAGTGGCTGTTCACCAGTGTTTTCAAGTGTGTTGGTTGTTAAGTGATCTTCAGTTACAGGAAAGTCAGGGAGTGCTTTTTTGGTTTGTTTTCATGTTGTGGAATGCTAGATGCCTGCAGCAGGAATACAAGCTCTGAGCTCAGAGAAAATGCACTGATCTTGGAGATTGCTGGATGACTTGAGCCTGTGCAAATGCCTGGAATGATGACTTCATCGTTTCCGTGCAGACAATAGTCTTGTCGAAAACTTCAGTTGTCCCCTTGCTGGTATGAGCATCCTGGCTTTGTTCATCTCTCTACCATTCCTCGCTTGCAGGGGAAGCAGTAGCACACCCATGAGATTCACCATGGCCTGGTTGAAGTACCTTGTCCTGGGATTGCCAGTCTAGTGTCTGCAATAACTCAGAGAAGGCTTAATCTTTGGTTCTTGGGAGCCAGTGAGGTTTGCACCTTAGCTGTGTGGCAGTTCGGGGATAAGAGGATGTTTTGGAGAGTCTCAGCTGTATCAGGAAAAAAAAAAAAAAAATCAACAACAAAACCAACAAAAAAAACCCAGTAAGAACACCTGTTCATATGTCCCTAGAAAATGCAGCTATTTAATGTCCTCCATTTCAGGGGTTCTGTTAGAGCATTTGGGAGTTTAAATTAGTGGGTCAAGTTGATGTGTCACAGGTGCCCCTTCTCACACTTTGGTATTATTTTTAATCAAACTGTTAAATAAAAATGCTTTTAAAAGAAACAAAAACCTCTTCAGGAGAACATTGAGTCCTGAAGTACCCCAAACAATAACGCTGCTCCAAATTCCTGCTCTGTGTGTGGTGAGGAGACCAGGACAAGCATGGGACTTTCTATTATGAGACCTGAGTCACTGCCACTGATGAGAAATGGAGTAAGAAGGGTGGAAGGGAGTCTATAACAACACTGAGGCAACGCTGCTGTCCAAAACTGGCCCTTTATATAATGTGGGATGTCAGCAATGCTTTTACTGGGGTTTATTTTAATGACTTTTAGTAGGTACAGCTGATTGGCAACGGCGAGGCTCGCATCCTGCCTTGGAGGGGTAGCCCAGAGCGGGCAGTGGCATCGCGAACCTCCACACCCTGCCACCAGCGTGCCCTGACCTCAAGGGGACCGCAGCCGAGCCCCGGCAGCGGCTCGCCCGTG
Source organism: Baryphthengus martii (assembly GCA_013396935.1). Lineage (NCBI taxonomy): Eukaryota > Metazoa > Chordata > Aves > Coraciiformes > Momotidae > Baryphthengus > Baryphthengus martii. The sequence goes on from VWZK01004517.1 coordinate 132,841, forward strand.
CCCTTTCGCTCCTTGCTTTCCCTGCTGAGCCTGGCGAAAAGACCTCCAATTACTTCCAATTGCGGTGACGGTTTTGCGTGAGGTTAGACACCCGTCTGCTGTGGCAGTGAATGAGCCGGCCGACTCATTAGGCCACCAATCTGCCTGTCGATGGTGGCTGCTCCCTGTCATGGCTAACTTGGCTCTCTTCCGCATAGCGATAGTTCTGTGTCTCCGCTGTGGCGTGCAGAAGTTGTCTTCCTAAGAGAAGGTCAGAGGCCTCTGCAAGGCTTTCAATGACCCCACTACTGAATCTTGATATTAGGGAGATGGTTCTCCCACTCTGCTTCACTTTGGTGAGACCTCACCTGGAGAGCTGTGTCCAGCTCTGGAGTCCTCAGCACAGGAAAGACAGGGAGCTGTTGGAGCAGGTCCGGAGGAGGCCACAACAATGATCATGGGGCTAGAACCCCTCTGCTGTGAAGAAAAGCTGAGAGAGTGTGGATTGTTCAGCCTGGAGAAGAGAAGGCTTCAGGGAGATCTTACTGCAGCCTTTCAATACTTAAAGGGGGACAGACTTCTAGGCAGGGCCTGTTGCAATAGGACAAGGGGTGGTGGTTTTAAACTAAAAGAGGAGATTTAGACTAGATATAAGAAAGAATTTTGTAACAATGAGGATGGTGAAACACTGGCACATGTCGCTCAGAGGTGGTAGATCCTTCATCCCTGGAAACGTTCCATGTCAGGTTGGATGGGGCTCTGAGCAACCTGATCTAGTTGAAAATGTCCCTGCTCACTGCAGAGGGGGTTGGACTAGATGAGCTTCAGAGGTCATTTCCAACTCAAACCGGTCTATGATTCTGTATATATACTTGCTTTACAGGGAGCAGTGCTGTATAAAATCGAATGGTCCAAGGACAGATCCAGTTCTTGACCAGGTCCAAGCCAGATGAAATAGTAACCTCTGACATGACATAACTGACAGCGTGAAGAAACAATCTCTTTTTGATTTTATATTGTACCTGCACAGAAGTCTTGTGGACACTATGGTACAGCTTGTGTTCATTCAGGTTAGAAGAAATCTGAAGTTTGGTGGATTGGCTGAAGGATGGATATGTATGCAAGTGAACAAGCAGTCTGGAAAAGTGTGAAGTTAGAAGGGAAGGAGTAAAATCATATTGTATAGAGAAGAGCTGGGGTGATTTCCCACCCCCAGGATGAAGAACTAACTCTGTAATATGTATGCTAAACAAATTCATGGCTAAATAGGTCTCAGAGAGAAGCTTGGAGCAGGAGCCAGAAAAGTCTAAATTACACAGCTTCAAAATTCTCCCGCTGTAGAAAGATTAGCATGTCCTACAGAGGATGGCAGTACTCAAACCAGCTCTCTTCTCCTCATGCAGCATATCTATGCAGCTATGATTTTTGTGCTGTAGAATTGTCACGCACTGAAATTGGAATGGAATTTATTCATGTGGTTTCAGAAAGGACAGGATTCTTTCTGCCCTCCTTAAGAGCAGACTGTTCATTTCATTAATGCTTACTCAGGGAGAGTGTGATTGCACACCCCATGCTTGTAGGAGAAGCTTTTACTTGCATGTCTTTGTCAACCAAATATTGTAGGATGCAAATGCTGCTTTAAGGTACCCAGCTATGAGCTCTGTGTGTCTCAACATAGAGAAGTTAATGCCATTTCTGATGGCCTCCAAGCAACTGTGTGCCTGCTTGCAACAACTTCCTAGTCACAGAGACATTTCAGAAGGAGTCTTCTCTGTTCTCATAAGGCATTGGAGAGCACAAATACCTTGTACAGTGATCTTGCTCTAAATACCCTTGAGCTCACTGGTTTGCTATTCGAAAGTAGATGGTAATAAAACACCCCTAGAATGTAGTAGCTTTTTTCCATATTTTATACATTGCATTTAATTAGATTTCATTGTAACAAAAAAAAGAGAAAAAAAGTTCAGCTGATGTGTTCGTTTAAGCAAGATGTTGTTGTCGCTTTTTTTTTCTACTCCATTGTGCTCCTTCCATCCATATTCTCCAGGAACGAGCTTCTCGATGAAGTTAGATTTGTGTTGTTAGCTGTTGGTTTTTATGACCTTCCTTCTATTCTAGCAGCTTGGTGCCTGGGGGCAATAGAAGATTTCCTGTGGAGATGGGTTCGTATGATGTTCAGTCTGTTCCCTTTTTCCTTCTGTCATTGCCTTCTGCTCCCATTTCTGTTTCTTCTTCCTTTGTAATGGCTGTTGAAGAAGGATGGGAAATTGTCGGTTAGGACACACTGGACCCTCAGTCCAGATTATTACATTTCATTTTCTAGACTTGCTGTGTACTACTGAAAGAATGTGAGAAATATTTATGTTATTGTGTATTACAATAGCAGCCGGAGGCCCAAAGCAAACACAAAGACCTCTCTGCTTACCAACATGCAAGAAGAAGCCCTACACCATGAAACATCAAAATGCACAAGACAGGCATTGAGTTGGGGCATGTCCAGTCACTGGGGATTTCCCATGTCTTAGGCAGTTGTATTTTGGGACTGGATTTTTCTTTGTAGAGCCGGAATAAACATTTCCTCTGTCCATGTTATGTTTAAATCTTTGTCATATGTGAAAAGTTCGACTGTATTGGTGTTGAGTAATGATAAAGAACCTTTCATTTTACTTTTTCCTTTTATATCCCCTTCTCTGGGGCTGTGTGTTTCCATGCAACCACTTTCTTCTCATCTCCCTCTTTTTTATTTGAGCACAGGTTCACAGCAAATCTATCAATTCCAAACCAGCCTTTATGTTGGGTTTTTTTCGCTCCTGAGGGATCATTTACATATGTAGCAGTGTCACCAAGGTCACGAAAGCCAGCTTCTTTAAAATCTATGTGAGAGCTCACATTTAGATAACCAGATGGAAAACTGGCTGAAACACCTTTCAAAGCATGATCAGAAACCTTTGCCTTACCTCCCTGTTTTGCTTAGGGGAACTAAGAGCAGTATCCCCTCTTTCCTCGGAAAGGTTTTGCCTTTTATGTTGATCTAGATTGTGGGGCACTTTTCTTGACCATGATTAATGCACTGCAGGACTTGGGCAGCCTTAAGCTCCAGGGGTCTGGAAAAAGCTGACTAAAGAATGGTTTGGATTCATGAGTTTTACCTCTACAAAAAAAAAACTGCTTAATGCTCAGCAGAGACTCAAAAAAAAAAAAAAAAGTAGTATTTTACTGCAGAACTGTAGTCTTCATGAGTAGAGCCTGGAAGATAGTAACTTAAGGGTAGACTTCAGTCTTTGAGAGACTGTCCTAAGCAGGCTGAGACAGGAGATTGTAGAAATGAAAGGATAGCTCTAATTGGGTGCTAGTCAGCCTCTACTGCATGCTCTGCATCTTCAGCTGCCAAAGGCTTGAGCATATTCCCGTCCTTAACACAGAAATTGTGCAACTCTTATGTTAGTCATTTTCTGTGTTATCGTTTAGGGCCTGTACATCTCAAAGTTGCATTGGGGTGACTATAATGAAATAGTAGCAATGACTGAAAATTTTGTAGTTCATTTGGTAATTTGGAGATGTGTTGTCAGCTTAGCAAAAACTGATAAAGCATAAAAGGTAAAGCATCATCTCCCATTCTTGAAGATAGCAGGTTTGTGGTTTTTTTAAAAAGAAAGTCTTGGCATTAAGGTATTTTATCCAAAATTTTTCCATTGAAATTTATATATCAAGTATTATGCTATGGAAACATAAGTGAATCACATCCTTAATGTTGTCTGGTTTTTGGTTAAAAGGACAAGGAAATGAAGCAGAAAGCTTTCCCCCATTTTCATCGTCACTAGCTGTGAGGCATCAGTAGTGGTGAGAGATGACTACAGGCACTGTCACTGTCAGGAGAGAACATCCTGTGCTGTCCTGTGTGAGAGAGGGACCCTCTTGCCCTGAGAGATGGACAAAGCCTACAAATAGTGTCTATTTGAACTATATCTTTCTGGACACCAGTGATGATAAGGAGTAATCAGAATTCCTATTCCAAGCAGAGCCTCCTTCAAGCTGTGATTGAAGCCATAGTTGGTGATTTCACCTGTAAAACAGCTCAGCTGAAGAGCAGATTCTTCGCTTGGTTTTCTCCCAGCCTACAGGGTACAGTTCACTTGAGGTAAAGAACATCGGTCATTGTTCTCTGCCAGTGGAGCGCTGCTCCTGGGAAAACAAGGTATACCTGGTAACCAGAAGAGCCTTGATGGATCTTTTCCATCAGTTAGAGACTACATGAAGAGCTGCATTTTCCAAATCTAGTGCAGAAAGTGTATGGGAAACATTTGTAACAGGCTACCTGGCAGTTAATGCTGGTAAACTTTATTTTAAAGCCCTTGATAAGGGCTCCAATTTTACATTAGTTACAGATGTCATGAGGATAAAGCCAAATGTCAACAGGCTCCTAGAATAACGCAGTAAAGCCTCAGGTATGCTCTGTTACAATGAGTTGTTTTTTTTTTTCTTTTGTGGCAGTCTTGCATAAAGGGGGAAAATCAATGTTTGAGTACGATGTGATACTCCCATTTAAAAAAAAAATAAAAACCAACATCTACAAGAGACTGAGCCAAACCAATTAGATGTTGATCTTGTCAGAGACATTTCAATCAAATATAATGTCAAACGTGGTGTGTGTTCCATTTCCATGCTTTGAGTAATTTTTTGTTACCTCACAAACATCTCACGTTTACTATGAGAAACAGTATTATGCAGACCTCGTGTACACAAGGAGCTTTGTTGCAAGAGGCATGAACTCTCGGTAGTTCCTTGCTCTCTAACTGAATGCAGTCACTCGATTTTTCAGTGGTCAAGTTCAGGCCTTTGCGTGCACACCTCCTCCACTAGAGTCAGGAACAATAGCACAAAAATATTTGAGTGCAATTGGCCCTGATAAGTAATATGCCCTTATATGTATATATGTCCTTATATATTTTGCTAATATATAGGGGAAGTGAAAGTTTTTCTTTTCTCTTGTTGCTGAAACTGTGTATTTACTTTTTTTGGACCTAAACATAGCAAGAGAATGTTTGATACAAACATTTGCACCAAAAACGTGTATAATGGGCTCCGAGAAGTTGTAGATGTACTTGGCTGGGAGTAGAGTTTCAGGGTATGCCCCATTTTAAGCAAGTAACGTACTTTGCCCAAAAACAGGATTTAGAAGTTGAGCTTGCCAAGGTCTCGCTGAACTTATAAATCTCTCTTTGTCTCTGAAAGTAACGATGATACTGAATGTGCTTTTGGAAATCTTGCAAGGAGTAAAACTATTTACTTTTTGTTAGGGCTTTGTAGAAAAATACCGTATTGGTGCCTGGCAATTGATATGGGAATACTTATTGCTTATATCCTAACGTTACAAAAAATGTCACTTTCAGGAGGTTATGAAAATGGCTTCCTACCATATTGTTCCTTGGCTGCTGTTTGATTTCGGATGGGATGTAGGAAGAACACAGGACCACGGTTACCTAACAGTGCCGGAAGAGCACCATCCTCTTTCACCTTTTGCTGCATTGTTAATGGTAAAGTATGAATCATAGTTATCACTGGGTATATTTTCATAACGATGTACGGTGATTCGGATGTGCGTATCTGTAATTAATGAGAGGGAGTTGCATGGCTAATTCCCTGTGCAGTGCTGACATCCTGTCTGCAGCTTTGTCCCTGATATTTTACTTACGTGTCTCAAACAGCCGGTTATTGCATTACATCCTTGTATTATATAAATAAAGCCTTGACCTCTGTCCTTTGCAGTATTGGTTCAGAACAGTTTTAATTCAATTTAGAAAAGAAGCCTGAGTGTTAAAACCGTTTGAATCTCCTTACACACCTTAGGTGTTGATGGGACTATTTCTGCTCAAGAGAAAATACTAAGGTTAAGAAATTGCCTTCTGGTTTTTGTCATTGACAAATGAGTACGTGTTTCTTCAGACTGAAACTATGCAGGAAGTGCTTTCTGGGTGGGGAGTACCCGTACTCCTCTGCATTGCAAAGCATCGTGGGTCTACAAAAACTATTAACAGTGCAGTATTTTGTTTATTATTTCATCAAACGATTCTAAAACAATAACCTTCCTCAGGCAAGCTCCTTCCCCTGCTGCAGGCATATCTCCAGTAGTCTATTTTTCCCTATCACTGTATTTTGCATCTTACTTAGGCCTTGTGTCTATGAATCCTGCCTAATAAAGCCAGGCTGGCCCTAGAAGCATTGCAGTCCATTAAGACAGAGACCAGCTCGTGAGTATATTGCTGTGAGAAGCTCAGGCCTTCTCTAGGAAGAGTCTAACCTCTTTTCTCTGTCACCACACATGAAGTTGTGTTGTTTTTTCCCCCAATGTGTGTCAGAGATGGAGGTAAGCAAAGTGCTTATGTCTCTGAGCATCTAAACTGTGTTACTGCTGATCTTCAGTTCCCCATTGATAGAAAATGGGGATAAAGGAGCTTAATTATCTTCTTTGGGTATCGTGGGATAAATTCATTCAAGATTTGGAATATTAGAGCTAGACGCAATCTGGCCTTTATTAAAATCACTGTGATTGTAATGCCGTTAGTACTTCTGTGCAAATCCTAGTAATAGTGATTTTTTTAAATAATGATGAAAATACAGATCCTCTAATTATCCAGGACAACTCAAATTAGTACTACAAAAAACTGCATGATGTGAAGCATAATTGACTTTGAATATGTTAGGGCACAACTTCTGTTAAGTGATATACAGTGTTAGTTTCTCCTTTAGGGTGTTTAACAATGCTTTGAAGAAAAAGAGATGTGATTTATACCATTGCGAAAGATATTTGGAAGCAGGAGCCTGAGAGAAACAAGGAAAGGAAAACAAACTCACAGCTTGCTTGGATTTTTCATCCATTGCCACTTCCACCTTGTCTTATTTAAATAGAAGTGGCTTTATATCAATTTTATATTATTTACAGGTTTTAAACTGAGTGCAGTTACAAAAATCAGAATTAAGAATTGATTTAATTTTTTAATTATTATTCATTTCAGATTTGTCCCATTAATAGGGAAAAAAGGATTCCTAGCAAACCCCCATAAGTTTCCTTTGGGAGAAGTAAAATAATCCTTGATCGCTGATAAGTTGACTCATTCCATTTAGATATCCCCTGCAACACACTACTTTTGGTACAATTATGTCTAAGCAGTGATTGCCTGAAGCTTCCTGGATTCCATGTAAATGATACGTCTTTGGCATACAGGAGTTTTTGTAAATCATTTAAAGCAAGGCATTCTTCCATGCTTGGCAGAAGAAGGATACAGAGAGCTTTTGTACCTCAGTTGCATCAAATTGAATATTTCTTTAATCACCCTGGAGAAGAATGCACTTGATTGCATCCTGCGAGTTCTGTTGTTATTGTTCTTGAGTAGACCTGGTGGGTAACAGATGACCTGACTCTACACCACTGCTACCCTGGCCACCCCCACAAATCCACCAGCTCTTCTCCCCTGAGCGAGAGCTGCTCCGCTGGAGTAGTAACTGTGCAATAGTCAAAAGAATGTGAGGGAATAGCCATTAATAACGAAGCTGGCAACCCCCTGTAAGGAGAGCTATTTCCACATGAAAATCTTCTCCAAAGAAGTAATGAAGCCTTGCTTCATTTGACATCTTATCACAGGTAATTGCACAGAAAGTGATTTCCAAGTAAGGATTTTTTTTTTTAATGAGTGTAGGGTGAATACCCACTATTTAAAAACTGACAAAAAGTCCTACACACTGCCTGAACCGTCACAGAATTAGCACCCAGTGCAGGAGTTTAATGTAGGGGTTTTTTTCCTAATAAGATGGTGCTAAAAAGACAATATCTCCTATATGAGAGATTAGCAATCCTCCAAAAGAGAAGAGAGAAACTGATGAAAGCTGGGGACTGGTTTTGCACATGGCCACACAGTGATGTGTTTAATTTTGAAGAATATCAAACAAATCTGATCCTTTACCTCCCCTTTTACATTTACAAAAAATAGTAAATGTAAGGCCATAGCTATAAAAGAAAGTAGATTGTGCTGTCATCAGTTTAGACGTTTTCCTGGGAAATACTGTGAAAAATATTAATGGGAAAAAACCCCCCACCACGTTATGCTCAAGTTTTCACTCATGAGATCAAAGTTTAAAATAGTCACTTAAATTAATCTAGGCTTGATCCTCAGCCGGAAGTTGTAGAAAGGGGTCCTGTTCTGCTGAAGTCTTAAACAGTTAGGCTGAGCACCAGAAAGCTCGAAAGAATTGCAATCCTTGACTTCAGCTTATGAGCTAATTACCAATCTGACAAATGTAACTTTTCCAGTAGAGGACTCTCTCTGGAACTGTGGCAGTGGTAAAAAAAGAGTTAAACTGCTGCTGATGCCTCCCCTCAGAAGAAGGCGCAATAGTGCACGTGTGGTGAGCCTTTCCCTGGTGCTTTGGTGCAGGTTGCTGAGCACAGAAGGAATAAGCCTCTCCCAGCAGGCAGAGGAGGGAATGCTATTAGGCAGGAGCAAGAAGTGCTCATCCTGTATTAGGACCCACTACTAGAAAGCGATGTGTCACATCCTGAATGGACAGAATGAGCACATCTCATTCCTACTGGGCTCTATAAGCGTGTGGGGGCAGTGTTTTGCCTATTCCGTTTTTCTTTGACTATATATGTTAGAGACTTCATTTTTGATACGATCAACAAAATCTCTGAATGTATGTCTGCACGAACAGATGCAAACATTTGTTTTATCATCTCCATCTGGATGTAAGGCTGTCCAGGCTGGGAGCTGCGCAGCCGCCTTTTATACACTGAAGCAGCTTAACTCAGACTCAGTGACGCAAATAAAAGGGGACTTCCCAGCTGCAAGCAGCTTGCATCTGGTGGGACCCAAGCGAGTGCATGGCTGCCTGTGCCCATATGTGTAGATATATCAAATATAAACATGAATCCAGTTTATTTCACACATTTGTTAGAGCTTCTTCTGCCTCCTCAGAAGCATCCCACAGCCCTCCTCCTTGATCTCGCAGGGAAAGCCTGAATTTATGAAAACATAGACGGTTCTTTGGCCTTGTACTGGGGTGGCAGAAGTGGGGGCAGTAGCTTCCTCACAGTATCGGGCAGAGGCACAAGCCAGGCTGATTCAATTTCATCACCCCATGTGGTTGTCTTAATTTATCAGCCACTGCCATAGAGAACAAGGAGCAAGACTGATGGAAGGGCAAGGTTCTTTTAAAGAAACATCCAGGAGGTTATAAAACGTCTTTTAAATTGGGAGGAGGGGCTTACTTGTAAATCAGTGCTTTGCTGCTCCCAGTGTTTTGTGGCATGGCCTTCTAGATGAGCACATCCCTAAATAAAGTAGTCAGGATGGGAAGTGATTTATCTCCCTAGTTTGATGCTTGCTTTTTTAACCAGAACCAAGGAAGAGGAAAATATCAATGATTTCTCATACGTGTACTAAGTGCATGTTATGATTATTTATGTTTTCTTTCCTGTGAGTATTTGGGGTCCATTTAAAGCAGCAGCACAGTGCTAGTGCAGCATGCAGGTGGTCCAACTTCAAGAGAGGAAGGCAAGGCAGGGAAAAGCTACTTTGCTTTGTAGTAGCATCTGTAAGTCCTTCTGAGGTTTCAAGTGCCCTGCTCCATGCCAGGATGCATTACTGTGCCGGGGTGGTGGCTGTCAGGATGGCCGACACTGGGCTCTCCTTCCTGTGCGCGGGTGGACTGGGACAATGGCCACAACCGACCCAGCCGGTGAATCAGTGCTCGGACTCGCCCTGCAATCAGCCACCTGCCCTGCTTCCTCTCATTTAACTGATTTATTTTTAAGTGGAAAAGGCTATGAGCTTTGTTCCTTTTTCTCAGGGACTTTGTGTTCTTTAGAGATCCCTAAAGGCTACGATGCAGTATGAACTGCCCCAGGGACCCTCCTTTGAAGACCACGTCCCAGTATCTCCACGCAGCACCAGGCGCTAAAGCCGAGGCTATTTCATGAGATACACATGGACCAAACTACAGGGCAGCGTGGCAGAAACCCCTGATGTTATCTGAACCTCCTTCTACCACATTCCCAGGGAAAACAGTGGAAATTGTTACTGAACAACAAACCAAGCTCTGCTGAGATTGTTTTTACACCTGCAAACCCCACCTTTTATTCTACTCTTCTCTCTATACTAGTAATTCACTTTATCACCAGATATTCCATGTGTTTCAACCTGCTCAACTATCCTCTTTTTTTCAGGTTAGAATAGCTTCTAGGAGGTGGTTCTTTACCTCTCACTGAACCTTTGCCAAACCAGTAGTTGTCTCAGAAAGGAATGTTGAGGGCTTAACAAAAATTAGTTTTAGTCAGAGAAAGAATAAATAGCACATCACCACATGTGTCAGAGCAAAACCTTTGTGGTGTTAGGATGGACTTTGACTACAGCTCCAGTTAAAGGATGTGTACATTATACCCTTCTCTGTGGAGAAGAGGAGGGAAAGGGTAGTCTCCCAGTGCCATATTTCCCATTGAGTTCTGTTGGAGAAAGTGCACATCACTTCTTTTCACCTCTGCAAAGGTAGATGTGTGTGTAGGTAACTAGAGAGAATGCTCTTACCTGTATGTTCCTGATTTTTTGTGGGGTTATCACTGTTTGCAAAGCTCTGCAGATGCAGAAGGAAAGAGAGTGGACTGAACCTAGAAACCTATGTCTTACCACTTCTGTGATACTTCATCCAGATTTACCTAACTGCTGTGACTAACATCTTGGTGAGGTTTTTTTTACATTTAATATCTTTCACAAGGTCTGGTGTTTTAGCTAGTGAACAAGCCAGAGGTATCTAAATGACTGTCTAAACACCACAGAACTTTTTCTGTACTTCTGATCTTTTCTTTCTCAACCTCCTCACCCTATTTTTAAATATCCTCATAAATCCTTTCTTCTACCTTTGTTCAGGAAGTAACTAACAATATTCACACAAACCACGTAAACAAGGCATCATTACACAAGGCCACTATTATGACAGTTTCATTCTCCTCTTTTGAATACCTTTTTTTGGACTGCCCCTTCTTTCCTTTCTAATGTTTGTCTTTGCCCAATTGACAAATGCAGGGGTTTATCCTGTTTCTTACAAAACATGACCCAGCCTGGCTTTCCTCATTAACTTCCTCATTACCATAAGCACCACCACCTGTAACATTCATCGTGGTAGCAGCATGATGCTGGGAGCAGGGTGTATTAGCTAACCCCTATTTCCTCCTAGTGTTAGATAGCAGCATGCAAAAATATTGCAAGTTCATGCTTTCAGGGCAAGGTGGTTGTTTTTTTCTTAACTATTTTGAAGGAGTGAAATAAAAAATAATCTAGAAAAACCGTTTCTTAGGTGAAACTCCTACATGGCTGAAATCCGAAGAAGACTGAACTTTGGCTCACGTGGCACAGGGACGTCAAGCAGCTGTGCACCCATGCAGGACTGGAGCCATTTTCTTCTTCTTGGTAATGCTGGATAGAGGAAAATCAAAAGGAGTGACTTTTAATGAAAGTTAATGCAGTTTATTACTCTACTGCAGGTTCCCCAGAAGAATACAATACGTTGCAGTAACAGTGACCAGAAAAAAAATACCTTGAGGTTTTCAAACGGGATGTGCAGTTCATGCTGGTTGCTGAGTGATGAATGATACAAACTGCACTGAAATACTATACAAGCACGCTATTTCAACTAGCACAGCAAGACAGTTTAGATATAAATGAAAAATAATGTCATTCTTGTGGTTCTTGTCAGTTATTTGCAAGCTTCTTGAAATATTTCCTTATTTGCCTTTCTCATAAGAAATTAGGCAATTACAATAAATAAGTCTGAAGTTGGAGAACATCAAATAGGGAATCATTATGGCATCATTACATGGGAAATAGTAACGAGAGGAAGACTCAAAGAAAACTCAAAGATTTTTCAGCTTCAGGAAATGTATTTTAAATGAAATTGAAATAAAAGCCTGAAATAAGTTTAACATAATTCTGTGGAAAAGGCAGTTCACAATGAAGAGGTATTTGCAGCAACTTCATGCTATTCAGGCTATTTCTAAACAGGAAAGAAATAGTTACCATGTCATTGAACTAGTCACAAAACTTTGTATAGGGGAATATTTCCTTAGAGAGAAAGATAAATATAGTCTGGAAGTCCAATGATTCAGCAGATTTTGAAAGATGGGGAAAAGATGAAATGTTTTATTTAGATATTGTTTGGTATCATCAATGTATATGCATTTCTTATTAATTCTTACTTAAATTGCATAGTATACGCATGCTCAATATTTTATTTGTGTGTCTATAACATAGCATGAAAATATGTACCTATGTAACAACTGCATCACAAGGAAAGTATTTTGGAACCAGCATAACTGGGTTTTGTTTGTTTTTTTTCCAGTTCTGATATTGACTTGGTTTCTTTTTTTCTTCTGAATCAACACAAGAGCATATTACAAGATGCTTAATGGCTTTTGATTTTGTGGGTTTTTTTCAGGGTGAAAATTCAAACTTTGTTAAAAAAAAGCATTACTCCTTGGAAACCTCATCAGATATCCAAAATGTGCTCATCTGCCCTGAACATCAAAAGGAGTGATTAGCAGCTCTTGGGCTTGGTCCTGATTTGACAAACTGAAGGTAATATTTTTTGATATTGTCTATGCCAATGTGGTAAGGTCTGCAGAGCATTGCTCTGAAGGAATAGACATCCAGCAGGTGCAGATAAAATGAGCCACTGGTATTCAAGAAAGGAGTTGTTCGTGTCTTATCCTTCTTGTGCTCTATAAAAGATGAAATCAGAAAACTGATGTCCATACTCACCAAAAATTGCAGTCAGATCATGACAGGCAAGACTGATGACTTTAATTGCTGAATGCTTCACACAGTCCTCTCCTCTGGCTGCACTGCTATTAATCAGAGTAATGGGCCATCATACCTGTGAAATTTTCTATCATTTAAAAAAAAAAAATTAAAAATTGTCCAGTCTGTTTTTGGTTCAAGCATTTACTCTTTCTAATAAATTGTATCAAAGCAGGGCAAATTGGGTGGAAAAGACACTGTTTGAGCTGCCTCATATTTACTCAAACTTAGTGACTCTTTTAAGGGCATCACTGTGTCAGGTGCTTAGTATTGGTTAGGACCTAAGAATGTGATTATCTTTGAGCACATATCTGAGAACCAACCTGAAGTATGAGACTTGGGAACCTAATATCTTTCCACACATTAAATGTGCTGTAAGGCAGTGAATGAGTAAATTTTCATTTTGCAAAGGATGAGAATACTCTAAGGCAGTCATCGTAGTTCAAGAGATGTCATTCTTGATTTGGATAATGACAGGGAGGAGAACTCAAAACTTTGGGTAAATGGAGCACCAGGTCACCAGGTCTACATGAAACACAGCTGAAAAATGTGTAAGTAATAACAACAGCTGGCAAGGGACATGACATGCTATTGTTCACAAAAGGACAAGCTATAGCAAATTGAGTCATGAAGAGGCAAACTTTGGTGTTAGTCGGAAAGAAATTGTTAAAATACATTTCAGAATATTCAGTTTGGATTCGGAGTAAATCATATCACTTTTAATAAGGATGTGAACATTTAGCATAAATATTTAAAGTACTCTTTGTATGGACGCACACCACTTAAAAAAAAATGTTGAGGAATCTCTCACCATCCTATTGAGAGGTGAAGGTAATAGAGATGTTGAGCAAGAGGACCAGTAGTCCATTTTGCAGTTTAGAGATATCAAGCTGCTTCTCAGAGTAGTGATTGTCATCTCTGTTGTGTCGTGCCTAACTTGGAGCCCTTGTCTTTCAATAGATGCACTGTCTTCACTGTGTTTGTTGTATGGAAAGGTCTAAGTCACGAATTTGAGTGGACAATACTAACTTGCACGTTTCTGAGGGCCAAAGAGGGAATGAGGATCCGTTATACAAGGTGTTGTCTAAACATGTGGCCAGTACTTACAGTTTGAGTAAATAAAACAGAAACAGAAAAGTTCAGTGACACACAACAACCTTGTGAAGAAGCGGCAGTCTGGAGTCAGCCCAGCTGCTCTGACTTCTAGTCCATTGCCTTTTCCACTGGATATTGCCATACTGACATCTTGGATCGCGCAAAAAGTATTGGATGATATATACCAAATGAGAGTCTTATCATGGTTAGGTCTACAAAGTCTGGCACCAGAAGGAATTAAAAAACAGACATCAAATTATAGACAGGTAGCTGTGTCCTGAATATATCTGTTTACCACAGTAATGTATAACTGCTTCATTATTGACAATGAAATCCTCATGCTGCTACTGATCTTCACCTGTCTCAAAATGCATTGAGATCAGTCCCTAGATTTATTCTCTCAGCTCTCAGTCTCAGGTGTAGCAATTAAAGAAACATTCTGTATTGCTGAGAGCACCAGATGTGTGCAGTGGAGCATCCTATACTGACAAACATTTTGCTTTTAATAGTTCCTTTGGGTACCCATTGGCGTCTGGTTTTATTTTTCTGTTTATACTTTATTTTTCTGTTTTATGGAGCTGTTGCCTTGATGGGGGTTTTCAGTTTCTTGCCTTGGAGGATGGTTTGGGGTAGCATGGATTATGGCACAGCAGTATTAAGAGATGTCTCCTGTTTCTGTTTTCAGTTTTTAAGGTCGTTCTGAGTTTGAATTCTTCCGTACAAAATAAAAGCAAAGCAAAATGCTGACCATTTCTGCACTGTGGATCACGCTGATGCCTTCCTGCACCTTCCTGATGTCTTCTTGACATCTCTCTTGTTTTCCTGGGCCTGGAACCAGATTTAACAAATGTATGACAAGGTTCCTTCGGGAGCAAGGTCAAGGAGCAAGGTTTTTCAGTCACAGTAGTTGCAAACCTGCTTTCACCCACACACTGGTAGTGGTGGGCATCTGAAAGGTGGCAGGTGATTTTCTCACAAGGTCTATGTTTGCAGATTTTCTCCTCCAATCTACTTTTCAGCTCATTCTTCATTGCCAAGTCAAACAAGACACTGGATTGTGAAACTCAGTGTAAGTCAAATGACAAAAGCCTGGAGTGCATCAGGCATATTCTAATGGTTTAGAGAAATCTGATCTATTTTTCTCTCGGGTATTTTGTACTAGATTGAGAGTGCCATATTGAATATGACTAGCTGAGAAGAGAGAAAAGCCATAAGCTATGTTTATTCCTGTAAGAAGAGTAGCACCCTTGCTTCCTAAAGGGTGGAATTCAACTGCTTTGGCTATAGTATGAGTACTTTGAAATGTTGTTCAGCGCGTTGGATACTATTTCTTCAAAATAATGCAGGCAGTGAAAAAACAGATCTTCACATACTTATTATTTGTAAGGAGTGTCAGATGGTCATGATACCATGACCAATAGAATTCTAATTGGGAACTCCTTATCTTGCAAAAAACTTTTTTTTTTTTTTTTTTTTTTTTTTTTTTCAAATGGTGGTTCAGGTAAAATCATCATGAGCAGAAGATTAAAGCTGTGTAAGATAAAAGACAATGCTGTACTGTTTCAACTATCCTAGTTTTCAAAAGAGAATGAAACATGCAGTAATTCACACAGGTAACATAAATATTGAATAACCGTTGTAATGGATTGTTTTAACAGATATACAAGATGAATAAGAACACATTTGATTTAGTCCTCTGCTGCTGATGCCAGTGGATTACAAGGACTGACCCATCTACTGCAGTGTTACCCATCAAATAACTATAATTCAAATATTCTATTTTTTTGCCCCTTCCAGAAAAAGAAAGTAGTTATGATTAATAACTGCCCATATATTGTTTTGTTTCTCTGGAGACCGATCCTGATCTTATCCATCTAATTTCACGCACATGAATATTCCCGTTGATTAAGGTAAGAAAGTTTTTTCACATCCATAAATCATTTTGGAATTTGGAGCCATGATGTGTCAAATTAATGCCTGACCTCACTCAACTGTATGTGCACTTACTTGGCTTGATACCATATGACACAACTTAGGCATAAATTTGATATTAGAACTTTCAAAGCAGAAATAGGAGCCAGGGAGCCACTATCTGTCAGTTGAGATCAGGTCCCATGCTGCCTTCTCTCCTTCTGTCTTGCAGGGATGAGCATTTTGAGAGTGGAGGTCAACCGGCACTCCTATCTGTGCATGGCATCCTACTCCTTTATGCTGACGTGAATGGACTGTTTCCTAGGAGACAGCCCAAAATAAAATTATTTGAGCGATATTAATCTTAAAAAATTCCGTGGAATTAATTTACAGAGGACTTCTATTACCAGTAAGCTAGCTATGGATTAGGGCTCCAAGATCTTGCAGATATGAGCCATTTCCCTTTTCACTGTGTGGCAAAAGCTGAGTGTTTGTGTGTGTGTGTGTGTGTTAAGACCACTGAAACCCTTTTTCCTGTATTACGCTGCCAGTTAGCTGAGGAGTGCTGCTAAGAGCCCCTGCAACCCTGGATCTTGGTGGCAGATGATTCCTCCTTGGTGCCAACCCTTTACAGTAACATCTCCAATGAGTTGAGCACAAGTGGAAGTGATGTTTGTAGGAGGTTTTCTCTTCTGTCGCCATGGATCTGGAGTGGTGCAGTGTCCTTCAGAGTGCAAAAGCTTGAGGCTACAATGTGATATCCCCCCGTGCATTTAAGAAGTGATAAATCATACTCTGTTTTTATTACCTTTCCTCCACCTCCTGTGGCTTTTTAGAGCACATCTAGTGAAAGAATTGCCCATGAGTTGGCATTAGAGCTGTGCCTCTAGGAAGTATATTAACTGAATTAAAATGTGCTAATTCAGAAAAACTTTTCCCACCTTTTTGTTGCCCTTGATAGAGAAAAATGCTTCATTTTAAACTCCAGCTAACTGATCACCTGCCAGTTTTGAAGCTGTGCTCTGAATTAATCTGCTCCAAAAGCCAACAGAGATGGCTTATGTTTGGGTACCTCCCAGGAAAGCAGGGAGATGAAAAGCCTTAGGAAAACTTTGACAAACAACTTGGAGTGTTTGACCAGCTATGCACAGCTGCTGCTGAATGAAGAACGCCAAGTAACATGCCAAACAGAGACAAGAGGTGATCAGCAGGGAAGGCAGCTTTTGAATCTACACGGAGCGTTTTGTTTGCAGGAAAGGAAAGGAAATATGCTGAATTACCTGTAGGAGGTGTGCCTGCTTTTGCTAATAGATGAACCCAGTTTATGCATTAATTCCTAACTGGTCAGATCCTGTACTGGTGTGCACTAGAATCCCTCTGAGGTCAGTGAAGATACGCTAGCACACAACACCTTAATTTGACTGGTTTTTATCCCACCCATTTAAACATGCCCTATAGACTTGTTTGCACAGCCGAACCAAAATATCTCTGCCCCCTCCAGTTCCTGATTTCAGGGTCTGATGTCTCCTCATAAATCCTGGATATGATAGCACCGACCTGACCCATCACTTCATTACATCGATGTGCAGAGCTGTGTATTGTACTGAGGAGGAGTTTATCTGGTCGGAATGGATCCAGTCCAGGAACAAATAAAGGAGTTAGGAATCTGATTATTTCTGGGCCAATTCTGTATGAACTACAGCTTCTCAATTTTCCTGATCTCAGCTAGTTTTACTTCGCTTTGTTTTCCCTTCCCACATAGAAGGTGAAGTATCCAGCTAGTACAGGCGTCTTGATTAGCTCCGTCGTCTAACTGATTTCTTAACGATGCAGTTGTCAGGAGAGCTGACCTGAATTTCAGATCAGATTGGGATGAAACATACAATATTCAGTGTCATTTGAGCACCCTCTGTTTTGGTGTGTGCCAAGCTTGCTTCAAAATCGGGGATCCTCCTCGCTGCCAGGAGCAGGGGGAGGCACCCCTCATCCAACTCATTGAGTGCTATCTGGGAGGAGCAATCCCGTTTCCTTAGCTTTGTGCAACTGAGGAATCCTCGTACAGAGAGGCAATTTCCTGATGGCCAGATATATTAGGCTTTTGTATGACATTTTTCACTGTCAGCATGAAGGGATTAGAGGAAGATGATATGACAGGCTCTAGGCTGCTCTGCACTGGTTCAAACATGAGTGGTAGGGAGAAAGAGCCATTTCTTCCATTTCATTTAAGTTTTCAAACTTTTCTTTATGATTATATTCCAATTATTTCTAAGATAGTGCGAGACCCAGAAAAAACAGCAAGCTTGTTCAGTCTAATGTTGTATATGTCGCTTGTTTATTTCTTCCAGGGTATTACTTTTTCCATGTATTTACTTAATGGTTTATATTTAACTAATGCACATTTTTCAGAGAGGCATTCGAACTTGATTCAGTGATTTCTGGAATTTCCTATGTTTTCCAAAACATTAAAAATTACATCAGTGTGTCAAGAGCCTCCTCTTGCAAAATCCTTCTGTGATTCTCCTACACAAATTCTGCGGGTCTGATGGCTTTAGCAGACATAACTCTTGTAGGTACTTGCTAAGGTTTCAAAATATTTAATTAGTCTTGAACGTATAGTGCAGTTCCCCACATGCAGGACTGCGATATTTACTGATTTCTTTTGCCTATTCTGCACATTTAAGTTGCTCTTTCCAGGTAGGCTGACACTTGTGTAGAGGAATTGTGAACTAGAGTGGTTTTCAGCAGAAAAGATGATGTTACTAAGGGGAACTCATGAGTGTATGAGCTGCAGCATGGTGACAGCTCTTCATCACTGCTTCTGGCACATCTCTTTAGTATATGCTTGTTCTGAAGGTTAGGATAAGCAAAAGTTTTATTCCCTACTTACTCCTTTGTAA
The DNA here is from genome assembly GCA_013396935.1 of Baryphthengus martii. Lineage (NCBI taxonomy): Eukaryota > Metazoa > Chordata > Aves > Coraciiformes > Momotidae > Baryphthengus > Baryphthengus martii. The sequence continues at coordinate 151,565 of VWZK01004517.1, forward strand.
GATTTTTCTTTACTCACCAAGTTTTCATTTGATTTTTTTTTTTTCACTCGAGTATTCATTTGAATGGAAAGTACTTCTGCAGGACCTGTAGGGAAACGTTAGGTGGACGTTTTGTCCCGCTCCCTCCTCAGCAGTCATATTGACTTAGCTAACTAATTTCTAATCAGGTAGAGGTTTAGATAGAATTTAGAATAAGCATTTGGATTAATAAAGAATGCTTTGATTTTAGAGCTGTACCTTTTGTGTCGTGTTGTCTGAAAATGATGGCATGTGGCAAAGAGATTTCGTTGCCAGTCTGGTAGCAACAGCCACAATGGAAAGATCGCTATCTGTTGTAACTGGTACTTTATCATGCAACAGATATATGAGCTTCTCCAATTCTCTTTTCTATTGGCAAGACAACATTGTCCTGTGTATAGCTTCTCCTGCAAAATTCAGATGGTGGTAGAAGGTATCGCATACTCCAGCAAAGTGTTTCCGTGATGGAGATGTCTCAGACTGGGACAGGCTCAGTTCTTAGCTGAGGGTGGGAGGAAAATCCCCCTGACATAACAAAAAAAAAAAAATAATCTAAAGTGTTCTTGTTGTGTTTCCCTCTAAAATAGATATGAATTTATCCATTTGGATTCTTGTCCTTTTGTCAGTTATTCCTTAGTGATGAGAATCCTGCAGGGTTTTTTATTTAACACACATCCACACATATTTTAAATTTTTTTGTTACTATTTTTCTCTTCTTAAAATTAAACTTGAATATATGTATTCTGGAATGATGACAGCTTAAATTTGTTAATAATGCCTAAAACAGAATTCTATTTTCTTGTTAATAAATTCCTACATAAAATAACAGTTGAGCATATATTCATTGCCAAAATTCTGAAGAATGTCAGATCACTAAACAGGAGAAATTACTAGCTAAACACCTGGAACTGGAGCTTCTTGAGTAATAAACTAGCTTTTGACAGCTGTAGCCTCTTTTGCAGGTGCAAAAAGAACATTTTCTTCTTTTTATTTTATCTACTTTAATGACTATAATATTCCAAGTTGGGAAAACAATCAGGAGTTGAAAGAATGGGAAAATTTGTTTATGTTCTCCCATCTTATGAGTAAAAGATGTGTGTGGGAGTCTGACTAATTCTGCTCTTGGAGAACATGGAAGCAAGGAAAAAATAGCTCAGCTGGTTAATTGCTGATAATATTTGCACTGTTAGGTACACCAGCTACCTAGAAATGCAATGAATATTTTGTTAATATTTGCTAAAATGTGCACGACACAATGTAGTTCTATTTAAACAGCTATATTCTTCTAGATATTTTTGTTCAGAAGCGGCATGACACAAAGCACACACTAAAAAGTTCATCGGATGACTAAAAGTGCCATGTCTTGTTTTCTCAAAAATCAAATGTAAAAATCAAAGCCCAAAATAAATGTAGAGGTATGCAGTTACATAAGCATAGTTTCAATGTATTCTCGTAGTTAACAAAAACAAATATTAAATAGAACCTCAAAGCTACCTTTCTTTGTAAGTTGTCAGTCTCTGAGAATAACTTTCTTACGAAGATCTGTCAAAGGGCACAACAACAACATAAATTGCGTTACGGAAATTGTGATTTCCTGGTTCTCATTTAAACCACAATTAACAAAACTGATTTAAATCAAAGTGGTATAAATTGGTCTGTCCTGCTTTAAAAACTAATTAAGGATATGCCTTGAAAGCATGCATGTATCAGCGCTTCGACTCACTGGGTTCTCAATATCACTCAAGTCTTAATAAATTCCATCCAAGGGATGGAATTTTTATTTAGTTCAACAGTCTTGATCTCTGAATTTAAGGCCACTGAAGAATAGATTAACATTTATAATTGCGAGGTTGATCAGTAACGCAAATTAAAAATGGGAATTTCAAAACAAATTAACCTTTGCAGCACATCATGTGGAGACAGACAGACAGTGAAATCATTGAAAAGGTTCCCCTTGCCCTTGAAGAGATTTGTCACAAATCACTTTATTCTCTGTGGTGCTTTACTGCTCTGCAGCAAGTAGCCTCTGGAGTCTCAATGTCCAAAAAAAATAAACTGTGATAACTGCAAGGACAACGTGGATAGTTTGAGGCTGGCAAGTCACTGCATGGGCTATCGTTGCTTTGTGTCGCTCCAGGCAGACTTGTATATTTTGGGACTAAGATTAGGATGTTTAGGCTAGGGCCAAAGAGGTTTGTAATTAGATATGTGCAGGGTCCAATCTATTAATTGAGGCTCGCGGTTCTCTACATCCACTCTCCACATTTAATGAGACTGTACTTTAAAGCAGTCAATGGAAAAAGAATCTTCTGTACCCACACATATTTTTGCCTCAAATCAGCCTGTCCAGCGCTTTGCTGAGAGCCTTTCACAGCTCAGTCAAGAGGCAGCTCAAGCTTCTCCCCAAAGCTGTCCCACTTTGGGATGCCTCATGGATAGAAAAGGACAGTGTGTCAAAATGGTCTTACAAAATTAAGAACTAGATCCCACCTGAAGAAAACAACTGCATGTGATCAGCACCTAGGTATGTACCATGCTTCTCCTTGGTCATAACTGGAAGAGGTGCAGTGGATTTTGGTGGTACTGTAAGAGGTATAAGACTGTTCCTTCCATGTCCACACATCGACAGAGAAGGGGGATGTTATAAAATACAAGAAAATGTTGCGGACCCCTGTGGAGGGATGTATAGGGAAAGAGTGGGGCAGCCTAAGGCTGGACAACCATGGAGGGAATGCAAAGAACAACAGTATCACCTATTCCAGCAAATAGCTTTGGTAGCTTCTCTTGCAGGTACCTCAACTTTTGGAAACTTCTTGTCCATTGGCATAGCTGCTGAGGACTCCAAACTCACTATGCAGCGTTGTCCCAAGAAACAGGATACAAGGTAACTGCTCTTTCACTGTAAGCTTGTATGATGTGTTTCTGCCACAGTCTGTAGGCTACCAGAAAAATCATTTTCATATCTACAGTGCTTTGCCTAAAATTTCAGTTCCTGTGGACAGCCTTTAGTACCTTCAATGTACATCACTGATGATTGAAGTTGAGTACAGAAGAAATATTCCTTTTTTTCTCGTAATTCAGCTGTGTAACTCCAAAGTCCTTACCAAAACGGAGTAGTTAGAAACCGATATAAAATACATGACCCATTAGCCTGACCCTGTGGAAAGTATTAGATTATGCAGATGCTTATGCACATCCTTTGTGTAACAGTAGAGCTATTGTATAACTTGTCTTTTTTTTCTATGAGTGGACTGACATAGGGAAAAACTGGCAACATTATCTCCTGATCCCAGGGCTCCAATGGGATATAAATAGGGAATGAACAGTGGTATTAAAAGCTTCCTCTGAACAGAATACTGTTGGGGTTTTTTTCTTCCCTTAAGTTTATAAACAGAAATAAAACTAAACCAAGCTAAACTAAACAAGCGGAATAAACACAGAACGGTGACAGGTATTGTCATCACCGCTCAAGGCGAGGGAATGGTATTTTGGTTAATGGGAAAGCTAAGCCAGGGAAGATTCTTAAAAGTGTCTAAACTTGAGCAGTGGAAATGCAGAATGTTTTTCTACATGGTAGAGCACAGAACAACCTGGCTCCTGACACTGTGGCTTGGGGTGTCAACAGCACTAGCTGTAGCTTGGCTGTCGGCCGGGTGGTGCGCGCATGGGCACAGCGTCAGGCGTCGGAGATGGGGACAGACCTCCCCTCCCTGCCGGGACCACACCAGCTGCTTCCAGCTGAGATGCTCTTGGCTTCTGTCATCCAAAGGGTGCCAAAAAGTGGGTGGTGGGTGAAGAAAAGCTGGTGTGGCAAGTCTCAATAAGACTACTGAATAGTCAGCCAAATACCTGGAATATTTTTCAGAAATTTTGGCAGAAAATACAAGATTGCCATCCAGAGGAAAAAGGTACCTGTCCTGTCTGTCTTGTTCAGTAGATGTTTCCAGCTGCTGCTAATGGTATTGACAATAGGAACTAATTAATAGATGGAAAGTTACTGCTTTTTAATGTGTGTCAAGATTGGACAGCTTCCATAGATATTCAGTTAAACATGCCCTGTTTTGCATGCCTCATTTTTTCTCGTCTAAAGAAACTGCAGTGTGTTCAAGAATCTCTCCCTTTCTCCATGCTATATTATTTGCTGAATAATTTTTTTCTTCCTCCCCACCCTGCCAAGGCGAATGAAGTATTGCACATGGACTGTTTCCAAAATCAAAGCTCTTTAATATGGTTAGCCTTTCTGGTCTATCTTATTACTGATATTTATACAGATGGACTGGCAAAAACAAATGTATTGCAATATTTATCGGACTGAATTGGAGGGTTATTTATAATGTGGTTAAATGGCTATTTATTAGATGTGTCACAGTAGCTATTTAACACTTCTATAGCTCTCTAGCTGGGATTATGACTTAAAACAGTATTTATTGTGTATAATCCAGAAAGCACTACAGGAAGAGTAAATCCTGAGAGAGAAAGACGCAACCATCAGAGTATTGGAGGGAGGGACAAAGAACAAACAGTTCTCAACCAGACTGAGGGAAGGGAATATTTAGAATGTAAGGAGAGGTCCAGGTGCAGATTTTAAAGTTCTCTAAAGTGCACCAGCACTCTGCCAACAGCTGACCTTTCCCTCACGAAATGGACATTTTTCATTTAGAAAAGGAAATGAGAGTCATCTTCTTTGATATTTTTTTTTTTTTTTCCCACTGATTAAGTAGAGTTAAAAAGTTCTTTGGGACCATTTTCTGTAAGGAGCAATTTCATAAAAATCAAGCATTTCACAGGCAGGTGTTACTTTGATATTTTTAATGTTTTCTGTTAAGGTGGTATTGACTTTTATTCACTGTGGATTCAAATAACAACGTGGGGTTTTTTAACACTGGTGATTTTTTAGCTCTGTGTTTCAGTTATGTCAGTTTTTCGCACCATCAGTTTTTATGACAGTTTTTTGCATCATCAGGAAAAAACCCTTTAGCTTCTATTAACGTTTATGGGGTTTGGTTCTTTTTCTTATTTAAACCAGAAAATGAATGCACATGTTGAATGTTCCATGAAGAAATCTCGGGCAAAAATTTCCCAAGAGAATTATTAATTTCCTTTAAAAAATAGCTTTCTGTAATCTTCAGAAAAAGAAGGTTATTTAGGAAAACAAATGCCCTGTTTTCATATACAGACACAGGCCATCTTAAAATATTTCATCAAAAAAAGTCCATCTTGTTACTTCTGTTTAACAGATAGACCCATTTGTGTGGGAGGATGCGGAGGAGGGAGGAAATGAGGCCACTGGAAGGTTTTGCAGGTGTGAGGGTGAAGCTGGGCAGCCGTCGGTTTCCATTTCTCATGAATGTGCAGCGGGGGGAAAGAAGGAGCGCGGGGTGAAGGGAGATGTCCTCCTTTTCATGCCTCCTCTTAGCACTTTCTCAAGGCAAAAGAGTGTGTTTGCAGACAGTGTCGCTGCTGTGCAGAAGCAGCAGACCCCATCCTAACTTTTGCTTTTCCAGCTTAATTCAAGTTGTCTGCCCCAGGTCCTATGGGACTACCTTTCCTGCACCTGCATGGTTAGCTCTTCATAGGATGGGTCTTATGGATCAATAAATATATATTTATCCTTTGCTTGTTGCAGATGGAAGAGCTGAAGTACTCCAGCCTTCAGGGCCTTGAATGGCATAGGATGAGATGTTGAATGACATGGAGGCAGGAGGGTTTGGAGTTAATCTTTGTCCGGATCATGGATGGACTGGATGGAGTTTTAATGACGATTTTGAGAAGAGTGTAGCTGTCAACTAAATTCAAGCTGACGTTGGTGAGAGATTATAGTAGGTAATTCAACAAGACCAAATATTTTTCTTAAATTCAATAGATGCCTGTAGAGGGTTAAAGAGAACATAACTAAAAGTAATTAGGAATTAGGGAGTTCAAACAGAATGTGTTACTCTGCTCCCACAAACCTTCAAGGGAGACAAAGTAGAGAGGATTATTAGCATATTACACTTTTTCAACAAACCTTGCAAGGAAGGAAAAACATAATAATGTAAAGGAACTGAAGAGTTGAATTTCCATAATAGCTGGATCTGCATAACTCTACCTGTGAAATTTATTCTCTGTGGGTAGCGATGCTGTTGAATATTTTTTATTTCTTAGTTGTTCTGTTTTTGCCCACGTAAACAGCTCTTTTGAGTATGGATATTAACCTGCAGTCCTCTCTTAGCTAAAACTTCTTTTGGCTGCATTACACCTGGGCAAGGGCTCTTACAGGGAGCAAAGAGCAGCACATAAAAGTGATCAGAAACACAGAAAAATTCATTTTCATTTGCACTTGTTCATTCTAATTGTTCTCTTGAGGCTTGATCCAGAGCACAGACAAATCCAAAGGAGGTTCACTGGGCTGAGGGTCAGGTTTGAGTCACCTGTACATGGCAAGTGGTGAATAACGAGCATCGTGGCACGTGGTGCCACATGGTGCCAGCTCGTTGGGCCTTACCATTATGATGAGTGCAGTCTCGGGGCTGGAGAAGAGTATCACTACTCACTCCTCCTGCAGCAAAAGGCAATCACAGGCCTTAATGGTCAGCAGGCTGGTCTGTCCCAGTAATGCAGCTGACCACGCCCTGATGGACTGGTGCAAACTGTGCCCCAGAATGCTTTTCCTGTAGAGTTAACATGTCAGTGGTCCAAGAAGTTGTTAGAGTCACTGCTGGGATTTGATATGATTGCAAAGATACTTCCACGTGTAGTTATGAGTACTGTCATGATTGATTTGTCCCTCCCACTGATACAAACAAGATGGGTTTCATACGTGCATTTTGCAAACAGAACTGCATATACTGAAAACTATTTAGACTAGACTTTTTTTTTTTTTTAATCTTATTCCTTAACAGCTGTCTTTAAGCCAGCTCAAAAAGTTTGCTCTGGCAGTCAGAAATGTCCTTCCTTTTAGTCTAGATTAGGCATTCAGGTGGGGAATGGGATTTGGAGGTTCTGGCACAACTTCTTCTGCAACCATGTGTGAACCACTTTGTTCTGTGGCCCTTTGTTGTCCTACTAAGCTTTGCCCTGTGTTGCTAGATTTAAAGCTTGTATGTGGTGGTTGTCATCTTTTGTCTTTTTTCCAGACACCAGGATGGTGTGATCCAAGACTAGGGGTTCTGGATATCACCACAGTAATCGTAAGGGTTTGGGAGCCACTTGGTCAAGGCCGCAGGTCATTGGTGAACTGCTAGCTTTTAGCACTTAACATCTCCATCGATATCCTTCCCTGGTGTCCCATTGCTTTTCATGCATTGAATTCTACTGGTGTTACAAGGATCTGGAAACAGATGTCATTACCAAGCATAAGTCAAATTACTCCATGGCAGAAAAAAATGTTCAAACCTGGAAACGAAAGAGTTAATAGAAAACTAATTTCTCTTACCTACTTTCCAAAGACTTCAACCTTCCTATATAAATTCCCATGTCATTAATCTAGTAAAGCTCTACTTTGTTCATAATTTACTATACCCTTCAATAAGCATTGTAATATTTGTGCAGGGCAAGTACATAAATCATTGTTGCCCTTCTCTACCTTTTTTACTTATCCGGTTCTTTCAAGGTCACTAACCTACCTTATAGCTTTCATCTGGTTTAAATATTCTGCTATTACCTTTTACACCTTGCTTCCTCATTCATACCCATTTAGGTATCTGCAGCTGCATCTTCTCAAGTAGCTATTGATTCATGTCTTCTTGCTAAAGGTTGCTAACTTCATCGGCGGTAATGATACAAATTACATGTTAGGATTCACTCATACCTTTTGGCTGGTTAGAAAGGGGGACTGTTTTCTCATTTTTGTTATTTGATCATCATTTCTGCCTAGATTATCTAAAACACTGAGAGAAAAATCATATTCAGTAAAATATCCTCATTTTGACACATGTAGGCTTTCAGCACCCGGGTCATGCAGCAGGGCTAATCAATCCCTACTGTCCTCCAAGAGTCTGAAATGTAGCTGGGTAAGGCCCTAATCCAGCAAAGCACTTAAGGATATCCTTATGTAAACACATGATCAGTCCCTTCTTCAGTGCGATCTGGCAAGAAGTGCATTTCAGAGTAGAGCATCTCAGGGGATGCTGCTTCTTGCAAGGGCTGTGCAAGACTAGGCTGTACCAGTCACAAATTCAAGCTCAGTACAAGGCGTCTGCCATTCTTGCACTGGGCAAAGGAACTCTCCTCAGGCATATTGCTTGTGAGGACACACCCAAGCTTTGGAGGAGACTGCCGAGATGTCCCTGCTTTTTAGACTCAGTGTGTGTTTTGTAAGTGTGAGCCCTTGTCCTCTGCAGAGGCAGTGAGCTCTTAAGATGCTTGAGTTTCTTTTGCTGTTTAAGACACAATGAAATGATTTAGGAGTGGGCAGAGTAATTGTCTAGGTCCGGCAGGACACAAAAGCTCCGCTTGTGGTGTGACGACTGAGGAGATCATCCTATCTTCCAGCTTCATCAGTTCCTTGAAGCAAGCGTGTTGCTGCCATGGGATTGCCATCCTATCCTGAAAAGCACAGGTGAAATAGAGTTCTGCTGTGGCTGGCTGCCAAGGAGCGAGGCTGGGACGGTTATCACCACGGTATAGAAGGGACTTGAGGAGGTCACCTCATCCACCCTCACACAAACCACTCCTGACACGTGTTTGTGTAATGTGTTTCTTTAACCTCCCCAGCAGCGGAGATCCCCCAGCCTCCCTGGCTGATCCCCTCCAGTGCCTAATGACCCTTGCAGTGGGGAAGTTATTCTAGTGCTGAACTTAGCTCTCCCTTGCCACGCTTAAACCCATTACTTTTTGTGCTCTCCCCGTGGATGTGGATAACAATTTATTGCCTTCCTTTTTGCATAAGCCTTTTACATAATTGAACACTGTTATCAGGTCTCCTCTCCATCTTCCCTGCTCTAGACTAAATAGCCCAGATAGGAGGATGAAAGCTGGAATGAGGTGTCAGGGAGAAGGAGTCAGTGGAGGAAATCAGGGAGGGATTAATCCTGCTTCCTGTCCCTACAGAAATGGACTTTTCCTTCTGAAGGATGGGGCTGTGGGAGGGGGAGACGTGCTTCTCAGTGTTGGTGATTCACTAGCACAGCTCTGTGGACTGTGTATCTGATTGATGGGTTGCTGCCTCGCCACCTAAGGAAGAGGGGCTTGAGCTGACCCTCTGCTGAGCTGTGACATTCTTACCCAGCTTGTGTGCTTGAAAACAATAATTTCTTATACTGGTGAGGAGCATGTCCAACACACGTATCTGCTCTTGCAAGATGTACCTGGTTGAGGTTCTGTGTATCACAAAAGCTGTTTCTAGATGCTGTGTGTGTTATACTGTCAGATAAAATGACAGTGTAACACCACCACCCTGCAGCAGCACCCAGGCAGCCCCCCACAAGCACCCTCCTGCCAGGGAGCGGGAGCCCTCTCCTCTGATGGTGAAACGGGTTGTCTGTTAGGAGTGTTGCCTTCACCGCTGCCACGTGCTTCTCACACGTGCACAGGATGGAAAGCCACCCACCACACACGCTGCCTACATGTGTTTCACAACTTGATTGCTGTTCATAAAACCAACACGTGGAACGGGCAAACGTCCTCTGATCCAGATGCCCCAGGGCACGTTATGTCAATGTCACATATATTAAGAAAGTACAGCAAACACTCAGAGTGACTTCTTGTGTTGGTAGCCCTTTTCTGTTATTCACATTTGCTGTCAGACCTGTAGCAAATACGTCGCCATTGCACTGTGGCTGTCATAACCTGGAGGAAACAGAAATAGTTTCTACCCTGGAGACTTCCAAAAGCACAAAGAGAGGGCTAACATAGGGAAAACATTGGGGTTTTTTAGCACTTAACTGTCCCAAGCAGCTTTCAGCAGCACCTTTTGCCTTGCTCTAAGCACTCCAAGAACAGTACATAAGGTGGAGCTGTTTTACCTAGACTACTGTCAACATGGGATGGCAGATTTATTTACATCAGAAAAGGACTGGCTCTGAAGAAAACAAAATATTTGAAGCTGTTTGGGACAGCAGGGAAATCCTTTGCATTGCAAGCTCATCACAGATTAACTTCAGCACTCCCAGCTCCTCTCCAGCTTCCCCCTTGCTCATCGCTCGAACGCTAAGACATATCAGTTCAATTTCACACTAAAAAAATCTTGGTAAATTGCAAACCAATTGACTTTGTTTTAAACTCTCCTTTCTCCCCTCTCCTCCCCAGAATAACTTTGAAGATGACATTTGTATTTCTGAATTAAAACCACACTTGACCAGTGCTGCAAAAGGACAAGGCAGGAGCAGAAGAAAGAGTAACCCTTTTGTTCTCCTCCTTGTGGTTCCTGCTCACCTGCCAGGGCCAAGCTCCAAAATAATTCCTAACAGCTGAGGTTAGCCGGGGATGTCTAATCCCGGAAAGCTGGCTCTGAATTCCAGCACAAGCCATGGCCTTTGAGTTTCATCGATAACCATTTACATCTAATTCCCCTAAATCTCTGAGTAAGTATGAGTATATGAACAGGTACGTGCTTATTTAATTGAAAAAAAAATAAATATTTTCACAAGTCTGAGCCCAAATGTCATCAACAGCGTGGCAGCATTAATGCTTTTTAAAGCCAAGCAAGCTCAGGAACTGTTTTGGGGATGTACTAGGATCTTGTGAATGTACTCTAAATGACCATGTCTATAGGATGCCCAAGAATTGGCATTGTCAACCAACGGGCAGGATGAGTCCTCTTTCCCTGATTTTCTGTAATGGAAAAAGATTGCTCTGTGCCAATGGAGTTTAAAGTATCTCACCAAGTTCGCTGAGACCTGTCCTGTTTGTTTACAGAAGGGGCGTATGGAGAATCCTGGCAACACAACAGAGAGAGATTTCCCAGGGTTCAGCTTGACCAAGTTTGGGGGATGTGGCAGCAACAGGCTCGCTCTCAGGGAAATGCACCTTCCCAGCTATGAAAAAGAACCAAACAGTATGTGTTGGGTGAAATTGCAGTTGTTTTCCTTTTTTTGCAGTCAGTCAGCAGGGATAGATAACATGCTGTTTTTCTCAGGAGAGTTTTATTTTTTTTCAAAGAGAGTTCCACAGTTGGCCATAAGTATCTGTAACCCAAAGATAACATTCCTTATCAGTTCTGTTGAACCCCTTTCCAGAAAGAAAATTTCCAGCATCTTTACTTCTGGTAATGTTTGTTTTAAGACCATACATTTTTTATTAAGAAAAAGCTTTCGATTTACTGTTTAGCCAATTGAAATGAGTAATGAAAATGTTATTTGTATGGGACAAAGGAAATATTTCCTTTTAAATTATCTCATCTTACTAATTGATTACAACAGGACTGCTTGGATGTGTGCAGTGTACAGCATCCGGTCCCTCTGCTCGGAGCAGGGCTTCAGCCAAGCGGGTATAAACCATCCCACAGGACAAAACAAGAGTAAAAGCTGTCAGGTATTTAGGACTGCCTGTCCCCTGGAGCCAGCTTAGCCTCCATGAGGAAATAATTTGTGTGTCTGAAAAGAACATGTCCTAAAAATATTAGAAGTTTCTATGGAAAAGGAAACACTAGAGAATATTGATAATTAAAAGCATAGTCTAAAAATGAAAAAAAGAAAATAATAAAATTATCTAGAGAAAATTCCTTCAAGAAATAGATATTTTCTCTGGTTCAGTGTAGACATCACTGATAGCCTGCTAGCATGGAAATTACTTGCTGTCGATGAAAAGTAATCATATAAATCCACAGTATGTCTGAATTTAAATCAGAAAGGGAAACGATTAATATAAATGATTAGAGTATTACAGTACAATTCCCTTAACACACAAAAAATCTCATATTTCAAAGTGACTTGAGTATAATAATCTTCAAATATTCACGGCTGAAAACATTCCCTAAACGCTGTTTCCAAAACAGATATCGCGAGACAGCAACTATGTCCTGAGCTGATTTCAAAACCATGGCAAATAATGTTGTTTCACATAAACACGGAAGAAAATGTGACATCAGCAGGAATGAAGTGGGGGGTTGTAAAAAATTCCTCCAGATCTGTATGTCAAGGATGGAGAAAGAAAAGAGGAAAGACTTCAACAGGAAAGCTGGAAAAGCCAGCTTGGAGAAGCAATGTCATTCCCAGCTCGCCAACCCATCCGTGCGGTGTGCCGTGGTTATGATCTCTTCCCCCTCAGCTCCGGCAGCCGCTCTCACTGCTGTCTACTGCCAAGAAGTAGGTCAGAAATCTATTTTTGTCTCTATTCTTCTGTGACCACATCACAGCTCCTACCCCTATGCAGAGACAGGAAAGCCTCTGAATGGAGGCTGTGAGAGCAGATCCCTGCTGCACCACACCAGGCTGAGCAGGGTGACCTGTCCCAGGGTCTCTCTTGACAGGGTGGCAAGAGAGAAAAACACTGCCTCCAGCAGCAGGGATTGCCCCGGGGGTGCTCATCTCTGCTTCCTGGAGAGGGATTTTAAAGGAATTAGGGACTTTGTGGTTAAATACCTAAACTTAACAGGATGAATTTGAGCCAAAGCTTGTGTAATGTGCCATCCGTGAAGCCTGGATCCCAGCAGTGCCGAAGGTTTTGGTGTTAACTCAGCTCTCAGTGGTCTGGGTTAGAGAAGGGCCTTGCAAACACTCGTGCTGATGCGGCTGAGATTGAGATGAATGGAGACATAAGTCAGGGAGTTGGGGGATGAAGCAGAAGGAACTGTGTTGTGAGTGCACATTTAGTGCTGTGGGGCTGAGAGCTGCCTGTTTCTCCTGCTGTCCCCCAGGGCTAGTGATTTTATCACCTCTGCTTGACATCCTTCTTTCCTTTCCTCTTAGTAGCTATCTATTTCTTCTTCTTCTTCTTCTTTTCCCCTCTCCAATTGTTCAATTGATTAACATAATTTAGTTAAACTCAGTAATTGTTTTCAACTTTTACTTACCTTTGATGTTAGCTGGAAGACATGCCAGGAAGCTGCACTGATTTTCTCGCTATATCATATAGAAATTAAAACAAAAAAAAAAGAAAAAATGAGTTAAACTGAAGATACAATCTCTCCTTATGGTGCTGCCTTATTTGTATCTCTGTGTCGTGAGTGCCAAAATCCTCTTCTCTCTGCCTCACCCCTCTCCTGTCAAAACAAAGCAAAGACTGGCAGGGATGATGGTTTTGCCATCCCAGAGCCCTGCGACTTTTGGAGGACGAGTGATCCATCTCCCTGCGGGAGACTTCGCAAACTGCGAAAATACTGTCCCCAAGTGAATGGTCTTGTAAGTGGCAAATTCAGCCAATGCTCCTGCTTCAGGGTACAGCACTGTCCTAAACCTCAGCTTTGCTATTTGTCACCATTGAGGTGAGTCGCAGGAGATGCCAAGCGAGAGCTTTAATTGCAATGTGGACCTCTAATTATGTTTCCCTAAGTATCTGCAGGGTTCACTCAAATGCTGTGCTACTTTATCTGAGGGAATTGCAATCTCTGTGACATGAAAACAAATTGCAAAGCCGTTGCCTCATCATTCTGCTTCTAGCAGGTCCTGAGTCCAGCTTTTCAGACTAATTTTTCCCTTTTCACAGTGCATCTGTCAAGGTTCCCTCTCTGGAAAAGAAGATCAGAGCGAATGGGGAATGAAGAGAACAAAAGCTGACCCAAACCTTTGACCTAAACTTAACATAAAGCCAAATGAAACCTTAGAGGTTTGTAAATGTTCATGAAACATTTCCACCTCCTGCTCCCCTCTCCTTTATCTTCAGTTTCTTTATACTTCTACACTTACTGCTTCTAATTGAAAGTCTAATGTAAAGCCCCACTAAATTAATGGAAAGACTCTCACTGATTTTAGCAGCTTTTGATTCAACCTCCTAAAGAAAGGAAATAATTTCTTTAATGAAAATGTCTTTAAACTTAAGAGGACATAAACCTGAAAAGAGATAAGAAAAATCAGAGGTCAAATGCAATTTTCCAGCTAGCAGCATATCTGAACCACACCTACAAAATTGATATGGATATTGTTAAGCCAGAAAAAGGAAGATCACTGTACAGATACAGGGAATTGCTCAGCTAACAGTAGACTGGTTTAATAAGCTGTGATGTCTATTTGTGAAAACTAGAAATTTTGCCATTCCTTGCTGTCAGGTTGTGCTGGAGAAGAATGCCACTGGTAATCAGCGGGTATTTATGACCTGAAGTTTCCGTTTGTGTGTGTGAGAGTGGGTCTTTCCCTTCGTGCCAAAATCACAACAAAAATGTCAATCATGTGAAAACTTTGTTACAGAAATAACTCTCTGCTACCAATACAGTTTTTAGCTTTCTAGGTAACTTTTGTCAGAAGCAGGTAGAAAAGTGAGAGTTTATAGGACTTAATAGCAGCTGGGCTTCCTTGAACCATGCATTAGATGATCAGAGTAAGAGTGTTCCTGTCTGAGTTATATTCTGAATTCATGAATGTGAGGGACTGGACGAAGGTTGGTGAAACCAGCTCAAGCAGAAATTGAGACATGGCTTTTCTTGGATGACTCTTGTTATGCTGTCGTTTGGCAGTGGCTGTTCCGGTGGATTGGTGTTACCGGTTCAGAGCTTGGTCTCTTGTAAAGTACCGATCTGCCTCAAGCTCCTATCTTGCACGTACAAATTGGGTGGTTTGTGCATGTAGACTGGTATGGCTGCATATTTTACTTGTGAATACATGTACAGCTTATCTAGAGAGTTATTTCCCAATATTTGTGTAACAGACAGTTTTGATTTTCAGTCACTTCACAGAACAGTGTGTGCTCCAGAGGCTCTTTCTTGGTCTTAATGGAAAACACAGATGTGGGAAATGGTCCTAGGAAGATGATGCTCGTAAGCAGCTACTGCTTGCTCATAATATTTATTCAAATTAGCACTATTTTATTATTCTCATATTCAAATTTTATAGAACATAACTTTTTTTTTTGTCATTCTCTCTTTTTTCATCTTTTTGTCTCTTCTTTGTCTTTTTTCCCTTCTCTCTCCTACTAGCTTTTCTGTTTCTGAACTCCTCCAAAGTGCTCTCCAGTGTCAAGTCTGGAATGTCTGGTCTCTGCCAGCAATATGCTCACTGTCTCTCTTGGAGTGCCTGACAGCACTCATGGTACTGCCTCGCACACTGCAAAGCTTGCTGCCTTCAGAGCATCTGCTGGGTGATTTAGGCTTTGGAGGTTTGGCTACTTTTGTCCATGCACAAAACATTGTTCATCCTCCTACAGGAAATACGGACCTTGACCCAAAGGTGCTGGCTGAGGTCTGTGGGCCATCCAGAGCAGGGTAGCAAGGGTAAAGGGAATACTGTGGACAGAGAGATTAGGGACAGAAGAAATTATCCTATTTGCTTTTTTCAGCCCAAGTTAGAAGGGGAAAATTCTATGCGTTGGCCCAGTGACAATCTATTTTGACTGTTAAAACTTAGAAATCTTGTCTGTTTCTCCCCACTCATTGTGGATCCACTTTTTCATTGGCTACAATGGCCCCACTAGTGTGGCTTTTATAAATGTTTCATCTACATATTTCTAGAAATTATACAGGGCATGAATTACTGGAAATGAAGCAAAATGTGCCAGACACAAACTCAGCGCATTCTCTGTAGCTCATACTCTCTAAAGACTCATTTGTCCCTTTCCTCCTTCTAAATATTTCCTCTCTTCTTTCTGGCCTGATCTTGTTATTTGTTTCATCGGCTATTTGTTATCCAACGCTTGGCAAAATATCAGGGAAATCTTCCTGACAGTGAACTGGAAAGAGCTTTCTTAAGGGAACAATGACAGCTTCTTTACTTGAGAGGGATGCAAATGAGACAACCCCAAATATTGTCTTTGCTGAGGGAAAGTTTGAGAGAACTGCAGTGTACTATGTTGGATTCACTTGTGTAACTGATTAAGCTTGTCCAGTTGGGCTTTCTTTGGTCTTTAGAGGGTTTAAGGCGTCATTTCTCCCTGCAAAACTTGCCTCACTGCTGCAACAGTGGCCAAGTAGTCAGTGAAGGAGAGACAGACTGAGCTGCTGTTTGGTGGGAGCTGACCTCCATGTGTGTGGCTCTGTGGAGGTGGTAGGTCGTCTCATCCAGTGGTAGAGATGCCTCTCTCTACTGTGAGAAGCCTAGATGGTCATTAAATTGAGCAAACTGCACGCTTTCATCTCTCCTGAGTTCACAGCTTCCTCGGCCCAGATGAGATGGGCTGAGACAGAGTCTGGGCCTCAATAAACTTTTCACTTTTGCGGTTTCACTGAAGGTCTGACTTTGCTCTGGGATTAACCTGCCATTCAGCTGCTTTGGGGCTCTTGGGTTCCTCTCTGTCTCCTCTCGAGCTGAACGTTTACAGCTGAGCTGCACAAGCAAGCTCAAGAAAAGGCAGCTCCAGCTGCAGCTCACAGCCTGCCAGAGAGACTCCCCTGGCAGGTCTCCGACAAGCCTGTTACTACAAGTTTGCCCCAATCGGCAATTCTGGCAAATGCAAAAATTCGCGTGAAGTTCATATTAGTTCAACATTAGCTCATGTTGCCAGCAATTCAGTAGTTCCTTCTAACTACTTGAAATTCAGTCAAAAGATCTAAGCACACTTGCCTTGCAGCCTCTCTGAGAAAGTCATGAAGGTGGGCGAGTATTTCATTTTCACAAATATCATGCTGCAAGTGAGTTTTATAATGTCTTTTGAAAGAATTGAAGATTTTAAGTTCTAATCCATAGCAGTTATCTCTGCAAGATGTAATAGCATCTAGATTAACTTCCAAAACAGCGTAGGACATAGAAAAAGCAGATTTATATAATAATTTTCACTTCACCACACTGGTTCAGTGAGGTCTTGCACCAATTGCACAAAATCAAAATTATAAAGCCTTTCTTTTAAAATAGTTTCTACTACTTTGACAGCATATATTACAACACAGCCTGTTCAAAAGCACTTTCTCCCACTAAAGCACTCTGTTCTTTATAACCTCTGTAATATCTTCAGCTGCTACAGAGATCTTGCAGAGCTGAGGATGTTCACGCTAAATACATCTTGTATTTTGTTCCTTAAGTTTGTCTAGAGAGTCTATTTCATCAGGAAAAAATGGAAAAAAATCAACATTGGTCAGATTTTGGAGATGGGTTTGCTTGAAAATCTGTAATTTAATTTCTTTTTTTGATCTGGAATTTAAGTCAAATTTCAACATGTGTTTAACGAATAGTGTTATGTAACTATTAGCACCATATCTGACATTTTCCCTTCTGTCCTGACTTCTTACGGGAAGCAAGGATTAATTATTGTTTCCCTCCTTGTGTTGGGTGAATCCTGTGTGCTCTGGGCTGAAGTTAATGAGACAACCTCAATCCTTGACTAGATCTGGAGCAAGGCAGTCACTTCCACAGCCCCCCACAAATTTCTGCAGTGTAAAAGGTAGCACCATACCCAATGACCTGGTCTAGTACCTGTTCACACACTGCCTAGAGATGTAGCTCCAGCTATTGGAGCCAGGATCATTTCCATCCTGCTGGAAAAGACTCTCTGAAGAGGAAGCAAAACTTCTCCTTGTGCTGCACAGAACAGGTAGTGGCTTTGTGGGGATATCTGTGGGTAGGGACATCCATGGGAAGAGGTGGCTTCTGCCTGGCCCTGGGAATGAGAGGCATGTCTGCAGTGGGAGGCAGTACTCACAGGGTTCCCAGCTCTCACCATTGAGCATTGTTCAGAACAAACATAGATGCTGTATGTGAATGTAAAGCTTAATTTGTGTTTTTTACACCCACTGCATTTCTTGGAGTTGACATTTTCTGGAACTTTAGGGCTTTTTATCTTCAGGCTGTTGTCGTGTTGTTTTGGTTTTTTTCCCCTTGTTCATTTTATAGAAAGCTAACAGCCTGTGGTTTTTCATCTACATAATAAAATAGCATGCAATTAAATTGACCCATGCTTTAGTCAAAGCAGCTGCATAATGCTGTCCTCTACTCAAAGGTGTACAAACCTGGAGGGCAGTGGAGACACTTGTTCAGTTTATATAACACAGTACAGCTGAACTGTGGATTGCTTGGCTGGATGCTAAGGAAATTCCCTGGGGAAATGTGGAGTTGGAGGAAAAAAAACCAAAACAAAAAACTTGCTCCACCCACTGTTCCACTTTGCACCCAACAGTGAGAACAAAGTGACTTCTTTTTCAGAAATACTTTGCACCAGCTGCCACTGAAGAGCACATGGGCTGTTTCTTGTTTCTTGTAGTGCTCAAAATGTTCAGCACATTTCCCAGGTGAAAGAAAGTTGGAGCTAGAGACACAGAAGATAGATGGAGAGATTCAAGGCAGCAGGTATTTAGTATAAGTGCAATCTCATTCATTCTAAAATTTCATCCCTTTGTGATGACTTCATAGTTTAAAAGGCAAAATATCTTTTCTTGTTCTCCTAGGAGTACTGAAAAGCTCCTCGCTTCTGTGGCAGAAGATACTGCAATAGGATTTGTATAAGGCTTTGACATGAGGTGTGTAGTGCTCACCTCTGAAAATCAGAATAATATTTTCTCTGAGGATGGAAAAAAAGATGGAACAGTCACACTTTTTTGGAGGGAATTTCCAGACAAACAGAATGGTTATGTATTTTAATTCATTCGCAAGTGGGCTGCAGCACAGATCATTGGGTCCTCATCTTGGGCCTCATGACACGTGTGCAGAGATGGCAGGATTGCTGTCATCTCTTGCTCTACCACCAGCAGGTACATGTCTTTGGCAGACATCGTGAGTCAAGCCTCTGAAGTATCTCTTCAAATCTCACTGTACCCTGACCTACCACAATCCTTTTCTCAAAGCTGTCCTGGTGAATTTTGACACATGAAGCAACAAAATCAGGCAGAGCCACCTGGGAGAAACTGGTAGTAGCTCCAGATGGGTGTGGATGGACATTCCCCATTGGCTGAAAGTTTCTAATCTACTTTCAAGGACACTTCAATTTTCAAATCCCTTTTCCTTTGGATGTACATGGGAAGTCAGGTAGCAGAGATAAAGGCTGGCACAAGAATATATATGCCTAGCTGCCTGATTTCTATTGTATACCATAATTATAGTAGCATACACTTTGGACTGACAGCATTTTTTAGCAACGGAGTACTTTAGAAATACTAATCTCACATCAGCTATTTGTGTTGAATATTGGCTTATTCAGCAGGTGATGTGAACCAATATTGTCCTACTTTTATAGACAGTAAAACAGAGAGAGAAAGAAAGATTAAGTAACTCACCTAAGGTCAGACAATATGTCCAAGAGAAAAGCTAGTTAAGCTTGGGGATTACTGCCTCCCAGTGATGAAGAAATACATACGATATTTCTGAGACGCCAAGGTATGTGCACCTACGATAAATTAGAAATTAAACTAGCTCAGGAGGTAACTCTTTCACCGGTGCAAGGAACGTTTTCATTGCATAGTATTGCAAAAGCCAGCAGGACATGGCACTTACGGGCAGCAATGGCCAGATCCTACAAAATGCCACCATGTTCCTACTTGTGCAAGCTCCATGGACTTCGATTTCTTAAAGGAGAGCTGGATCTTCAACAGGTGATTAATACAAGTCTAGAGTTGTGCTGAGCTTGTGATTTGGCAAAAAATGGCCCACATTTCAACACTCTTAACCTCTTCTCCTCACTATTGGCCATTTGCCACTCCATTAGCTTAAAGAGATTAATACTCATGGGACTATTTCCCAAATATGAGGATAGGCGACATGATGAGGAATAGAAGTTATGTGTCCATGCAACTTGTACAACAAATCTTGAGGTAACAGCATCTCTAAAATCGAACACTGACAGTATAGTCATTTTAAGGAACTAATTATCTTTTAGTGGAGTAAATTTCAGGAAAAAAATGTTTACGCTGAAAAATTAGCTAATAATAGGACTAATGTGTTTGTACAAGGGGGAAACGAGAAGCCAGGTCTTTTGTTCCTGGACTTTCTTTTCTTACACTGCATTATGAATGCCATTCAAGGAAGTAACCTCTGCAGAATAGGTCTAATTGCTAACTAATTATGTTTCAACAAAAACGAGGAGGGTTCCACATTTTACTTGGCTTGCATGTTTAAAGGCAAATTATAAGTTACGTGATAAAACAACAGAATCATTAAACATTGATTTACATGTTTATTTTACTATAAGAAATGAAATTTTTATTGGAACGGAATTAAACAGAGGTTTATGTGCTTGTATTCCCTATAGCCTTTTACACTCTAGTAATACAGCAATTTTCATAAATCATACCAGTTTTCAAATTTCTTCAGGAGTGACCTAGGCAAGAAACCCTTAACAACTTGCTGAGAGACTTTGAAATTAAATTCAGCTGTAATATCATCGTGACTAATTTATGGCTAGTTTAGTTGCTACAAAGATACTTTTAAAGAAACAGAAGTACATGGTGAGGATAAGATAAAACATGGGTTTAGTATCATGTAGTTATTCCATCAGAAAGATTTATTCTGTTTCTTTGCTTTATTGAACATGGCAAACCAGGCTGTTCCTTGAGAAGAAACCTTATCTAGTGAAATTTGAATATTAGGCCTTCAACCAAACAAAACAGGGAAAACACTTGATATGAAATTAAACATTTATGTAACTGTTGAAGGACTCTGTTCCCTTTAACATTAGATGCGTTTATGTGTGTGTATGAACATGCATGCAGCAGCATGCACACATGTGATCTTTCTATATACATGTATATGTATAAATATATATGTGCTCATGCATGTATATGATCTCCACTTTAGAATAGGCCTAATGATAAAATATCATTAAGGCTGAGACAGATGTTATCTGGCACAATTTGAACCATATTTCTGAAATGCCTGATGTCCCTGAAGCCCATTTTCATCCCACTGCAGCTTTTGAACTTCCTGCAAGGCTCGTTATGGCAAATTGAGATTGATGACAAAGAGCAGCATTTTGAAATTATTAAAGGTATTTGTTTTTCCTTTAATTTCTTTTACCACAGAATGAAAAGGATGAAAAATGAATCTTTTTTTTCACAGTAATTACATGTCTGACTTCTCAGATTTTCTGTGGGCAGAAAACTCCCTCTGAACTCTATGTGTGTTGGGAACCAGGTCATAAGCATTTTGCTTTATCCCACTCCAGCACCATCATCACCTCCTGAGATGTGGATTTTCATTCTGCCCTGGCTGATTAAGACCAGTGAATCATATGAGGCAGAAGCTAAGCTAAAATATTTCTTGGAATATGTCTTTTCATGCCACCTGTCTTCAGGTAAGTGCCTTCCTATTGCTATCCAACCACCCAGTATATCAAAATTCTATAGGTGACCTCCAGGACTTCTCACCTTTACCGATCTCTTTTCCATCTACACCCAAGGGCCTGACCCATGACTGAAGAACTGAGGGGCCAAGCCTTCCAAGATCACCTTTCTCTCAGCCACTGTGTGTGGTGACATCTTGGCATTATATATGGAGAAGCAGTTTACTAGAGCCCCTATGACTGACCAGAGATTTCCACCCTGTCCCAGTCATCCTGCTGTCACACTGCTGCCTACGACCCGTCTGAACGATGGCTGGCCCTGCCCGGACAGCAGCTGTGGTGGACGCGCAACACCCACAGCAAGCGTTCAGCCAGCGAGAGTGTGAACCGAAGCGCTCACTGTTTAATATACAGGAGAGATGAGTCGCAGCTAAACTCATCGCACACATCCATTATGTAAGAGAAGCGTCAATATTTCTGTAAATCCACCAGGGAATTTACTCATCTTAGCCTCCAGCAATGGTGAATTACCCTGGTGACTGGTGCAGTTCAGAAGTGTATACAACCATAATGGAATGTACTGTGGTTTTCCTTAAAGGAAGATAGCGATTATTGCTGATAGTTACTGCTTTTGTGCAGTAGCAATGCGTGGTTATAGTGCAGTCATGTAGCAAAATTACAGGGGCCTGCGGAATGTTACTTAGCAACACTTGCGAACATTAAGATGATAATGAAGAAAGGGAGTAAAAGAAATACTGAGTATATTGAAGTCATAAACTGGTGTGACTTGAGAAAGCTGTTCTGAAGACAAAGGTGGTGTCTATTTCTCTTTTTGCCATGTGAATATGGTAGAAGAACCTAAGAGCTGATTTGAAGCAACACATTTGAAATATCCAAGTAATAGAAACAAGCATTACATTCTCTTCTCTTATCATTGCTGCTGCCTGGGAAAAGCATCGGAATTGCTGGGCATTTCAAACCCATCCTGAAGCACTAGCTGGCCAATTAAAATAATCTCTCCTTTGGAAAGCCAGCATTTGTCAGAGTTAAGAATGAAGGCTTCTTCCTACTACATCTCTTTTCCCCATTCATTCATTTACATAACTCCCTCCATCGTTAATCAAGTGCCCGTATGTGTATCTCAGAAAAGGGTCAGGCCATAAAAATAAAGGCAGACATTTCTAGTTATAGATGAACCTTCTACATGGTGCAGATCTGTCTCAGACACTTATCTTGGTTTATCTCCACCTGTTTAAATTGGAAAACTCACAAAAATCCATCTCCCATGAGATTTCCAAGGTTTCTTGATTTCATTTGGGTCAGAACTGCCACAAGAGATGCATTTCTCAGAGCACTTCTGAGCTGTTGCCAGGAACAGGGAGTGCTGGACTGTGCCACTTAAAAAAAGAAGTTTTCTTTGAAAAGTCACCAAATTTTTTAAGCTTTAAAAAAATTGACCTAGTTCAGTCTTGGGTATGATTAAAAGAGCTGCCCTGATTTATTGGTGTCAAACAAAGCATGTTTGGGTAGGACATTATTTTGTAATGGAAAAAGTGTCAGTGAAAGCACTGCCTATCGGCACTGTTCGGACTGGATGAGGACTGAGCCTTAAATTGTAAGTGTGTTTAACGCTGGAGAAAAAAGACTACCAAAAATGTCATAACTAAAAAGCCATCCCTTAGTCTCCCAGATAAAGGTAGCTGTGAAGTCAACCTCGACAACATCTGGGGTTCTGCTGATGAAATAATAGATTATAGTTGCCTGCTTTGCACCTCACTCTGGCCCTGCAAAGTGAACATGAAGAAGGTTCTCATTCCTATTCTACCAGGAGAGCTAAGCCATGAATATGGGGTGATAGCTTGAGGAATTTTTCACAGGAGAAACTTGCTCTATACGTGAATTTAAAAAAAAAATAAGTATTCTTATCCAGTTGGTAACATAGGTGCTTTCCACTGTCCTTTAATTTTGCTTTTTTTTTATTTTTTTAACTTGTAAATGACTAAAGCATTTTATTTAGACTAAGTTCTTGTTCTTGTACATTTCTTTATTTCACCCACAGCAATGCTCTACCAGAGCATTGCCACTGGGACACGTCTACCAGGGACTACCTAGAGACAAATGGAAAACTAAATGTAAGTGATTGGTGACGCAGGGGAGGCAAGCTGGCTGTTAATAAACTAATCTGTTTCAGCATATATTTGTCCCACCAAAAGATCATCATTCTTCTGAAGCATTTTCAAAAGGAGAACCCCTGTGCAAAGGGAGACCTTACTAAAACAGCTACTCGTGCTCTTCCTGAAACCATGTTAATTTTTCCCCAAAACATGCCACTGAGATGACTTTTTGCTTTAAACCTGCTTTATGACCCTTTGAGATGCCCTTTGATTAAAATGGTACGGGAAAATCAACACTGACAGGAAAACTCTAACATGAAAAATTATACTGCACCTACACATACTCCTTCTAGAAGCTGTTCTGCCTGTCCCGCTTTTGGGCAGATACTCTTGGTCAGAATGCTCCAGACTTTAAAAAAAAAGGTGGTCTTCACTTTGTAACTTTAGCACTGTTTATTTTGGGTGAACAGAATTGTCTTCTGTCTTAAGATGTTTAATGATTATTTGAAAGCAACTTGATGAATAGAAGAGCATGTACTCCCACTTGGGGCAAATGTATTTTTGGAGTGATTCATAATAATTAATCTTTGTCTAAGTGGAATGCATTAATTTCTCCTACTGGTGGTGACTGTACTCCTGTTTCTTTTCCTAAGTTAGATGGTTCTGCTCCAGAGGCATATTTGCTGATTAAATTGGACCGCGACCGGGTACTCGAATTATGTCACTATTATCCAAACGATCTTTTAAAGAACACAGAGTACTTGTTTTTGTAGATATCGCGCACTCCACATTTAATCACGGACTTTTGCAGCTTGTTATTTCTATAATTCAGATTACTGAAATTTAAAAGCCTCCCTGTCCTTGCCAGTGCTCAGTGACATAAAATAAATCCACATATTAAGAAAAAAAACCACAGCACAGAACTTGTCAAGTTGCACTGAGGGACGGGAAGAAAAAGCGTGCTTTGGAGAGATCTGGAAACGCCGCCTGCAGTACAGCTATAAAGAGAAATGGTACCGTTTGCTGATATTTTCCATGTAGCCAGAACTTTATTTTTGAGAGCGCTGTTACCCACGGCAGTACCCACATGACAGGGGGTCCCCAGCGTGGGGGGATCCCACAGCACGGGGGGATTGCGGACGCGTAGCAAGAGACAGTTCATACCCTGAGGAACGTACAGCGTCAAGAGACGGCAAGAGGGGAAAGGGGAACAAAGCAGAGGAAGCGATTTCGTGCCTGCTGTTCCTTGGCAAGACCAACCACCCAGCCCCAGGTTTAGCCTCGCATTTACTTCTACCGACCCTGCTGTGGGCTGCCTGGCGTCCCCGGGGTTGCTTGCGGCTGGCTGTGAGCCGCTGTGGCAAAGCACGGAGCCCGTTGCCCTTCTCCTGCTGCCTCCTCCTCCTCCTCCCAGGCGCTGGGGACTGTGGCAGGGATGCAGACAGAGCCGGCACGGCCCCTGCAGCCCTTGACGGACTGAACTGCTCCAAGTTCCTTTTTTAGTAAAATCGCTTTGTCTCTAAAGTGCTGCGGAGCAAAGCCTGCTCGCCCCCGCTGCCCCCCTCCTTGCGCTCGGCGCAGTGGAAGTGCCAGGCCGACGTGCCAGAAATACTCCTTATCCTCAGAGACGGAGCATCCCGGGGCCTCACAGCCTGTCCAAGCCGCAGCCCAGCCTTGAGTTTACCCAGAAAGAGTAGCCTGTCCTCCGTGCCCCATTAGGTCCCTCTCTGGTGAGGGCTGGTGGCAGCATTACTCCTTTGTTCATTTTAAATGTGGCCTCTAAGAAATGGACAGAAATCATCGACTCATTTCTTTTTGGCCTGGGATAACAAATAACTTGCATGTGGCTGTGAAACACTACACTCTGGGCAGGATTTCACTCGCTCCAGGATGAAAAACTCTGCAGAGTGTCATTAGTTTCTTCTGTACCTTGTTTTGTCTTTTCCATGATGGTCCTGAGCAGCCCATACTGCTGCTGTGGGGGCATGGCCAGGGTGCTAGGAAGGAAAATGACACCAAGTGGTGATGGGGACAAGTACCATTATTTTTTGTGAGTTTGATTGTGATCTATTCCCGGTTGTGATCTCTTCCAACTTCCAACAAGGCTTTGGTCCTAGGTCTTTGCCAGCATTCCACCGATGCCTCCTCCAGGTTGGATGACAGCTTGAGGTGAGAATGATTGACATCAAGTCAATGGAGATAGACAGAAAAGGCAGAGGGAGAATGAGGAGTGGGTGAGCAGGGAGCAGTATGGGAACCAGGGAGATGTTGGATGATAATGAGCTGCTAATGAGGCTGATAAGGAACTTGTGGAGATAAATAGAGCAGTAAGCAGGAGAAGCGGTTGGAGACAGGGTGTGGAGCTCCACAAGGACATAAATAGTGACTATGAGGTAGGGATGGAATTAGGGTGAAGAAGACAAGGTTGGGTAAGAGGTAAGAAGGGGCAGACTTGCATTCACAAATTTAATGAACTAACTTGTTGGCTATCAGGTAGTTGTTTTTTTCTAGTACCTGAATTGAGCTCAGTGCTCCTCATTCAGCTCTGAGGTCCAAGAAAGGGTTCCAAGATCTCTCTAAACTTTCCAGAGGCCATCAGCATCTCTGCCAGCATATGGATTAGGTGCCTGTACACACACTGTCTGTGTGGCTGCAGGTATGATGTCAAGTGTGAGAAAGCATCTCTGGTTTGGGGAAAATTATATGCTGCACAATGATATAATACTTGCTGACATGGCAGAATATTGCTGAGTACTGAGGCAGGCTTTATCTTTTTTAGGTCTCCTGCCACCCTGGGTGGCTCTGCTCTAGTGCAAATCCTGGAATAAGGATGTTATGTGTCTGATTGCTCTTGCTGCATGATGGGAGGTGAGTCTGGGACTTCAGGGCAAGGCAGGATGGTCTCATGATTAAGGTCTTATGAATTTGAAGGCTGTCCCAATGAACTGGTTTCAGTTTCCTCAGTTACCCAAGATAAACTCTTTCAAGATGACTATGGCTGTGGTTTTGGCCAAGGATTGTTTTTTTGTAGATATTACGTCTTTCCAGCTGCAATACATGGTAATGAGAGTTGAGTTTTGCACGCACAGTGTAAAGGCCTCTGAGAAACAAGCTTTCTGGATAATTTGGACACCCCAAATTAGTTCAGTTAAAACCTTTTTAACTTGTTTCTAATTATTTCTCACCCCTCCCTATTCTCACAACACGTGGTTTAGCTACAGGAATACTTATGTTGCTTTTGGATGACCCAGTAATGAGAAATACAGAAAACCCGTGAGGCTATGAACAATTTTGTCTTATGTGCTCAAGTAACAGGCAGCAAGTAAGCCAGAGTTCAATGCAATAAATAGTGAGTAGAACACCAAACACTGAGATCATTAAAATGTACCCTCTACTCTGTGCAAATGAGGAGCAGAAAAATCTTTGGGAGTTTAGCTGCTGTTGCTGAACTGCAGTTAGTGTAAAGATGGTGTTCACGTAACGTTTGTAACCTCGTTCACTTACGTCCTTGTACTTTTGTGTAGATAAGGTCCCATTTCAGGCACTCCTCTGACACCAGGTGTTATGTTACACTGTGAATAAAGCCATCACTTACTGACAGAGTAACTTCTACTTGCCTTGAGGAGTGGTGACATTACTGGGCCTTGTCTTAGAGACTGAAGATGGCTGATCAGTTTCTGCATCTCTAGACCCTGCTGGGAACATGAACTGTTAACCTGAATGCTCATTTTTTATGTGTTTTCCACTGAAACAGTTTAAAAGCATCCCTGTTACTCTGAATTCTTGGTTATTTGTCGTAAAGAGGGGGGAAAAACACCAAACAGGAATTAACAAGAGGATTTTCTTTGTGACTTCAGTCCCTCATTAGGAGGTTTATGATCAGGCTTTGGGAAAGCTTTCCTTGAATTATTTTAAGGTCCTAATGATAAAAACCTTGGGGAGGTCATGTGCATGGGGGATTTAATACCCGTTCAGAACCATCTGGCATTAGATTACATGCAGGGAAAGAACAAAATCTGGCAGTAATATTAATCTCCATTAACCCACAATACAGGCTGATATGATTATAGCAGAGAAAATACTCTCACTCTTTCACCAGGAAAAACTCTTAATAGACCTGGGCTAAATTGGTTTATAAAACCAAAGACTTCTTGAAGAATGGATCTACCCTCTCCCTGAGTTCATTTGCTTTGGCTTTGAATATGTATTTCATATCTCTTTAACCTTGACAACAAATATGTTAAGGTATAAAACATCACTAAGGTGGAAGACTGTACTTGCAGCTCTTAACTTATTCTCTGAGTGCAGTCTTAGTAGTGTAAGGATAACACTGGAGTAGACACCATTCATGCTTTGCTTCTAACTCCTCTCAAGAGCATCGTGGTCCCAGTGACATCCCCAACAAAACTCCCATTGATGTCAGTGGTGAGTAGATAACCTCCCCTTAAACCATTCCTCCAAGACTCCCAAACAAACTACGTGCTTAAGCATGTACTTGGCCTGAAGCAGGCTGACTAGTGAGGGTGTTTGGTGCAAACCCAGTTAAGAGAGCGAAGAACACAGGAGGGATGGTCACTTCTCATCTAGATTGTCTTTCACCCTAACTGCTGGGCAGGCTCTCTTCAGCTTCCTGTGCTGCTCATTACCTCTTGCATCATTTTCACCTTGTCATTCCCCATCAGCACAGTAACTTCTCCAGAGATAATCTCTGTCTGCCCTCCAAGTTTTCCTTTCCTCTTCTCTCCTCTTCCAGCTGGGTGCAGGAGCACAGTTGGATAGCTCCTCTCCTTCAGCCAATGTTATGATTCAACTTACTATATGGAAAGTAAAACCATATGGAAGACAAGAAAAGGCCATTTATCTCAAAGTCTATTGAGATATGAACATCTCAAGTTAAGGTTTCAGTTCAGTGAGGCTTTCTTGCACATGTTACTGTCATCTCTCTCCACCAAAACAGAGATGGACTCCTGCATCAGTCAAAACAATCCTCTTAGCTTGTCATCTGCTTTGTACTTTGCGTGGCCCTGCATGCGAAACACCCAAAGGATAAAAAGAGAAAAATGATCTTATTATGTGTTTTCCTTTGTTCTGAGAAGCCACCTGTGCCAGCTTTCCTTTTGGAGACGGTTATCTAGCAAAAGAAATTATCATCCTCAGGCAGGGCTGTAGTTCAGTGAATGCCATGTGCATTGAGCTTGGCACAGGAAAACTTGTTCTATGTTCACTTATTAGACACTTCTCCTTGAGTGGCTGCAAGAGAATGATATTATTCAATTAACAGCTGCTTTAAGGAAGTGACACCAAAGGCTAGAATCCCAGTAATGCCAGCTGTGCAGACAGTTGAGGGACAGCAAGCACAGCACATGGCCCAGGACTCTGCTCTGAGGTGTCCCAGTGCTTTCTTGGCTGACAAAGATCTCAAGCATGTAACCAGGTATTTAATGTTCCTTATCTGATATTGTCGCCCTGCTTTGGGGTGAAAGCCTCCATCTTTTACACTTCTGGAGAATTAAGAGATAGAGAGTCCTCTGAGATGTGGCTCTGGTGGATGTCCTGCAGTGTCTGCTGCGTTCTTCTCCCGGACTGTAGCATATTCCCTGACGGATTTATGCTGCAGTTGGAAACCAGAACCCAGGACAGCCTGTTCTCTGGCTTCGTGCTATAAACATAAATACACTTACATAGCTGTTTGTATCTGGTTCCTTCTATCTGTACAAGGATTTTATTATCTCTCAAAAATGGTCCTGAAGTGGAGCATGAGACTGGCAACAAAAGGAAGTGCTCAGACAAGGAACAAGAACAAAAATGAGCAAAGGGCAGGAGGCTTCTATGAGACCACGCAAGCGAGCACAGGCAATCAATGGCAGATATCAAAGTGGCTGTTGGAAATTGCATGTTTTTCTACGAGGGCTCTTTTGAGATCACATCAGAGTCACTCTGGTCTGAAGAGCATTTTTAACATGGAGAAAACTTTTTCCCATCTCCAGTTTTGAACTTTGTAGAATGAGTTGCTAAGCTAATGCCAGGCCTTTAAATTAACTCACGTTGTGGAGCAGTGAAGCGAGTAATGCAGAAAAAAAGCAAGCAATTATGTTTAAATAAACCTCACCCACCGTGTTATTAGAAACTACCTGAGAAGAGATTTCAGCAGTGTTAAGTTCATCTTCCAAACAGCTCTCCTCTGTGAGAAACTGGGAACCAGAGGGTTTGCAAAGTGTGGGAAACAGTGGGTAATTTCAGGCAGGCAGTACTGAGCCCTTGGCTGCTTTCTCAGAGTCCTCACAGAGCTGGTACTGGTTTTGTTGTTCCTTTGCCCCTAATATGCTGAAGGTCTTTTGGCTATGCAAGACCTCACATGCTGAACACGACAAGGCAAATGTGGGGGTGAGCAAGAGGGGGAACACGAAAAATAATAAAAAAAAGAAATGGAAAGGTTCTTGCCTGATCATGTGATGTTTGCAATAACTAGGAAAAGCCCAGACTAACCCCCCCTCTATCTACCAATTTTGGACTGAGCTAATAATAAATGTCTTTCATATGCCACTGGCCGCAGCCATCCTGAAGAAGTCAGGGTGCTTTCCTGGCTTTGCTTGCGTAGGCAAAACTATTACCATCTTTCAATCACTGCTCTTGGGGAACTACTCAAACTATCGTATTTCAAATGATTCCAGCTGTTTACCACTCCCTCAAAGATATCATCAAAAAAGTAGTTGCTTACACTGAGATTACTTTAATGATATCAAAGGGTGTGGAAGTAGGCTGCTAATTAGTAAACCCTCAAGGTACAAAGATATAAATAGCCCTGGAGCAGTGAGAACAGATCCAAATCTGCAGTCTACCACTATCTTGGGATGCAAGCATTATGTGTAGACTGATTCCACTGAAGAAGAGTGAGTGAACTTTCCTGTTGAGCTGAACAGCAGGGCTTGTTTTGATTGATAAAGCTCCTTGTCAGATTGTGCAGCATATTATCAATTTTTTGAACCACCTGCCAAGCTTGAGCCAGGAGCAGCAGTAGCAGGAGTTTAGTCTGAGATGAACAATCATTTTGAAGGGAAATTACTGGCTTGTATTTTTACTTATTAAAATAAAAATAAAATAACACCTGTCCCAGTTTCCATTGTCGAAGCCTAAAATACATCTGGGATCCAGCCAAAAGGCAAAAAATTGTGATAAGCAGCTGAAATGCATCTCCTGAGTGTTTGCTGGAAAAATAAGCCTATTCTACTCAATATAGTCATGGCAGAGGGAAAATGGCAGGGCTAGGAGAGATGGAAATTGTACATTGCCCGTTCTCGGTCTCTTTGCATACTGAGGAGCCACATCTCTCATCCCCCAGCTCTGGGTGACAGTTCATTCTCCATCTTCTAGCACAACTGCAACCGGCAAACCAGTCAGCTGCTCTTAAATTACCATCCTGTATTTTGATGCAATCTAATGTGCTCCTCCACATGTTGTTTTCTGTAGGGACTACTTAAGGGGTTTGTTTTTTTAGAGCTACGCTCTGTCTCTTAAAGACAACAGAAACCAGTCGCTTGCAGTGACTTGACAGCACTATCACTCTGCGATAAAGAATTTGGTTTTAAAGTGAAGGCTGCCTTGAGGGAAGAGGGGGAGAAATACAAAAACTAACCCAAGTTTCCCTTCAAAATACCAGCCCATCCATAAGCGTGGACTTGCACAGCTGTTCCCAAAGGCAGGAACGGAGCAACGCACGTAAGGAGCTCTTCTGCAGGACCACACAAGTTTACTGCTATTCTTAAGTCCTAGCCTCACAACTGGGAAACTTCTGCCAAGTTGTTTGAGACAGTGGCACCTGGGAAGTATTATATGAGTCTGTATTGCATCATGAGAACCCTATTTGCACTTAATTACACATCTCCCTCCCCTCAATATAACAAGCGAGACAGATGCTGCATCTACAAAGTGAGAAAGAAACAGCTTTTAAGCAAAATCTGACAGCCAGAAGCCTAAAAGCAGGGTTCAGACAAGATCGCAGCAATGATGATCCTCACAAGATTGCACGGTTCAGACTAGTGAATTTTGATGTTGTCTGTAGCAGGGATTCCATGTATCCTAACGCAGTGAGGATTTAACAGATTGTCTTGCACTCCTGTCTCCTTGTGCTGAAAGGTTGGTGGGGAGGTCTTGACCTCCTTTCTCTCTATTGGTCCTTCTCTGTGAGCCCATCTCTCAGCCAAAAGTTGGGACATTACCTTCACAGACCTCCTGCCAGGTGTTCTATATGGCGCTGATTGTAACAGCCTTACCCAAAGCACGTTAAGATTCCTTGCAAGGATTACCCTGCCTCTGTATTTGGGGCAGTAGGTTAATAGACACCAATTGGGCTGACAGATTTTCTAATGCAGGCTGCTCCTCCAGAGACAGGTGATGGGAAGTCAGGAGACGCTCACACCATCTTTACTGGTCCATGATGCCTAATGGCAGCACCACTGCCCTGTGTTTAACAGGAGCAGATCCCCTGTAAAGAGATGCAGCTGGTAGGTGGATGCAGATCCATCACCAGCTAACACCCATCTGAAACCCAGTGTGTTTATTCCCAGGAATGGCTGGAAGACAAGATATTTCTCTTTCACAGGGCAATCCCAGAGTGTACTTACAACAAACGTGCAAATCAGGCTTTTAAAAGTAATTAATTGGAAGTGTGGGTTTCCAGGAGCAATTCTAACTTAGGCTCATTACTCAAAGACTTGCTGTTGTGTGTATTTAGGGGCTTTACCCTTTTATCCTCCCCTCATTTACACGTCAAATCTCCCATCCCCTGCCATGTAACCCAAGACAGGAAATTTCTTTTCTGTTTACAACAGGTCATGGTAATGCAGTCACTAATCTGGCACAAGCCTGGGCTGCTGTAAGGGGGTGATCCTCTTCCCACTGCCCTTTTCCCACCACCTCCCTCACACAGCGGCTCTGCAATTCATGCATTTGGGCTTTACTTTTGTAGGTTCTTTAAAGAAGTCCCAGGAGGCAAAAAGTATCAAATGTGATATAGTTGAGTGAATAAAGTGAATGGTCATCTACATATAGAATATGCAAATTGAGCAAGGAAAGTTCAGGCGGTTTAACAATTTTGCAGATAGTGATTATAGCTTTGGCTGAGAAGTGGACTTCCTCCATGCTGACTGTTCATCTGTGTGGAGTCCACTTGACAGAAAGTTTGAGTTACTGCAGATCACAAGCTGGCTCTGTACAGCTCCTCCATATGATAGCTTTCTGTAAAAAACGGAGGATCTTTTGTGGTTTCATTTTAAAACTTGTCTAATTAAATCTGTCACTTACTTAGGCACATTTTAGATTTAAAAACAGGAAAAGGAAAATATATGTGAACAAAGTCACACTTTGACACTCTTTAAATTTTCCAGCATTAATTTTATAGATGATTCACTAACACTTTTTCATATACTTTCATTTTAATATACATTAGGGCTCCGAGCAAACATTGAGATGTTTAAAAAAACCGAAACAAAACAACAAAACAAAACCACCCCTCAACCAACAGTTTAGCTTTCCTATTTACTTTGACATGTGGTTTAAGCACATTCTTTTAAATACACCAAGGCTAGTTGGTGTCTTGCCTATTTGGCACATTCAGAAAACATACATGTCTAGCTTTGCAGCTGAAATGTGAGTCATGATTGCAATTAAATAGTTTATATGCTGAGAAACACAGTGTCTTTATATAACACAAAGCACTGCTTACGATGCAATGCATACTGAATACTGTGAGGTGAAAAAAATATTTCTTTGACTGAGATTGCAATTTATTTCTTCTTTGTATAGTTCTAGTAAATTATTCCACACTCTCAGTTTTAAATGTATTTCCAATTTTAATTAAAAGTGCCTGTTTTAATGATGTGTCTGTTGTAATGACGTGTGAATCCCAGTCAGAAAAAATCTACTTTACACAGAGATGAGGAAAGGGTGGTTTTCCTCCCAAATCTTCAGGAGCTATGTCTTGTGATCAAGTTCCCCTGTGAGGCAACAGCTCAGATTTCCTTCAATACTGGAAAAAGCACCGTGAAGATGATCTCATGGATATCGCTGCTTTTCAGCTCTCTTCACAATATGGTAAACTGGACAGTAGGTGGAAGTTTCCATGATTAAATACCTTTCAAAATTGGGAAACTGATATTCATTCACATTCAAGGCTTTTTAATCTGATTGTGTGTCATCTGGCTAATTAATTATTCAATAAACTGTGCTGGCCAAGGAATGTAAAGTGGAATTGCCGTAAAATAGCTGTGATATGAGACAGTCCTTGTAATTGATGTTGCTTTTGCTCAAACTTTCTCACAACTTTTTGGCATTGAATTAATTCTGGTTTTCACATTAATAATCAGGTAGTATTCAGCAGTGAAGGACCTTTTAGCTTGTATTATGGATATTTCTCCTTGTGAGGAGTAGGAGCTGCTACGCTTCAAATTGGTTTAATTCAGCTGCTACACGGACAGGGACTTGTCAGAATGAAGGCTATTTTAGTGGATTGAACAAAAAAAAATAAATAATTGAAACTTTGTGCAAAACTGTTTGAATCCTGCTGGAGCTGGAAGGCTGGAAGTGTCTGTTTCTACAGGACTCTGTTGGACGTCGCTTCTGGTTACACATGTGCCTAAATATTTTGTGGAGCCAGGCCCTCAAAGCATGCAGAAACACCCACGCGCTTCCAGAAACTATCCAGGGACACAAACACTTTCCATTCTTCCCCCAGAGAAACTCGGCATGTGTTCATCTTGCCGAGAAGTTTTTCCTTAGCAGCAAAGACAACTTTGCCTGGATGCCAGGGTGGCTGTGGTAGAGATCACCCAGCGCAGCTGGTGTGGGAGGACCAGACCACTGTGTGCCTGTCGGGGAGCATCTGAAGGTGGTGGGTTTTCCTTTGGCTGCAGGACACGTTTCCTGAGGCAGCTGAAGGATTCCTGGACTCTTGTTTTGTTAGTGTTATTCCAGCCAGAGTCTGCAGGCATCTCATCCCAAATCAGCTGCGTACAGCCAGAGCAATGCAAGGAGCTTTTTTAGAGGGTATACTCTTTTCTTAAAACAAGAATAAAATGTTAGCTTTCTCTGATCTAGGAGAAATATATATTAGATGTGCATGAGCATCTGCATTGCTCTAAGACAACACAAGAAAACTAACTCTGACTCTTACTCATGCTGCAGGTATGAGGGAGGATGGACAGCAGCTGACTCGTGGCCGGATACTCTCAACGAACAACAAAACGGGTTAGGTCAGGGTTTTCCTCACTCCGTCTCTTTCCAGGTCACTCAGTAAGAGCTGGCCTGCAGCCCTGCTCGCTCCGCTGCAGCATCAAGGGTGGAGGTGGAGGTTTTGCTGCTCTGTGAGGCTCAGCAAGCTGGGGACGATCCGCCCGGCCAGCAGGAAAGGAAAACTCCTGCGGCGTAGGGCTGTGTGCCGAAAACCTCATCACAAAGCAAACCCTGAGTGCTGCTGAAAAAAGATATGATTCATCTGCTTGCTTGAATTTGCTCTTTTTATTGTCTCAGACAGATTGCCTGTGCCTTCAGGCATGCAGCTGATGCCTGGAAGGAAGGATATACCTCGATTGCCCAAAGCCTAGTTTGCTCCATGTGCAGCATGCTCACTTCTGCATGGCATTCAATCGATGCAGTACTTCCAGCCTGGCCTGAAACCTCCAATCTCCATCACTGGGTGTGTTAAGGGTGGTTGTGCTGAAGCAGATTATAGGATGAATTTGCCCTGAGTGCCAAGCCAGCGGTGCCGCTCTGCAGTGCCAGTGCAGGTGGTGGTACAGACAGTGGGAGGCACCATGCTGTGCCCAACCCCAGCATCACCCCGCTTTGCCAGGAGCCAGAGGAGCCTGGATTGTCCAAAAAAACACTTGGCCTTGAGTGTTTCCAGGGAGAATTCTGTGTACCCACTCAGTTTCTGCCTGCCTGCTGGCCAGTGTAAACCATAGCTTGATGAATCCAGTCTGCGTTGACTTGAACAGGGGTTTTGTCTGAAGTTTATGTCAATTTTTTAGAGAATGCCTGAGTGAAGTTTTCTCTTCTCATTTTAAAGTAAAGAAAAGCATGTGCATTGAAAGATGCAAAAGACATTCAAGTAATGTACAGATCACCATTTCAGGCAGCCTGAGCGGTGGGATTGACTTCAATCATTGATAACATCTGTCTTGATTTTTTTGAGTGGTTTTAAATTGTATAGTTACACTAAACAATTTTGAGTAAAAGAATCTTTTCTAGGTAGCTTCAATTGTAGTCCTTTGTTTCCTCAATCAGTTTTGTTATGCTCTGCCGAACATCAGGGCAGATAGCTAGATAAACCAATGCTTTCTCATAATGCTGAAAAAAAATACATATAAATAAATAGATTCAGGGACAATTTGTTCCAACAAGAATGTATAGCACAAAGGGGATACTGGAGTCATCTTCAAACCATATGCTAATGTTTTTAAAATGACCTATGGATGTCTCTCTAGTTTGTTAAGAGTCCAGAGGGATTTTCAATATGATAGATTTGGGTTATTAAATTACTGTTGGAAATGTGGAGCTGACCTCCAGTGGCAAATATTTCTGTGAAAACATTGGCAAACATTTCATTTGGTGAACTTTCCTCTATTGTTTCTTTTCTAGAATAAAAATAAACACTAGAAATATACTGGATGAGGCAAGAAAACAAAATAAGCTTATTTTGTTGCATGTTCTGATAAGCAATACTGTCTAACTGCTAACAAATGTTGAACATGTCCACTTTTAGCAGATAATCTAAGACCAAAATTCCTTTGAACTTGCATGTGAAATAGGATGGAATTACCATCCCTTTTCTGCTGACTTTGACTAGAGCTGGTGAGACACATCCCCCGTACCAGTGCTTCATTGCACAACATCCACTGGTGAAAATACACTAGACTCAATAATTCTGTGATGGGAAGAGGTTCCTGGGGATGAATTTTTGACTCGAGTGCCAGGGGGATGATGTGGAAAAGGGGCACCCAGAGCTCTGACACTTCCCCAAAATGCACCTGGTTTGGGACCTGCATGAGGATTTCCATCTCCCAGCTGTTGTCCTGACAACCAGATTATACTGGCAGGAGCTCTAATCTAGTGAATACTTCACTGTTTATACAAATTAAGCAGTTCCAGCAGGAAGGAGCCAAAAAAAAAAAGCGTATAATGAGCAGAAAAAAAGGACTTGAATCTGAGTCTCTAGCATTGAGATGAGTACTCGCATGCATACTTTTTAAATTAAAAAGACAGTTTTGATTTTGCTGATTATTAAAACATCCCATAGAGTTCAGATGATGGATTTCTCAGTGCTTTCAGGTTCTTTACAGAGAACTTTGATTGAGCCCTCTGGTAACGGGCTCAAAATTTAAGGCATTTTCCTTACGAGATCTTAAATTGTCAGACTCAGGGTGCTATAGTAAAATCCCTACAGACTCTGTTGCCCTAGTGCATGTGACATTTGTTTGACATTAATATTCTGTGAACAGGTCCCCACCTGAAAAGCTGTCTCCAGCAGTGCTTAGCCTCTCCAAAACCTTGTACTGGAGAAACCAGGTCTGATTATTGATGCTGCAACCATCTCTGGATCCTCTGGGTAGCCTTCAAGGCAAATTTTCCTGGGCAGAAGAGCCCTAAGGTCCATTTCCTTAAACCCAAAGCTTCTTGCTAGAGTAGTTACGTGTCTCCAGTCATTTTGTGAGAGCTTATTAACACCCCAAAAAACCCAACAAAACAGTGATAAAAAACCAAGGGACACCAAAATAGCAGAGAGGTGATTTAAGCACAGGAAATGTTATTTTTAAACAGCTTGAGAGGGTTAAATCAACAAAATCCTAAACTCCTCCCTGTGGACCCTGTTCCCATCTCCTTAGAAGCAGGTCTGGATATCATCCTACAGGCCAGATCACACATCCTGCTTTCTGAGCTGTGGCTCCTTGGCCATGCCCATGAGGTGGCTGTTAGCAGACTGGCACCAGACTTGGTTTCTGGCATTATGGCTCAGTCCAAGTCATCCAGTAGTAGTCTTTCCACTAGGTAGCAAGCTCTGCAAAAAAACCTCTTTGCTATTTCACGTTAGCACAGTGCAAGAAATCTAGGAGGCCACATCATGAGATACAGATTATAATACAAAATAATAATTATAATGCAAAGTAACAATTACAATGTAGAATAAATCTTGGTGGGGAGAAAACATTGAGATCTACAAAAGAAAGCTAAGATCACTGTTATTTGTCCCGCATTTCCTAGTAGTGGGAAAAGCTGGAGATAATGCTGAAAACAAAATAATAACATGCCCCGGGTCAGACGCCTGAATTCTGACGTTCCTGATGTGTGGGAAACAGAACTGCATCTCTATCATGCACCCAAAGTTCATTTCTTTGCAGCAAGGTAATCAGCAGTTTTGTGGTCGTAAATTGGAGCCAAAAAAAAAGTACGACCATTCTGCAGAAGCAAGCAGAATACATTGACACGTACGGGGCACTATAGTTTACAGTCAATTATCTCCTTTCTGCTCACTGCAGGAAAACACGCAATTCGCTCATCGTTTTGCCATGTGCTCCACAGAATTAAGAGGAGTGATCATTGATAAAATGGTAGTAACTAGGGGAAAAGTGCAGCTCCGCTTTCTCGCTTCAGCTTGCCAAGATTTGGGGAGCTGACTAAGCACTGTCCAGGCTAGGAGTGGACAGAGAGCAGAGCTGGTTATCCTATATATTGAATGGAAATACCCCAAGGGGAGCTGCAATCTGAAACTAGCTCAAGTGGTTTGGCACATAATGTGATATAACCTTCACATCAATAGCATCACCCATGAGATGCAAAACAAAGGCCATGCTATTGTATAAAATCTTTCTTCCCTCTGGGCAGAAATGGATCTGGCTTCCTCACTGCTTGCCAGCTACCCAAGTTGTTTAGTAATTGTTTAACTTCATGCTGATGAATGAATGGTAAAACTGAACCAGAGCTGCAGAACACA
The DNA here is from genome assembly GCA_013396935.1 of Baryphthengus martii. Lineage (NCBI taxonomy): Eukaryota > Metazoa > Chordata > Aves > Coraciiformes > Momotidae > Baryphthengus > Baryphthengus martii. The sequence continues at coordinate 189,884 of VWZK01004517.1, forward strand.
GTTCAAACAGCAAGATAAAAAGGATGGATAATGCAGGGATAGCAACGTCCAGAAGCGAAATGTGAAAACGCTGATAAACGAGAGCTAAGTTTCTAAATGGCAAGAAAGCAACACATGGAATGGATAAAAATTGAAGTGAAACATGGGGGAGGTAGCACTATGTGGCCTTGCTTGCCATGTGTTGCTGATTTTCTGGACATTTGAGGGGAAATTTTCAGGTTTGCCATTCTGCATCACTGATGGAAGCATTACTCTTTCTGCCCCAGAGCCCTGCCTGGTAGCAGCAGAGGGTAAGGACCCATTAGCTCATAGTTGTGATGAACAATATGATGCATTTGTCCTGCAGAGAAGCAAATTGAGTCATTTTTATGACCACTTCTGCCCAGATGGAGCCATGGCTGTCCATGTGGCACAGCAGCTTCTGCAGGTAGTGCCATAAATGTCAGTGGAAGTGCCTCTTAGGTATGGGGTGATTCAAAATGATGTGTAACAAGCAGTAATCCAGAGACCTGGGGACATAGTTCATTCAGTCACACATTCAGAGTTTAAAGACTAGAGGGAACCGTTAGATCATCCATACTAACCCCCTCATATCTCAGGCTATTTAACCTCACCCATCCATTCCTGTGTGAAGTAAGAAACTCGTACTTGGCTTGCACATGTCTTCCAGGAAGGCATCTAGTCTGGATTTAAAGATACCAGAAGACAGGTGATCCATCACTTCATTGGTTAGTTCATTTCAAAGGTTAATCCTCCTCACTCTGAAAATGCAATGCGTTATTTCTCATCTGAATTTGTCTGGCTTCAGTCCCTACCCAGTCATTCTTACTGTCTTCCCTCATTATTAGATAGCCTTTATGTGCTTGGTACTTTCTTCCCAAAGCTTCTTCTTCTTCTTCCCTATAGTCCAACCATTTCTAAATCTTCTTCAAAAGAACAAGCTCTGTAAGTATGTGTGGCCTCCTCTCTAGTAAGACATCTTCTGTCTTTCTACAGCCATCAAAAGTACCAGTGTTGTCCATGGCGTTGCAGCACTGTCCTCCCTGCTCCTGCTTACTCAGGAAAGGCTGTGCCCTCCAGCAGTGTGTCCTGGGACCCTGTAAGCCCCTTTTGCAGCAGGATCCCTCTGGAGATGTAGGACATCCAGTACCTACACCGAGATGTCTGCGTTGGATTTGGCCATGGTAAAACTCATTTTGTCTCACCAAAGCAAGCAATCCAGGTGACAGGCTGCTCTCTCCATGTCTACCATGCTGTGAATTCTCAGTTTTCACCCAGATGTTATCAGTGATATTTTTTTACCTCAAATCAGAAGTTTCTAATCAGCTTCCTCATAATTTAGGTATTTTTTTTGTAATCAGAGGCTGCAGCAAAACAATATGCTGTGTGTGTTTAGAGAAATTTTTTTTAGTAACAGGAAAGAACTTGAAAACCTTGAGCCAAGGGAGTTCTTTATACTTTTTCTTTTGGTTTTGTCTTTCTTTTGACAGTTACATCTCTATCTGCTCCATAGGCTGTTGCACAGAGCGCAGCTCCACCCCCACCTGGGGTTGGTTCTGAGGTTACAAAAATTTACTCACCGATTCACTCTATGCACTGCGGCTTTTGTGAAATGGATTCATTTAGAAGTTTAATTACTGGAGATTAAATGTATGACAGTAGCGGTAGACTGGAACATAATATTGATGCTCAGTCAACCTTGAACCTGCATATTTGACTTGCTCAGCAAAACCCTATCAGGTTTGTAAAACCACCAGATTTACCTATGTACATTTTCAGGTTGGTGTTTGTGGGAGCTGGCTTTTCCTTCTGTGATTTACATGATGTTGGAGGATTACATTCAAAGTATTTATGTCTGCATCTCTTTCTCTCAGCCTTGAAAAAGTGCCCAGCTATGGATTAATACTATATACACAGTGGCCCTTTATACAACGCTTTGCAAGATGCTTTTCCCGGTTTATTTTGCTAACAAAAGTATAACATACATGGGTTGAAGCCTACTTTCAGCCTTATTATGTCATAAAAAACTATGACAGTTGATGGAAAAGGGCAGAAATATGTAATTTACAAAAGAGAAATAAAAAGAAAAAAGACAGAGCCAAAAAGATCTCAGCAAGCAGAAACAAAAGCTGTAAAATGAAAATTTTTTTCAAAAGTTTCAAGCTATTATAATGTAATTTTGTAATAAGGTCAAGAAATGACCCATATTGATTACGAAGGAGCAATCTGTGACAAGCCAGGCACACTTTATTTTCCTCAGACTGTTAGTTACTGTGCGTTGAGCTCACTTGCTTGACTGCTTGTTAGCTCTGAGAGCAGCCTATGTCCCAAACGCTGGCCAGTTCCCACCAGGGAACATTTTACACATGTCCATGCTTTTCCCCTGGGATGTGCATTCAGTGCATGAGGGGATTTGCAAATCAGTATCCACCAGCATCTGTGGCAGAGGCTGGGAAGGAAGAGTGTTCACGGCTGGCCCTGCACACCTGAGGTGCAGAAGGAATGGAAGCTCCTTGCCCTGTGCTCCTCTTGCATCTGATGGGGCTGGAAAGGCTCCAAATGCACATTTGGAAACACCTTCTGCATGAGATCATAGAGTGACACTGAGATGTTACCTTGTTTGTTCACTCCAAAAGACCAGCTGTGTCTAGACTGTTCCCTGCAGATACTAATCCAAGCTGAATCCCATCACCGAGAGGTTTCACCTGCTCAAATGACGTACTCCAGCTCTTAAGGAGCATTACTGCAGGGGAGCAACCCACAGCTCACCCACCTGTGGTGGAGCACTAGGAGTATGAGCTGATCCTGTGAAGATCCTTAAAAGCACTGATGCTTCAGTTTCTCCTCTTTGCTTACTGAGAAGGCTCCTTAGAGGCAGCACGGGCCACAGTGATTCTGTCCTCTAGTCCTCTCTTCGTAGGTGGTCTGCAGGGAGTCCAGCAGGTAGGTGCAGACCTTCTGTGCATGAGCATAGTCACTCACGAGGAGGAAGAGGAATGAGGCAGACTTTAAATGAGTTGTAGTGATTGTTTCCTCCCTGTCATCATGCGTGTGTGCTGGCCATCCCTGGTGTAGATGGTTTGCTCTTACCCTCTCAGACCAAGGGCAGCTGTCCTCACTGCTCCTGGACATATATTTCTCTGCTTTTCTATGGATACTACTCTGGGGCAAGCAATAAGCAGGTGGGAAATTTGCAGGCTGCTTAACTGCTTCTCTATTTCCTGATGTCTGTCCCATTCTCTTCTTGCTTCATCTGGAAATATACAGCTAGCAGTTGGTGCAGGCACACGTTGTTACACCCGCAATGATCTGGTTAACCTACGCTGATTTTAATCAATACAAGATTGTCTTTCAACAAAAGAAAGAAAAAAGCTACAATGGATTTAGCATGCTATGCCAGGTGACATGCTCTGACATAGAACAGTGCTGGCATTGGGTTGGATCAGAAGTAGAAAGGACTGGCAGGTCCCTCTTCTTAAAGCTGGTTCTTGTTCTAATGCCGTGGTGACACAGATGTCCCTTGTGCTCTGCATGTGTGCTTTTGTGTTACGCACCCCTTAAATAACGATACCTGATTTTCTAGGTCTGAATTAGAAAATTCAGAGCTCTTCCAACTTTTTTGAGAAGTCAGGCTAACAACTAATTTTGAAAAATGTGGAATCAACTGCTGTACTTCTGGATCCCAGAACACATCTCTCCAAGAGATGCATTTCTGGAGACAGCAATATACCACAGCCATTATTTTGCAAGGAAAAACAACAGCAACATCCTCATACATCAGGGAGAGCTCTTTCATGTGGTGAGGTCGGCACCAACCCACTGCTCAAGAGGAGATTACACATCAGTTACCAAGTGCCAAATGTGTGAAAATAAATTGGTGTTTTGCCCTGAAACTCTCCCTGCACCCAGAGGGTCAGAGTCAGGCAGTCAGGAGAGGCTCTAATGCTCTGGCTCAGGGGGGGTCCCAGTACCTCCCCAGCAAGCTGAACCCTGACTTCAGACATGGTTTTTATGACTATTTTAAATGCATTTCAGCTTCTCGCTCTAGGTTCTGGCAGACATAGCCCCTTGAGGCCCTTGTATACTGTATGGTTCAGCACAGATTGCTGGATGGGGCTGTGTTATGACCTTTTTTGCTGGGGTGGCCCCTGCTCACATACAGAGCCTGTATAAAAGATGCAGGATCACACCTGCAATCTTCATGGCTAAGGGGAGCATGAACTTGAGGCATACTATGGACAGCTGAAAATAATTACTTTCTAACTGATCTGGTGGAGACAAACCCTTGGAAATAATTTGATTTGTGTGAATAAGTTTCCTAGGAATTATGTGCAAATGTCGATGTCATGAACCATAATACCTCTTTCTACAGCTCTGTGGTCTTTGTCACCATTTTTTTTGAGCCAATTTTTAAAATTCACATTGATATGCCAAGGAAAACTTCCTCAACAAACATAGTTCCTGCATCTGTGCAGTAGTTGGTTTTCAAAGTTAAACATCCCTGCTGATTCACATTTTTTTAAATGCCAGCAGTGATTAGACATTACCATGGGCTAATTGCTTATACAGTTTCAGTTTTTACCTTGCAGCCGCCTTGAATTTTACAGCTGCAACAACAGGAACAAACTCAATGCTCTTCGCAAATATAAATTAGTCAAAACCAAAACAAAACTGGTTTTTCTTGTGTTTTGTTTGCAGCTGTTTATCCCAAAATTGGAGAGCTGCTTATACCCCCCTCTGTCTGAACCTTATAAACAGACATTACCCTGGTCTGAGGCAACATATATTCAACATCAGCAAAGGCACCTTCCCTGCTCAGAGAGAAATATTTACATTTATGGTCAGAAGCCTGGATCTCAAGGACTGTCTTTAAATGCAAGGGATGCTGAACTCTTTGTTTAAGGACTTGATATCTGTGTGCTTTTCATCTCTTTGATACTGTTGTTCAAATCAGATTTATGCAAACAGGACTCTTCTCCTGCTGTAATTATTGTGTGTACACCTAGGAAGCAACAGATGGGATTGTGAACATATCAGGGAGCGCAACTGACTTTTAAAGCCCATTGTGCTGCAAGCACTTTTCCTCACCTGCTGACTGGGGCATGTAAACCATGGTTTGGAAATTTCATGTGCAGTTTTTTCATGAATAGTGTTTGTGGTGTTTAAAAAAGAAAAAAGGCATACACATACACACCTAGAATGATGCCTCTTCGGGGCAGCATTGCTCAAGGGTTAATGTCTTTCTCCCTGGAATGAATTTCTGTATTAACCAAGCTGACTGTCCTTAGGACAGAGGTGCCTGGACAACAGGTTGTGTAACGTCCCTCTAGCAAAGCAGCTGTAGCTGACAGGACATGTGTTTCCAGCCTGTCCTGGCTCCAAATGGCTTTCCTTGCCAATGTATTGCCACCTGAAAGGGCGAGGAATCACCTTGCTGCCTTTTGCAAATTTTGGTGCGCCGTTATTAGATTCAGATGCTGGAACATGTGCTAATGCTGGAAAGCCTACATCATGCCTGCGGATGTTTGCTAATCCCGAATTTCAGAGCCTCCTGGTCTTGCCAGAACATCAAAGCTGAGCAGAGCATTGCAGCACGGATGAGGAAATTACAAAGGGGCAGTACATGGCAGGTAATGGATTAGGGTCCTTCAGAGGAGTGAATGTTTGGACCAGCAAAAGATAGGTAATTATGAACAGTATGGGACTTGGGATGGTTCCAGGATTAACATATATCTAACTGCTTATTCTCCTGTCAGCATTTCCTCTGCCCCTTCCCCTGTATCCCCTATGGGCAGCAAGGCGAGAGGTTGAGCCGCTGTCCCAGGGAGGACCTGCCGCCCATCTTCTCCTTTCCCTCCCATTACAGGTCTGCCTCCAGGTGCTGCTGGGCTTGGAGCCCATGCTGACTCCGGGGGCTGTCTGCTCTGTCGTTAGCAACTTTTCATCTTGCCTGTTACAAAAACATATGGCAAATCAGTCTTTCTGCCCCGTTTTATGGGGACAAATCCCCAAGCAAAGATCAGCCCATGAGCTCAGACACAGGCTCTCACAAACATTAGCAAATGCTGAAACAAAAGCAGGAATTAGGAACCAAATTTCAAGCAACCCTAGGAAATTCTGATTTTAAAAACATTTATTTGAGTAATCGTAAAAAGATGTTTAAATAGCCAGATTCAGTTTCTAATTCCAGGAATGGCCTTGAAACAAAATGCGAAGCTGCTGTTTACTGGACATGGACGAAGTGAGAGTAGTCTGGCTATGCAGGGAAGTGGATGGTTAGAGAGCACAGGTTAGGGGAACCATGAGTTGGTGTTTCCTTCTTGGTGCATAATCAGAGCCAATAATATGCCGCTTAAAAAGCTGCTTTAACTGGTTTTGTGTTGATGAAAGCGGGGTAGGTCTGTACCCAGGGCTCTCCTAGCCTCCTGGTTCAGCAGACATGTGTACCCACTTCTTGGGCCACACAAGAGGGCAAAAATATTTGCAAGTAGAAAGTCATACTCTTAGTGCACAAATCTGCAATGGCTAATGAGGCCAGAGCCGTCTCCATGCTGTTGGAGTTGATGCACAAAGTGCTATTTCTTGCTGCATTTTCCATCTAGCATGGCTTTGAGCAAAAAAAAACAAAGAAGCCCCACTCCTTTCTGTGCTCTTATCTTCAGTTATCTAGCTCCTACCTCTCCCAGATCCATTGCCCTTTGTGGACTCAAAAATCAACAGGGCCTCTGAAGTTATCATGTTCATACAAACATCTTGAGCAGAATTGCTCACCCTTGGTGCTGACAAGTACTGTAAATGCCAAGTGCAAGACTCCATCGTATTTCCCCATGGGAATTCCTTGGCTGTATAAAGATTCAGGATTTGATGTGTAATTCAGGTGCCTTTTGATTTGAGTTCTGGCTGTGTTAGTCACACAGGAGAGGAGGTAGCATATTTCATTTGACCTGCTGAGAATAGACCATGGCCAGGAAATGAGAAAATGTGGCTGACCCTCACCTGCGTTTTCCTCCCTCCACACTCCAGTCTCTCCGAACTCAGCAGCCCCAGGAAAGCATTTGGATGTGTGCTGTGCTCTCTGGAGACTGGGTAATACCTCACTACTGTTATTAGCAGGTAAATTTATTTCCTTAGCAAAAAATAGCGAGGCTTGTACTGTAGTACTGGTGACTCTAAGGCTTTGACCAGTAGGTCATTACATTATCTGCACCCCACAGCACCAGCTAGTCTGTTTATTGCTTTTCATCCTCTCTTTCTTTGTCATGAGCAAGAAATAAGAAACTGTCCTTTCCCCTACTTACCTCATTAGGACTTTAATAACTGAAAGCACATTTTTGGCAATTAAAGTTGGCAGTCATCAGAGTTTCTTTTTTTTAAAAAAAAAAAACAAGTCTGAACCCTTGCAGCCTCAACAAAAAAGAAGGATTCTTTTCCACTCTCTTTTTTTTTTTTTGGAAGCTTAAAAAAAAAGAAATTCTGTGCCACTGTTGTGTAATGTTTTTCAAGTGGAACAACTAACTTTCTATACAGTTAGCAAAATTAAGGATTTTACAGTTTTTCCAGCTGTTTTCTGTGATGCAACATAAACAGTAAGAGCGATAGCGTGCCTTGGAAATGCTCTGTGCAAGCCACACAATTGGATTCCAGCGTGATAAGGTTGGGTTATGCTGTCTGCTGCTGCTTGTTGTTGTTCTCAAATTTCTGAATCAGCAAAAGCAGCAAGGAGAAAACACGCAGATATCTTGCCATCACCCATTTTCATTCCTTCCCCATGCCAGGAGGAATGCAATAAAATTGATGTAGAGACACAGGGAGTTGCCAAGGAAGTTTTTGTGGCTTCTAGAGGAGAAGCAACTGGGCTTTGCATTGTGGAAAAAAACTAAAAAAAACCAAACAAACAAAAAAACCAACAAACCCACTCTTGTGGCATTTCCAGAAATAAAAACTTGCAGAATAAGGGAGCTTTTATGAGCAAAGCAGGGCCCTATCCACCAGCACAGCAGTCGCTTGGATTGGCCCTTGCTGTGAAATGCTCCATGGATGGATGTAGCCATGGATACTCTGTCCATGTTCTGGTCAAACATCAGGCAGCTGTGGTCTCAACTGAGGCTGATTTTTACCCACCCACATAAATCATTCCTTGCAGAAGGCACAAAACATGTGATTCCCTTCCCATCATGTGAAAGTGGGATGGACAGTGCGTTGGAAGCAGGCATGGGGTGAGAGGAGTGGAAGGAGGCTGGGTACCACTGGGGTTGGTTTGATGCTGCTGTTCCACTCTCTCAAGAACCATGCTGAGGTAAATCTCAGTAGATCTAAGAGTAGGGGTAGGAGTTGAGCTGGAGCATGTGGCATGGAGCCAAAATATCATCCTGACGTAGCAGCCAAATGGCAACAAAGCACTAGATTTAGGTAGTAAGTGGATGATTGGAGTATCTGAGCTAATATGTGCTCTGATACCGAGACAATGCTCTCTGCATGGGAGCGAGCCAGTGGAAAGCTTGATCAATCATGTCTGCAAGTGCTGCAATTACGCATGCTGATGAAACCTGAATGTAGCCAACGACTTGAGCTGAAACATCCTCTGAAAATGGATAAACTCTCCTAGAATTCAGAATGCACTTCAGAGCATATTGTTGAAGGAAAAACAATCAACAAAGTGAGTCTCTTTGTCCTAGGGCTGAGCCTCCTGAAACAATCTTGGCCTTTTATTAAATCCAAGGCAGCGCCATGGAGGCTCTGTATTGCTTCAGCTCCCATGGAAATCCACAAGCCCGAGATGCCTTTAGAGATCTAGACATCACATACCTGCAGACACTGCAGCCAGAAAAGTATATTTCCTGTGAACACTATTATTTTATTGTTGAACTTCAAGTGGAAAATCAAGTGAAATATGGCAATGCTGCTATCATCTGATTCTGCTTCTCAGTTACAATTCATCCTTCCATGATCTCTTCAACTGGTGAGGAATGACAGATTCTGATGCTGGTTTTGTGCCAAGAGAAATCAACTGAATCTGAATAGAGCTTTCCGAAGAGATATTTAGTGAATTACAAAGTGGTTTTTTTTCCCCTCTACTGATGTGCAACAAGCCCTCTCCTGCCTCCCCCCACGCCTGTCTCTTTCTGTGGCTGCAATGTCTTGTCATACCCTGCTCCATGGAGAAGCCAGGCATGTCAGAAATGTTTATAGCTGTCGTTGCCAAGATACAGAAGGATGCTCATTGGGTCTGTGTGCCAAGCTATTAGCTACTGAAAGTGTACCAAGTCAGGGGCTGCAAATGTGCAGACTGACAGGTCCCTTGCTAATGAGAGGACTGAAGGCAACAAGCAGCATTTTCTGAGCAGTTTTGAGTCATTCCTTTAGGCAGACTAAACTAGAAGACAAAATCTGCTATTGATGGTGGGTAACCATGCAGTTGAGAACAAAGCAATAGCTCTGGTGCTTAGATCTAGATGGGATACTGGCATTGATCAATGTTCTCAAGCGAATTGCAAAGAGGGGCATAGAGTAGTGATGTACTTTACCGTCTTTCCCTCAAAAAATCTCCAATCCTCATTGAATTAGCGTCTTCAGGAAGAAAGAAACCAATGTAAAGAACTGGGAGAGAAACAGGCTTCCTGTGCCCAAAGATTTTCCAGATTTTGGAGATTTTTCTGTTCTGCTTCAACACAAGCTCAAGGCCTCCCAAAAGGTTCTGCAGGAAAAAAAAGATTGAAAGAGGCCTATTCAGGAAGAATAGAGAGCCTGAAGGCAAGGCCAGATGCGTGGGCTTTGGGAGGTGCAGCTTGCTCTGAGTCATGGTGCAGGCTCTTTGATTTGACTCTCCAACGTTCCTGATGAGCTGCCCAAGAAATAGGCAATTCCTTACTCTGTGGCGAGTCTCTTGTGATCTTTGCTGAGGAAGTACTGATCAGGAGCTCAGAAACCTTTCCCGATGAAACTTTTATCAGCATGAATACATTCTGACAGAGTCTTTTGATGAGCTGACATCTTGCAGTGTAGGTGTATCGCTAGTGGAACTCAATATAATACTCTAATAGGCTTAGCAGCAGTATAAACACCAATTCTGATGAAAGATGTTCAAATAAATATTCTAATATCGTCTTTCAAAATTTAATGGTGCTTTCAGGGTATCATCCTGTGATGCAGTACAGCAGTTTCCTGCTAGACTGCTCAAGCTTTCCATCACCTACAGCTACAGACTGCAGTGCATTGAGGTTTGTAGCTAATTGAGAGATGCATCGGGACAGAAACCCTCTGATTGCTCAAATACTCTTATCCACCTCGGACTCATAGGCCTGTTCCATGCACGGTACTTCAGATAAATTTATTTAGCCCGATAAAAGGTATATGTGGGAAATTCACTTGTAAGTAAGTTTCTTGGAGGATCTCCTGCAGCTCTTTCAGAAATGCATAGCTATAGGTATTCTGTCATTGAACCTTTTCAAATAATGTTGGAATAAAGTCTGTTATAAACTAATGATTCTTGCAGTATTATCAGAACAGTGTTGCTAACATGCCACTTTATTGCTGTTCTGCCCATAACTTCAAGCTTCTTAAACTGTTCATGCTTGCCTAAAACCCTCAGCTTTTCTTTTTCAACGTACAATTTTTCGATCTTCATGGTTGGATTCATCTTGGGTGTAAGCATGACCTTCAGGACTCTATATCCAGAAAGCTAAATAGAAAAATCCCTGATATATTTTGTTACTTCTGTCGATAATTTTTTTTTTTTTTTAAGAAAATCAGTTGCTCCTAAATGCCTAGCTGTTGTGAAAGACTACCAGTGACCAGGGTTGCATTATTGGTATCACCTCTGTACCAAAAAACAACATGTATTACATTAAAAGCCATGTTGTTTAAAATTAAACTTAATGCTATTACCGCGGAAAATAGAAAGGGAAACATTATTGCAAATACAGGTCATCAAGATAAATCTGAGACACTGAAAAACTCTTATTGAACTGCTGCACAACTTGATAATGGAAGTATTAGACTGGGGATGCAGAAAAAAATCTTCAGGCTAAAAAGCAGCAATTATTTTTGAGTCTATTCGTTTGGGACATCAGAGAACCTAAGGCTGGAAAACCTTGCTCAGCGATGCTTTGAATAGGCATGGGCAGAGGAAATACGGATTGCCAATGGTGGGATACTCTCAGGGGCTGTTAAGGTTATCATCATTGATTTCTCACCCTGGGACCATGAGCAAGGGACCTGCCCCACTGGGGACAATGGGAGATCTCTCTGTGGGCGAGAGCAAGGTCATGTCCTGGCAGAGCAAGTTTTGCCCATTGAACTGTTCCTTTTTCCTTTCTAAATTATTGTTCTTTATTATCTCCTTCCTGCAGAGGCCCCTGAACTTTGGCTCAGCTGGTGAAGGGTGGGTTTCCAAGTCAATTCCTTTATTAAGCAGATCTTGGGACCTCTTTGCATTTGTTGTCATAAAGTCCCACACAAACTGGTACCAAATCTCTTGCTAAACAGAAGTCTGATCTTTCCTTCCAGTGAGGAGCAACTGAGCTCCGAGTCCATTTGTTAGCTTTGGCAAGCCCAGTGATTTCTTTAATCTTGCAATAAGTCTCTCTTCCCGCTCCAGATGACTCTGGATCCTTTACTAGAAGGATGTTGTAAATCACTCCAGAAGCTGAGGGGAAGGAAGTTAAGACTCTCATCCAACTTCTCAGCATGTATCTGAAATACCTCTTTTACTCTAACCGATATCAAGGATGTTTTTACAAATTGCACTCCATGTTTTTAGGAAATAGACATGAATTTTATAGCTTCCTTAATACTGGCTTTACTCCCTCTAGCTGGTGCGCATGTTCCTTGACTCTCTATACAATGTGGCAGCTCAGAGTCAACTGTAACTGCATGGACACCTGTAGGATCTTGGCCTTGAATGTGCTCATGGCCTCTTGGCAGACCTTCCCAGTTTATCTGGGATTGAACCAGCAGTAATTGACTTTCAGGAAAGGACTAGTAATTTCCCTTTCTAAGATGAGTGCCAGATTCTGGCAGAACACAAATGCCTGTGCCGGAAGAAGAACAAAGTTCAAACTTGTCTGTCAACTAGGGCTGCCCTGAGAGACAGACATGCAGGGCAGGATGTTTCTGTTTCCATAGCTCCTGGTGAAGTTATCTAAAATTTTGCCATATACTTTGCTTAGATCATGGTAGTCCCAGGCTTTGTTTACTCCAAAAGTGGAACGCAAGGGGTCATAGCTCTGGCAGCAGCACTTGCACCCCAGGACCAAAGACAGAAGCACCTCTTGTGCTGGCCAATGCCCGATTCCTCGGGAAAGGTGAAGCTGGCACCATCTCATGCCAGCAAGACTGGAATCAGGCCCCTTGGCTGTCAAATGTTCTCCAGTGTCTGCTCTAGCTGCAGGTGGTGGTGACAAGCAGCTCCCTGGCTGTACATTAAACCCAGCACTGTCTTCATTCTATTAAGTGTATTATTCTGAGCTGAGAAAATTACCACTGGACATCTGTAAAACACATTTATGTGGCTGGAAGGTTTCTATAGACAAAGATGGGTTCGCTTTAGCTACCCTCCCAGTTTAGCCCCAGGGTACATTTCTGCTGTGCTGTAGATGTCTCCAGTGACAAACAGCATTCCAGAGTTAACAAAAGGCAAGAGAAGTATTTTTGGTCTGTGTTATCCATTAGTTGCTGGAATCTTGTGCCAAACAAATTCTTATTGTTACAGTTGATTTGTGTCTAGATATCAGTGGATATACCTCTGAGAGCAAGGGAATTCTGTGTATAAGAACCCGTCTCCAATGGTTCATGTTTTTATGGCTTTCCGTGCACTGTACTGGGTATTGCTCATTATTAATACGTACACTATCTGATTGCCAAAGCCCAGGGGGATATGTTTGGTTTTCCTCATTCCTCAGACTTGCAAAAGTGCATTCATATGTTCCAGTTTTCGCAATGTTACTGTCTTCATTGACTTCATTGGATCATTCACACCATTGTGTTAGGCATATATGCTTTCTGAAAGGATCAGAAGCTTACTCTGACCTTTTCAAAAAGAAAAAAAAAAACAACACCAAAGTGTCAAAACTTTGGGACAGATGTGACTCTTTTATTCTGTGTCCCTACAGTGTCTAGTTGGGGATTCTTCAGCCGTGAATCTTGTACTTGTATACTGCAATTATTTAAGGAACAACTACCAAATAGCTGTATACAAAGGCAATAGAGCACCCAGGGACACACTCTACCCTCTCACAGAAAGATACAGATTAAGAGCTCCTTTACTCCAGTGACACAGTGCACAGGAGTCACGCATCAGTGTTACACTGAAATGCATACATTGACAAATTTAATACACATTAACAAATTTCGTGAGTTCCTCATGGCGCAAGTAATTTTTCTAATTTGCAAAGCTAATACGAAGAAAATAAAGCATCAAAACATTTTCTGTTGACAAGGGCCTCTTAAAGCTAGGAATCAAATTTGCCTTCTAGCAACAACTAATACTTGGCGAACAAATGTCTACTAAGCCCATTTGCTGGAATTATTTATGCTTTGCTCTCAGTCTGTATGTGAAGTATATTGCTAGCATAGCACTCGTCTCATTTAAAGCTGGGAGTGAAGCCATTGTGCAGAGTAGAAGGTATGAGTGGGGGAAATCCAAAGATATTATTTTCCAGGCCATATTTGTTTTTAAATCTGAGACATGCTGCAATCTGGCTATTCCAAAGGGGAGGCAGGAAAAGGGAAATTTCTTAAGAAGTATTTTTATGAACCATGGAGATAAATCACCTTCTTCAGAGCTGAGTTAGCAGTAATCAAAGAAGCCATAATTCCTGAGCAGGGAAAGAACTCATTGTAACCCCTGTTCTGCATGCCAGCCATATGCTGCACCCGCAGAGCGTTTGTTTAAAAGCTTAGCTCCTCCAATACCTAGGGGAATCCTGGTGAAAGGGAGCACTAACGACATCTGAAGTTACTAACGTCCTATTAAAAGCAAGCCTGCTGTTTAAAGTTGGCAGTGCATGAATCTTTTGTGATTAGAGGAAGAAGAGCAACAGATAACAAGATAAAGATATCTACCAGAGCTGACTCGCAATATTTGCAGAGCATAAAGAAGAAATGGGAAAGTGTGCTTCTATGAAAGACCCTCACTGCATCTCTCCTCTAACTTTTCAATTGCTTTGAGTCATGCCTGTGCTTCACACATCCAGTTTAACCACTAAAGGGCCAAGAAGAAGCTGTGCTAGCTTCTGGCCTTCCGACTGAGTTTAAATTGGATGTCCATCAGAGCCAAATGCAAACGCTCCTCTGAGAGCAGCTTCCAGAGACATCCCAGACTGCAAGTGTTGTTTGCTCCTAATGCTGTGATTCTGCAAAGCTCCAGGGAGAGGCTGAGTAGGGCCTTTGGGAGGAGAGAACATGACTGCAGGAGCGTCCACACCTCTCCTAGTCTTCACATCCACCCCAGTCTACACCGCTGCTGTGGGACAGCCTTTTGATGGACACATTATCTTTTACAACTGGGCAAAGGGGCCCCTCTCCTAGAAGAGATCTCCTGGGCAGATATTTCATCTGCCATCCAATCTTCCTGCTGGCTAAGCTCAGTCAAAAGCACTGAGTGATTAACCCTTAGAGGCCTGATTCTGTTAAGACCTTTGGGTGATTTTGGTCAGCAACAGCTTTGCAGATGGTAGGCATAAGCAAGCACAAGATCACATCTTTGATTTTGCTCTTTGGTGTCCACAGCTGAAAACGGGATCTAAAGTGCCAAAAAAAATGAGGGCAAAAATAGAGACCAGAAATGTGTAACTCATCTAAGGTACTAGACAGTGACAGACTATATAAAATGTTATTGTTCCACAAACACTGTCTCTAATAAACTCCATTGACTAGTGTTAGCAGCTTGGCAACATGGAACCCCCAAACTCCAGTTAAGTAAGGAAACAAAAAGCAGAGCCATATGACGATAACCATAAACTACACAGCTGGTTTCTGTTTTGAAAGATATTCTACTTTCCATATTAAATAGAGCTGCTTAGAGTGCAAAAAAACCCATATGGCTTACTGAAAATGTGAACCAAGTTCAAAAATAAAATATCCCTGGCCATGTACAGTCATTAAAAATAAAAGTGCATTTTCTTGAGCTAGCTACTGTAACATCAGAGATGAACCCAACTCAGTGGAGCAAGGAGTGGGGGAGCCTTCTGGTTCTGTTCCCAGGAGACACTTGGACCTTGGGAGATGCTGTAGTGGGAGCTGTGATGCTCAGTATCCGTACGATATATATGTAAGGCCAGACCCCACATCCCTGTTATGGGTTTCAGTAGGAATGGAAAGACCTTCGAATTCTGCAGGAAAAAATCTTTAGTCTTTTGTAACAAGCTGATCTTCTCTACCACCATTATTGGAGCAGCTTCACCTAACAACCTCATTTCTGGTTATACCCTAAGATTTCTGACTAAAGATGATTTGGCCAGAAAAATATTGCTGTACTTTATTGATCTTGTATGTATTTGAGACCTGAAGATATATGAAGTACTGCTATATTTATTTGAAAATATTTTTCAATCCCCTAATTAAATCTTCCATTCAGCTACTGATGACAGTGAAAGAGACAACTGCTTATTTTGCCTTTAGTTTGGCCAATCTCCTTGAGCATTTCACTTTTAGTGCTTGTCTGCTTTTTGATAATTCTGTTACATGCTGCAACGCCCTGGAAAGCTCCCAGCTCTCTGTATTGCAGTCAGCAGACTAGACAGCCTCTGACAACAAGAAATTGTGGTATTGGGCTATCACTATTGCCAGTAGTTCTTCCTGGTATTGGGCTATCACTATTGCCAGTAGTTCTTCCTCTTTGTGCATACTGGTTATGTGTACCTATGGCCAGGTAAAAATAGTTTAAGTTCTCTTAGCATGTTTTGGTTTGTTTG
This sequence comes from Baryphthengus martii, assembly GCA_013396935.1. Taxonomy (NCBI): domain Eukaryota; kingdom Metazoa; phylum Chordata; class Aves; order Coraciiformes; family Momotidae; genus Baryphthengus; species Baryphthengus martii. Next base: position 205,795 of record VWZK01004517.1, read on the forward strand.
GGTCTTTGCTATACGTATAAGTGTATTTATAATTCTGCCACACACTAGCAGATTTCCCCTTCTGCTCTGCTGGTTTCAGTACAGACACAAGTTGCAGACACAGGGACACATAAGGGTGGTATTCTGGTGTTGTGGACTTCTGAGATAGGCTAGAGAGGTCAGATGGAAATATTTGTCTAAATCCACAGATGTCTCGTTCATCTCTGGAGGCTGGAAGAGGCACCTGCAAAATTCTCATCCAAGTTTTATTTGGAATTTGAATATTTCTAATGATTCTGTGCTGTTTTCATCTGAAATGGTTTGACTTGATGATCTTAAAGGTCTCTTCCAATCGAAATGAATCTATGATTTTATGAAATTTCAGGTTTGAAGTCATGTTTCCTGACAGTATCAGGATTCACAAAAGACATGTGGTGTGGTAGCCCCCAGCCATTTCTCTTCTGGTGGGGAATTTGTCTGTCAACAGCTCCTCTCGTGGGATATGTCAACAGATTTAAAAACATCTGAATGATGTCTCATTGAGGGTTTTATGAAATAATTTTGAACCTAGAACATAATTTTCTTCTATCATATGCTGTCATAAGTAGCCTTTGAAGAGTAACAAAACAATTTTAAGCAACAATACTTAAATTTGGGAAGGATTTTTGGCAGACTGAATATCTTTAGGAAGAAAATCTTTCCAAAGGTCAGGATGTAAGGAATAACACATTTATACACGTGTGGATTAACATGGCAGAGATTTGAAAAAAAAAAAAAGTCAGAGAAAGTTGTTGACATTGCCCGTCGGAGTTGGAGACTATTGGTGAACTGATGCTCCTTCTGTGTAATTCTGCACACAGCCACAACAACACATCTCTCCAAAGCCTTTGCAGGACTATAGTATCATTCACCTTGTGCTTATAAATTATGAGGGGGGAACAAATCTACAGGGAAGGCGATGAGGAGACTGTGGTTGCCGGGTTCAGGCTGTGGATGGCCTGACTGGGTGCTGAACAGTGGTTGAAGTAAGTCTGTAGATGGTTTCCTTCGTAAGGGGCTGGTTTAAGTTAACAGCCCTGGAGCGCTCCACTCACAGTAAGTGGGAGGCAGTGGCAGCAGTCAGCACGTCCCCTGCTAAAGAGAGACGTGCAATTGTCAAAACACAAAGCAGCATCTGGATGGCTGGAAAGTGGAAAAAGTAAAATGGGAAGGAAAGAGGGGCAGCCTGGAGGGATTCAGCCTCCCAGGACAACCGAATAAAAAGCTTAACCCAAGCTTTGTAGTAAGAGGCAAGTCTGCATTTAGAACTGGCAAGGGGGTTAGGGGAGAGAAAGATGAAACATCTTTCTGTCTCATAGAGAGGAGATAGGGATAAGGTGAGCAAGCTGTTATTTTCTGGTGGACAGCCTCATTTTCTGGATCTGCTGCCCAGGGATCACACAGGCACATCAATCTTAAAGAGGAGGTGAGTGATTTTTTTTTAGACTCAGTGAAAAAGAAACAAGGAGGTATTCAGTGGAGCATACAGGACTAGAACTGCGAGTCTGGAGATAGAAAATCTTGCTAATTACAGATCAGGTTATTTATGAAGTATGTGGCTCCATCTTGTTGGAGCCAGTGGTGAGACAAGCAGCTCTAACCCTAGACCAATGTCTCCTGAGAGCCAGCAGCCTGGGAGATAAGCAGAGAGAGATCCCAAGAAATGAAGAACATGAGTTAAACAAAGGGAGCAAAAGGTAAACAAAAGCTGTCTGAAGGTGTGAACAGCCTGGGTTACAGCATGTCCTGTGGAGACACCATGGAAAAATGCACCACAACTCAGAGATGGACCAAAGGGTGGGGAGAGAAGCTTTGCCTTGTCCCAAAGATTCAGTTACTGCAAGAACTGAACAAAGAAGCAGAAGAAAAAAACAGTGAATTTATCAGATCCAGACTCAATAAATTGATGAGGCAGGAGAGGACTGCCAACCATTCAGCCACCTTCACACTTATGTTATTGAATCAACAATCAACAATCAATCAACAATCAGCTGGACCGGATAACAAAAAAAGTCAGGCTGCAGAAATAGAATAAAGCCATTCTGAGGGCAGTGGGGAAACACAGACTGGTGACAAGAAGCCTCCAGAACAGGTAATGTTACCACTTGTGCTTTGTGAGAAGTGCTGTCACAGAGGAGTGCCATGGCCAACAGTGCCGAAGGAGGCATGGGCATGGCTGCACCACAACTTGCTTAGCTTAAGCACAGGATGATGGTCCTTCTGCACCTTATATGGGGTACAAAGCTTTGCTAGCCTTTAGTCTGCAGAGATGGATGGATTTAGATGGATTTTGTGTAGTCTTGTCTCTCTCTCCTGTGTTTCCTGAGAAAGGAAGAGGGAACTGATTCTATCCCAGTGTTCAGACAGGACTGAACACAACCCCCTTGCATGTCTGAAAGCACCTATACAAACCCACTAGAGACTTTGCCTCTCTCCTGAACTTCATTTGAATAAGAAAGTTTTCTTTGGACCTCCCAAGTTCATGAGTTTCCCTCAGCCAGCAAAAGTGGTGATATATTTTGAGACACAGCTTATTCAGAGAATCCCTAGAGACAATGAGGCTTGAAAAGAGCGTCTGGTTGAGCACTGGCAGAGAAAGTACCAAACCTGCTGAGGCTGCCAAATGCGGCATTGCCCCGTGACAGCACTGAAGATGCACCAAGGAGTCTGATAGGGAACAAAGAGTTTGGAGAAGGGGAAAAGGAGGCAGGTGATGGATGTACAGGGCTGGGAGGAAGGAAAAGAGCAGCCTGAACTGAGAAGCTCCAGTGTACAGCAGGTAACTGGAGAGCTTTGGGGAGAGCTCAACACATATTGGAAGTGTTATTACATGTCTGATCCAGATGGAGTGACCCTATAGACAGTTGACATCTTTAGTAGGATCCAATGGTAATGTCATTTAAAGAGAAAAGAGCTGTGGCCAAGCCTCAAAAGCGTAGGTTCACAGAGCGCTTGCACCTGCAGTCTGCTACATTATACACACCACTGTGAGCACATAAGCAGATTAAATGCAGACCTTTGGTGTACCCTTGGCTCATGCACTTCCAGGCAAATGGTCGGCACTTCTTTAAAGACATTGCAATGCGTTGTAAGTGTATAGCCTTGCTTTCAACATGCCTTCAACCGCATCTTTTTCATAAAGAGTTTATTTCGTTACTTGACTGACATCTAACCCAATCCTTGCGGCAGAGGGAATACAAGTTGTAGCTGACTGTACCGATCAGAATGACCTCGCTCCATTACCCCTCACTTGCACAGCCCTTCCTGACACAGCTGTGATATTACCAGACGGTGACTTCGCATCTCAATTTTCTCTGTGAGTATGCCAAGATGGTTTTTCAATACTGTGCTTTAATCATGTTGCATCCCCTAGTGTCAGTGGAAACATGGCTCTAAAACCCTGGCCTGGTGTACATCATGATTAAAGTACCACCTTACAGCTATTCTGCTAAAATAAGTACATTCTGAACTGGGACAAATATTGGATATCTCACTTCTGGGAAGCAGATCTGAGCATCTGAGTTATAGCAGATACTGTTCATACTTTGTATCTTTGCTTTCTTCCTTTGTTTGCTTTTTCCAATGTGCATTCCCTGCTGAATTAATGCTATGATGCTGGCTAAAATTGCCCATCATTTGTCTATTGAATTAAAAGATCATCAGGGCATTAAAATGTTATTTAGTAGCTGCTGTTTACACAGATTGGTCATTAAAGATTCCAAGCTCCATTTAGCTCAGAGCTTACAAAGCAGCTCATTAAGCTAAGACTGTAGGGCTCCCCATTCAGTGAAGCAATGAGCACGTGCTTACATCCCATTAAAATCAGTGAGTTTTAGGCTCATCATTTTGACTTTTGCTATTTTGTTCATTGGACATTGCAGCTGTTTCTAGTCATTATTTTAAATTGTATCTTTTCTGATGCCACAAAAAAATCCTGAAAATATCATCACAGTCAGACCATTGAAGGCAAGTGTAGAAACCAATGTCCATCCAGCTGTACCATGAAAGATCTAATATTTGTATGCACAGGCTTTATACTTGTGAGTGAATCTCACTGTGTGGGCTACGCATTGCCGTTTGAGAGGAGGCAGCAAAGAGGCAATGTCTGGGATACACCTTGACCACTGTTGACTGCAAGGTTGAAAAAATTAAACCAAGTCACAGAACACCTGCATCACTCATTTATTATACTATTCAATAGAGCTTTTTGTGTTAGCTGCTTTGTTTCTCTGTCTCTATTGATGCTATCGTAGATTAATTGGCACTACTGCAAATGTTCACAGCTGTCTACAAGATGTTGGTGAGTGCATCATGTCAGTCAAGCATGCTATCACCAAAGAGATGAATTTATTTCATTCTTCAGGAAGACAGTTCTGTAATGTGACCTAATGAAATAAAATCTTTCAGCAAGCATTGGGAGAATTTCCATCAGTTTTCAGGTGACTCCGATGTGTGCTCTAGCTCACTGCTGTACTTTTGTACCTTGTGGAACACACACAGGCAGCAGCTGCTTACAGTCACTATGGTTTCAGACCTTTCATGTATATTTTTATATTTTTATATATATAGACTAACTCAATAAACTGACAGCTCAATCTGTCACTGTCCCTGTTCATGTTTAAAAAACTCCCTTTTTAGGTGGAGCTCACAGGTGTGCTGAAGCAGATGGCGGTGGGGAGGAGGTAGCATGGCCATCAGGCAGTAGGGAATGCTGTCCACCTGTAGCCCCTCAGTGGCCGTTTGCAAACCAGCTCTAACAGAGCACGTGGGATCTTTTCAGATTGAAAGGAAGATCAAGGTGCTTCCACTCTGTGATTAACATGAGTCCAGCTGCTTCCTCTGACAGAAGAGGTTAAGGAAACTACCTGCTGCTTGTGGTGGTTCCTTTTGGTTAGAAGGTGAGCTGTGGTACGTGAGGCCAAGGCGACAGAGGTACTCCTGTGTTTTCAGGAGAAAGCTCAGCACTTAGGCTACTTTATGGCCTTTCTTGCACAAAGGCAGATCTGCGTATGTGTCTTCATCCCAGGTAATGAGTTTGTGTACATATTTTAATGTAAGCTGTTGGTAGAAATTGAAAACTCTGCCCTATTTTGTTCTTCTAAGAAGCCTTTACAGAAAGTCTTGAGTTATACTCCCTGAAACTGTGTGTTTCTGTTTTGTTGGGGTTTTTTTGCTATAGGCTTTTCATAACAAAACTAGTATAATATATCCTGTTTAATGTTATATTGACTTACCATAACAGATTGCCTGTTAAGTGTAGCTGGAATGGAGTCATTACACCCTCTATCAAGTTTCAGAAAGTAGTAACCTTCAATTATGTCTACAGAGACTTGTTTTTCAAATGACAGAATAGTTTATCTAAGAACACTAACCAGATTCATTTTGATTTAGTTCTACAATCAAAAAGAACTAAGCTACCCAGAGCAAAAGCATTTGACCAGCTATGAAATTTTCACTTTTGAAAGTCCAGCCTAAATGCCTTTAGAGTGCTTGTTCTATGAGACCTCTGCTTAAAAGCGTATTACAGGCTTATTGTTATAGCATTTCTCTTGAATGATGAGTATTACCTGAAATGACAGTGCATCAATGTCAGGTGCTGGTATGTTCTGGGCATTTCTAAGTTTTTTGGAAATAAAGTAATAGAAAACCTAGGCAGTGTGTGTATGCTGGGGAAGTATGAAAGGGGAAAAGGAGATTGGCTCATCAAAACCATTTTGCTTCATTTTTTAATGCAAGTCTGAAGAATGTCTCCTGCAAAATAATGGTTTCCTGAATGCCATAAATCTTTCTGCTTTGACAGTCTATCTTAATTGTTCCTAGTTTTGAATTATTCATTCAAAATCTGTGCTCTTAATAACATTCAGTTGTGATTTTTAGCCTTTGCAAGAGAGGGGGCTGTGGTTGTCAGCAGCCTGTGCTCAGCAGAGATGTTTAAGTGTATAACTTTTGTAGTAGCCACGATTCACAAACCCAGGGCTGTTTCATAGCCCTCCACAGCAAGCTGTGATGTACTGTGTTGCTGGAAGAGAGTGTGCATTGGAGAAGGAGATTTGTGGGGCAGTTTGAAGAGGTGGACCTCAAAATAAATAAGATGATCTGGAAATACGTCCCCCTCATTAAAGCTGTGACTTTTGCAAAAGGTGTTGATCCTTGTACTTGTGAGGACTTTGTGCGTTGCCCAGGAAAGCACTACAGGAAGAGATTTTCATCTTCCCGCTAAAGAAGCAGCAGAATTTTCCCTGCTAAAGATGTGACACAAAAGGTCCTTGGAAAAGTGACTCATCTTTGAGGAGAGCAGGGCTGTGTTTGTACCACTGCCAGCAGCACACTTGTCTCGCAAATGGATGAAGCTGCTTCAAGGCTTTTCATTAGTTCAGGCATTGCACCATTCCTTGGTCCTAAGAAAGAAGTCATTAGCCTGGCTCCTTGGGCTCTCCTCTCCTGCAGTTACTGGGGCGGCAAAGGTGTGTGTGTGGGGAGGGGGTGGAGCCCTTTCATTATTTATTGAAGTGATGGCTTCTTCCTATAGATACGCAAGCCGTCAAAAGCTTGTCTCACCAAGGCTGTGACATCAGCAAAGCAGACATACACGTTCCAAACCCCATTCCTTGGCCTGCCCTTCTGCTCCTGCGGCCACCTGCTCTCCCCAGGTAGAAGGCTGGCCCTGGAGGTGCCACCTCTAATCTGGTTATGAGGGCAAAGGAGACAGCAGTATGGGTTTCCGTCGACAACCCTGAGCGTGTGTGTGTGTGCTGCCAACCAGTCTTGAAGCCCACAAAGTGTTTCTATGTCTTCCAGCATGAGGGTCCACATACCTGGAAACAGGATGAGGATGATGACAAGAATGCTTGTGCTTGTAAAGCCCTTCTTTCTCTAGTCCAAGAGGCATATAAAGATTGGAGTAAGCTAACTTGTATCATTTTATGCACACATCTTTTTTATTTTTAGTAGACTGTCCCTTGCTTATGAATATCCATGTTTTTAAGCTCTCTTGAGAGCACACAAACAAGAAGTTTACTGTCATTTTTCAATGTGTGAAAAGTGCTGAAATTAAACATGTATTCCATAGTGTGCAGTTCTAGTCAGGAGCGTGTTTTGATGTAATGGTTAAGGCAAAGAGCTCAGTAGGAGTCAAAGGAAAGTTAAAAATGAACAAAACCAAATAAAGATACTTGAATATTCCAACTTAAGGCTATAAACTAATTATTGAACCTGTGAGGTCAGAGAAAAATGTTTTCCAGCACAGCTGGTAAATAATTATCGATTAGGAATGTTATAATTTACACAGTAATGTCAGGGATGATATTTGTCTAGAGTGGACATTAATCTCCTGGTAGAGCAATGCTCTTGTTCTTTCTCATCTGCAGTAGCAAGAGAATTGATCAAATACGCACTAGAACATTCATATTCTGAGTTCAGTCATTTATATTGCTATCACGTGTAATTATTGCTTATGGTATTGATTTCTTTAAAGGTCTTTCAGTCAGAGTTAACAGTCCTCTTATATTGACCTACTTACAAACTTTGTTTCAGACTCCCAGTTGCCATGTCATCTGAAAATCTAGCTTCTTTCCTCACAGATCCTATAGATTAATGGCAGAAAGGTCTCTAATTCTCCATTATGTTAGCACTCCTTCTTGCAGTTTAAAGAGAAAGGGGTGAGGAAGGCAGGGTACTTGGTGTTCTCAGCCTGGCTTCTTTTATTGTTGAAAGAAGGGAAGTTTGAGTCCCCACCCCTGTGGGACTTCATTAATACTTCTCCCAGGTGAACTTAGCCCCTCACAAAAGGGTTCTTTGTATTTTCTCTTTAACCAGCTCTTTGTTTGGGCAGATATCCAGGCCAGTAAGAAAAAAATGTCAATATTCTCTGTTGAATCAGTGGCTTTTACCTGCTAAAAGTTTCAAAAGAGAGTTTCAGAGACAATATGGTTATAATTGGACACAGAAAAAAGGTCTGTATATATGTACATGAGGGAGAAGTACAGAATTTACATTGAAAAATGTAAATTTCTCAAAAAGGAAAAACTAGACATTAGGGGCATTGTTTCATTTAAAAAAAAAAAAAAAAAAGCCGCAAGTGCTTTTCCCAAATGAATACGTGTCTTATGCAGCCAAGCAAATGCAATTTACAGTACCTAGTAAGATGAAAATAGCCAGAAGTTGCCCTTAAACCTCCTGACCTGATACGAGCATTTTGGTTGTGTGTTTGTTGGTATAGATGAGAGGAGAAATGCAGAACTCTCTTAATTGAGTCACGCTTTTCAGAAGGTTTCCAGTTATTGATGCATTGGGAGCATCTGTACCTGTGAACCTCTGCCGGCAGGATTCACACCATTTCTTTTACTGGATGGACTGGGACCACCAGCAGCAATTCTGCCTTTGGTCTGTATGCAACAGAACTTTTCCTGCTTCCCTGAACCGCTGCACGGAGATCGTGTGTTAAAGCCTCAGGTGGCTCAATTCTGTTCATTTTTCTTCTGGACCTTCTGTTGATATTTAATTTCCAATGAGACTTATATTGGTAGTAACTTCTGGAGAGAGATTAAGAGCAGACAGTTTGAATATGAGCTTCTTGTTGGGTTTGCAACAGTACAAATACTGTGTCATGTAGAGCTCCCTGGTGCCACCGTGTCTCCCATCGCCATGATATCTGACTATATGTGGCTTCGATACAGTTTTTATCCTAATGCAGAAGGTAGAAAAATACTACTGCCCTCATTCTAACTGTGGCATTAAAGCAGTGAAAGTCACGTATAGAATCATCAAAATATTCCAGTGTCTAGTTAATGACAGCACTTTAAATCTGAGACCAGTATCCCATCTACCAGACCAGATTTCTTTCTCTTTAAGAGTTCATAAGTGATTGTCTTATGCTGTAGGTGTTGCAGTGAGGTTCCCCTTCCTTAGTGCAGACATTTATGCAAATAAATTTGTTTTGCCCTAGTAAACTTGTGTCATCTGTAGTTATGAAAGTGGAAGGAGGAATAAGAAAAGTGCCATTGCTAGACTAGTTTTCAATTCTGAGTTTGAATAGATTGTCTTCCCTGAAAGAGCTCTACACCTGAGTGTGTGATAATTTTTTTTTCTAAATATTTTTTCCCCTATTCCCATGGGGACAACATGCAACAACCCTAGCAGACAACCACCGTACTTTGTTACACTGTTCTGGCACCGAAGTGAGACCCATCGATGGCAAGTCTTTTTCTAAAGAGCAAAAAGGAGGAAAAATAAATTTAGAAAAGACCCAAACAGCTTGCCCTTACTTCATCTCACCAGAATGTAAACTAAAGTGAATCTTTGATGTTACATGCACAGATGTTGTAGTCGACAGATCTCATAGCAAGCACCAAGCGAGAAGTGACAGAACAGCAGGAAGTTGAGTAGACCACAAACATCCAAAGCTACGGGGATGGCCCTGAGCAGCAACCTACACAAACAGAACGATCTAACTCCGTTCTTAATTGAAGCAGTGCTTTCCAAAACATAATAGAAAATGGGTGCTGTACTTGGACTCCAATTTTAGCTGTGGTTATTGATACTAAAGTAAGATTTGGGGCCAGCAGTCAATGTGTAGGTACCCCCCTGGGGAGAGATGCATTTATTGCAGTCTGTCTGTGTGCAATAAGCTGTGATACCCAGGCACTCTTTAAAGAGTTACAGATTTTTGGATAACCGAAGAGCTAACATATGTCAGTTGTTTGCCCATGAATTTAATCATTATTTTATTAGCTAGACAGATACTCCTATTTCACAATTTATTATGCTTCCTGTGTTTGGAGTATCTGTGAGCAGGGAGGATGTCTTCCTCTTGTCACACAAATAAACTTTTGCAGACGTTGTTTTAAAGGATATTTGGACTTAATCGCAGACTCTTGACTCCAATTTTATGTTCAGTATAAAACTTTGAATATGGAGTTCAAATCAACCAATTCTCATCAGTTACATACGTATTTCAGTTCTGGGATTTGAACGTGCAGTGTTACAGAAGTCAGTTGTATTGTAAAGGGCTGGAGGTAGGAAACTATATATGGAGATTTGGGGGGCAGTGTTGCATGAGAAATAACAGAAATTGTGAGTGTCTGTATTCAGTAAACTGCACCAAAAAAACCCTCAAATTCAAAGCCATTTCTTTATGAACCAGCAGCGCTTTACTCTTGCTGTGAACGAACTGCACGTGTTTGCACAGTCCTCCCACAAAAATGTGTGTTCCTCCTTCATGTTGTTCATTTAATTCCCCTTTTGATTCCTGAGTGGCTCTGGGAGAAGTATCTTGTACCAAGCTAACAGCAGTGCTCTGTCCCCTGAACGACTTCTGGGGGCAATGCTTGAGATTACAAGCCTAAAATTCTTACTGCAAGCACTGATGCAGCAAACGCCAGTGGAAAAGCCCGGCTGGAACAAACTCGTTTGAAACGCATTTGTAATACTTGCAGGTGATTTTTATTTCTCTCGTGCTCTTTCCATTGCCTGTGTTTATTCTTTGCGTATTGATGTGACGAGACGCCAGCACGCTGCATAATGAAACCCCAGTGTTAGACCTATGTAATAATAAGTTGTTACATACAATGGATGTAGTTGGCTTCTCAGTGCATCCGTAACGCTGCTGCCATTGTGCTCGATACACTCCTTTAGCTTTTGATGGTTTTGATGTTGACAGTGGATTGTTCTAACTTCTCCGGGCTTGATAGTTTAAAATAAAAAGTTCAAGATGGTAGGAGAACGCCTTATGTATTTGGACCTAAATATTGCAAAAATGTGTATAGAAAGGTGTGTGCAATCTGTCAAGAAATGTAGCACTATAGCTGTCAAATGTTACTGATTTATCACCAATATTAGTATCTCTGTGTGGGGGAATATGTGCATATCTCTACTGATGGGACTGTTCCCAGCAGGGACTTGGAGGGGACATTTTTGGGACAATGCACTGTTTCTAATCAGCTATACAAATGTTGGTGAATGGCAGCAGATTTATCATCTGAAATTATTCCCTCCAAGTAGGTTGGTTTTTTTTATTGTAATACCAGGAAACTAGTCTCTCTCTTTTTTTATGTGCTTTATTGAAATCATCTGGATATGCTCTACCTAATAAAACAGTAGTCTATGGCTGCTGGACTTCCTGTGAGAAAGAAGAATTAATCAGATAGGCACAGACACTATAAAAGGGAATGGAAGTTGTATCAATTGCTGTAACATAATGGAAAATACGTTGGATCCGGGTGTCAGTGGGTGTAAGATGGTTTAAGCACAGGGCTGGTCACTGGAGCCATATCCACTTTCCCCAGCTGAAGATGGCGTATTTGTGTTACAGTTGCTCATATACTCCAGGCAAATCAAGCAGAAACAGTAGTAAAAATGTTTCAGGAGTTATTTTATTTCCCTTGCAGTCAGCAAAAGCAATGTTTAGAAGCCGTTCCGGGTGGAAATCATTCCAAGGGAGAGGCTTGAACATGATCAACCTATTGTCTGCTGCTTACCCAGAGCTTCTTGCAAAGACAGGGAAGGGAAGGCAGACGTGGTGTTTGAGAGGTTCATGTTGAGCCATCTTGGATGACTTGTTGTCTGATCTGTGCATAGAGCCACTTTGCTGTACACAAACAGCAACTGCAGAACTATTTCCCAAGTCTGAAAACGAAGAAACAAAAGAGCTGCCATTCAGGATGTCTGATTTTGCACTGTGCAAGCAAATAATGGCTTACCCACATGTCACTGGCCATCTAAAACTCCAGGATGCTCCACAGAGAGCCCTCTGGAGAGCCACTTGTATAATTTAGGTCGGTATCGGGAAAAACCTTCCTTCCTGGTTGTTCTGTGTATGCTATTGCAGTTGTCTTGTTGCTGTAATATGTAACAGCTCGCTAATCCTGCGCTAAGGGACCTGGCTAATACACACCCTGTGTGTTTCTCATCCAGGAGCAAATACCTGTTTGCTGTTTTGATTTAAGGAGAGGTTTGGGGTTTTTTTTCCAAATTTGTTTTCTGCTCTGTCTTTTGCAGAAAGGAGACCTGGTTAAAAATGTCTTATTTCTCTCTCAAGGATTTTTTTCAGTAGATGAGGAGGAAAGTCAGTAAAATAAAATCGGTCAATGCTTTTATGCAGATTATTTCTTTCTTTAGCCCATGAAGATAGCTGGGGGAAAACTATTTTATTTTTCTGAGAGCCAGCAAGTTAATTTTTTAAAACATAGACGTGGTCTGTATGAGCATTCTCTTCTCCCTGTTACCTGGTGGATAGTGAAAATGCCTGCAAGAAGGTAAGAAATTCACAAAAGACCAAAATGATGAAGGCTGTGAGACTGTGAGGAGACCAGGCTGCAAGGCAGACTGATATGGGAAAATGTAGTGTCTGGCAGCGAGATAACAGGACTTGTGGTGTCTGTGGCCAGATTGGTTTTGATGAATGACCAGCTTAGTGGTGTTGTCTCTATGACTCACTTCTTAGCTATCTAAAGAGGTCTCAGCTAAACAGTGCTTGCAGTTTTACACTCAACAGTTTTCTCTCTCCCACTGTGAATTCATGGCTGGAAAGCACTTGAATTAGCTCTGTCCAGGGTAAAATTTTGGTTTGGAAGACTTGTTTTATATCAAAACCATATTTTTCCTGTTTGAAAGAAAAGAATTTCCAAAAGGCTGTCGTAACATCGTTCTTAAATAAGCAATAGATAATGCGGCACACTGTCTCTGGCTAGTACTTGTCTTCAAAGGCAGGAGCACTTAAAATGTAGCAACGAATGGGCCATTCACTCATTTGCACCTTTCTGGAGACGCATACATTAGCAGTCAGTCTGGAAATGTCATGTGGTCATGGATTCTTGCTTTGAGCTTATTTTGCATTATTTATTCCTTGCCCAGGCCATGCTGGCAGCTGCCTTGGGACCTGATTACTTAATTCAGTGATTCCCAGACAGGGAGAGAGCAGCCTTCCTGGCAAGCAGGTCAGTAGGAGGGAAAAGTTCAGGGGTTTTCTGTGACTTCCCAGTGAGGCAGAAAATAGAGAAGAAAAAGCCCTTCCTGTGCCACAAAGCCCTGTGAGAGTGATGGTTACTGTGAAAGTCCTCATGTCTGGTGGATCTGTTCAGAAGTCTAGTGGTTTGCCTGCATGAGAGCATTCAGGCAACACAATCCAGGGTAATTAGAGTGAATTTAAAAGGGTAGTAGGGTGCACTGCCTTGTAGTTACAGTAAGAAAGACAGCTTCAGTTCTGGATGAAGATGTGTGCCCAGAGATCTGATGAAGATTTAACTCATCCATTGTGAACTTGGACTGATTTTGCTGAGTGTCCCTGAATAGTTGAGGAAAGGCAAGATGGATAAGCAGACAAAGGAAAGTGCTGAAGATTTCTCTCTCATCGGCTGAATCAATTTTAGATGATTCCTCAAGCCAGTCGCCACCCTCACCCTGAGTCCTGGTGACCTCTTTCATTTCGCTGCCTCAGAGGGTCCCCTTCACCCAGCTCACTCTGTTATACATTGCAGTCATGGAATTTCATGGACATTTTTTATGGTTAAGTCAAAGTCCCTTATGACCCCATGTGAATTTTGCACATCATTTTTTATATTCTTGAACTATGTCCACAAGCCTCTGGGTGCCAGTAAAAATTTCGTTGTTTTTTTTTTTTTTTAAAAATACTTTTTTCTTTCTAATTACACAGAAGTTTTGATTCTGAGTTGCAAAGGTTACAAGAAACAAGCCACAGTCCAGCTGTAAACTGTATGCCCTGTGCATTTTTATATGACTTTATTCAATAGTACCTCTGAGTAGTATTTACAGTGTCTTGCAGGGGGCTTCCAAAGTTAGAGTCCTACACAGACACAAGAAAAATAAAATACCTGTGGAGAATTATTAATGCTTATATCTGACTTCACGCTAGTTCCTCAGGCTACTAGGGATAGAAAGGCAGGCAGGATCCTAGAGCTAGAGCAATCAGCCTACTTTTCTTGGGTTTGTGGGTTTTGTCCTGTTGAAGACAAAGTAGCTTTTGGCATATGGGTGATGTCCGACCTTCAAGGACCAGAGATGGTACAGCTAATGTGGGAGTTTCCTCCTACTCGGGGTACAGTCAGTGGCCAGAGAGCAGGGCTCCGATTCAGAGTCTGCAATGAATGTGCCTTCTGCACCCTACAATCATTTGTCAAAGGTGTCAGGGTTGGAGTGTTTTTGAGGCTACTCCCAAATAGCCATCTGTGAACCTGCTCATAAGCAGGACACATGAGTTGGTGTCCATAGAAAATGATGTTGTCCCAGGCAAGTCATGAATAGAGGTTTCTATTAATGTACATTATCACAGTCATTCACTAGCTGAAGTCACAAGCAGTGGCCACAAGCTCTGAATTAGCTTGAGTGACATGAATAAAACAGTTTTTATTTAAAAAAAAACAACAACAAACAACAAAACCTCATTGTGTGGTCTTTGGGAAAACAGCTACTAATTCAGTTGCATTTGTTAATAGCTTTGCTGTTCTGAGCCTTTCCCGGGTTTTGTTTGAACCTTTGTTTTAATTAAAACCAAGGGATCGTGGATTACTCCCTGAATCATGGCTAGCAAAAGAAGTGAGGATGTGTGTCTGTGTACACATCATCATTCCTGCAAGAGGGTGCTGTGTTCAGGTGAACATACTCAAAATGCGGCCTCTGCTTGCAGCATTCCCACTGCCTACCAAGAGCAACCACTATGCAGCAGCTGGAACAGCTGGGGAAAGTGTTGCTGCAGAAAATGAGGGCAGATGTTCTGCACTTGGAAAAAAGGATTCTGGGCAGAAATATTTAAATGTGGCTTTTGGCGTAGGCTCAGGTCTGAAAGTCCCATTCTGGCATTTGTGAGGGACTTTCTTCTTTTCAGTGTGCTGTGGAGATCCATCCTGTTTTTCCACACTGTTCCCTGCATTTTGATCCTTTGTCCATCTAGAGAAGGTGCTCTGCCAAACTTTTGAGTGATGAAACTTGCACCCTTTTCTGTGCTGTAAAAATTCCAAGTCTCTGTTCGAAGAAATTTCCTTCTTTTTATCAAATGTGCCTAGCCAGAAGCCAAGTTTGCTTCTCTGTTACGGATTTGGCACACAGGGGCTCACAAAATATGTTGTTCCATCCTCACTGTCTATCACGGGCTGTAGCTTTGCTTCTGGTACTGTACATGTTAGTCTTTGTTTGTGCCTTGATGTTACCCCTGTCCCCTGGTCTTCAGATGACCATGGATCTATTCCCTGGCAAAGGCATAGTATGTACCCTTCCCAACAGCTCATTCCACTTAAATGCCTCTGAAATACTGCAGAACAGAGAAATATCTCCCATTTTGTGTCTTTTTTAAACCAGCGTTAATTTTTACTGAGCTTATTTCTTATCCATGGCTCATTCCATCCATTCATTACCATCTCCTTCCTTCTCATCTCTGTTTCCTGGAAAGAAGAATTTCTTGCCATACGTTGCTTAGAATACAATTGCAACCGTATGCTCCAATTCTACACTAGGATCCTTATGTTGGTCCATTTTTCTTGCACTGATACTGCACGAATTCTGTGGACATTCATGTAGATCTTACGATGCAATTGACTCTTGCAGCATGTCAGAGGATGTCAGGTTTTGGATTTTAAGTGGCTGATCTGGGAGATGGTAAGGCAGTAGAGGGAAGCTGGTCCCTCGGGCAGGGGAGATATTCTTATCTCTACTTAATGAAGGCGGGTCTGAATTTAAACACACAGAAATATAGTGAGCCCTCAGGATGAGGAAGTGAAGTAACAGAGCTGAGCCTCTTCTTTCTCTGCTTTTTTTCTCAAATAGTTCCAATTTCCATGCGATTTTATTGCTCAAAAGAAAAGCTCTTGCTATAATACTGGAACACGCAGTGTGGGTGGCTTGGGGAAGCAACGCCTGTTTTCTCCCGAGTGAGACAGGGATGTCGGAAACTAGTGGTGGTATATGTTTGTTTTAAAGCAGAGTTGTTGGGTATAGTTTCCTTCCTTGCTATTATCTTAGTGAGGGTGAATAACACAAACCCCATGAAAATACATCATACAACCAAGCAACATCTTGCAACATGTTCTCAACAGTTGAGTCCAACGTTTGAAAACTGTTGGTACTTGACTGTTTCTCTTGGGAGGATGGCAACAAAACATTCTCCACTGGAATATCTTGAATTAGTTGGTGAGTAAGACTGCTCAGAGAAGGCAGTCACTGACTCTAGGGCAAGCTGCCCTCCAGCGCTGTGGAGCGCAACGGCCAGAAGATGCCAGGCTGGCCTCCAATGAGGCTGGCTCTGCTCCAGCCCCCTCCTCTCCTTTGAAGGGAAAGGGGAATTTTAGGGGTGTGCCACGTACATGGCAGGATCAGCTCTCAGTGAACAGATCTTCTGCACCTGCTGCCCTGGGGAGCCATGTTACGTGAAGGCGGTGTACAATCATCTTTGCGTCTTTGGCGTGGGTTTTGCGCCATGTAGCTCATCCTGACCTTCACCTCTGCCCCATTTTTACTTCACTAGCTTGTTTTGTTCTCTTTGGCAATTTCCTGAGTACATTTTAATTGATTCTGCCGCCTTCTCTTCTTCAGTCTCCTGGCTACTGTTCATCTATTCTTCATGTACAAACATAAACAAACAGTTGAAAAGTGGTACAGCTCCAGGTCAGAGCTCAGCTAATGCCTTCATCTTCAAAGACTTCAGCTATCTGGACAAGGAGCTGCTAGTCATGCTCACCTTGAGATACCTTTGGCTCTGAGACTGATCTTTTTGTCTATTGGACAGGATCCTATGTTTTTCCCTTTGGGTTCAAAGTCAGGGCTGTTACCTCTAGAGCCATTCACCACTTGGAAATTATACAGTGTGAATTGTTTGCCCTCTGTGCAAGAGCTTTGTTGCTAGAATGAAATAATCAACTTCATTTGTTTTTTCTGTCTTTCGTGAAGAGGGTAGAAGCGACGTCTGGGTGCTGTGTGCACATTTGGTAAGAGGCCATTCTCTGCACTGTTTCAAAGAGGTAATTACAATTGTAGCTTATAAATCATTGGGGAGGTATAGGACTGTCCCCTCCTAATGAGGTTTTTTGCAAATGAGTGCTGATTATTTGCTTCCTGATGGTGTAATTGTATCTGGTCTGAACTTAGCCATACGGATCGCATTCTGTTGTGATTATATATTTGCTGCTCTGAGGCTGCCAGATACATACAGGGAAGCACGTGTGAGCTGACCTCTAGCAGAGGCTCTACCATTGTGGTTTCTTCACTTTTAATCCCATTTCCAAGCAGTGGTATCACTAAAACAAAGTTTACCACCTGAACTATCTCAGCAGGACAGAGGACAGTCGTGCTAGGGCACAGCTTACCCTGTGGCAGGTATTTTTGCTGGTTTGTTTAGCTAGTGTAAGTGGCGTTGACATTGTGAGGGGATCAACTAGGTTGTAGCCAAAATGCAATGGCTTGTGTTATATTAATAGACTCGTCACTACTAACGACACTTCAGGGATTAGATGCAATATGGCTCAAGTTTAAGCTTAATAAAAATCTGGGAGCAAGTTGGCAGAGATCAGTTCTAGTTGTGTAATAATCTCCAATTGTTAGAGTATCATAAAAGGGGTTTGCTCTGCAATGCTAAGTGGTTTTACTTACACAAAGAAACAACACTTAGGGAAAAAGCTGGACTGTTTTGCTCACAATATTTCCTCCCCTTACAAACAGAGGAAGCAGTGGCTTTGGGATTAGCAACACTTAATACAGTACAAGAACAATACTATCTATATTTTTGACTGGTCAAAACACTGTAGGGAAAACAATCTATTGCTGTATTTCTCTGTCAAATTAATAGAGACGGCAGCCTTGAGTCAGGTCCCATTAAACCCAACAGCTCCAAGACTGGGGAGGTCACCCAGAGGGATGACAAGTCCACACTGAGCTGTTCCCTCCTTTGCACACAGCAGGGTTTTGCTCCTGTCGCATGTTCCCAAACCATTTGGCTATGAAGTAGGGAGGGCAAAGGTCTCTTCAGCTAAAATTGTTCTGATTTTCACAGAATAATTCAAAAAAAGAATGAAAGGAAGCCAGGAGTGTATTGGTTAGGACATTCACCTGGGAGTGGAGATACTGGAATCCAGGCCCTGGACATGACATGGTATTGTTTAAATACAGAATGCCTAGCTTAGGCTGTAATGGTAAGGTACTCAAGTATTTTGGTGTATTTAGCTCTCTAAATAGATGTTTATCTACCTACATTTCATGTGATCCTGCTGAGATTTTTCCAAAGTATCCAGGGCACCAGAAACACCAGGTGTATGTTGGTGTACACCAGCTGTAAAGCCTGTGTTCCTAAGCCACTTACAAAAGTAGACTTTAGACTCTTGAGCACCATACTTGTAAGTCATTTTACTGCCACTCATCCTGGAATAAGGCAGAATTTTAAAGCAAAGGTTCCTAAATTTCAAGCTAAAATTCCAACTGGGAGTCTATCTCTGCAGAGATGTTTTTCATTCAGAATGGAAGGAAGAAAAACATTTGATAAAGGGGGAGGGAAGAAGAAGAAAGGAAATTCTTTGTATAATTTGGTAATAATTTGAGGGTTTTTAATTTCTATTGAAGTTTTCCAGATACAGACAATCCATAGAAATTACTAGTAAAATTCACATAGAGATAATAATTTAATCTATCAAAAAAAAAAATGTTGTATCACACCATTTGTAAATTGAGAAACTCTGGTGGTATTGTTACAAAATTTCCATGGATACCCATTAAATATTCAAACAATGCTGTTTCTTCATATCTGAAATGAACTACTGTTAACCTTGCTTTTAATTTTATTTAGCTGTAAACTTAGAATATAAGTTGTCTGTATGATTATTGAACTTCAGCATCTTTCTGCCATGAATTTTCCTGTCTTAAGTTTCTCTGGCAATAACATTTAGAGAAGGGACTATATTTAAAACCACAAGTTGAGTTTTGGAGAGATCTGGCATCCAGTTTAGTCTTAATACTCTCACAGCTGGTCTATTCCTCAAAAAGCATAGTCATATACGCACAGCTTCAGGGGCTTTCAGTTCTAGCTCCTCATTGCACTGATGACTGTGACGGTAATTGCTGCTCTCTTCACCATTTTACACTGGGTAAGGATAATACAACATTTTCCCCTCCTGCTTGGTATCAACCAGTATTTGCTTGTTGCCTGTGTGCCCACCTATTCCAGCATCGAGGAATGCTGGAGACTCAAGATCCTGTGCTCAGGAATATTATTCAAAGTGCAAGGTTGCCTTGGTCCATCTCTGAAGCAGCCGTTGTGTCTGTAGCTTCATGCAGGCAAAGAGCTGCTGGAGCCACGGTTGAGTAAGGAGGGAGTTAGCCTCTGCTGTGTATGGTTTTGCCAGCATTGTGAAATCCAGCCTTGCAAACTGAGAGCCGTAATTGTGCCTTGCTGTGAAATCAGGCATAATATGTTCACGTTTGTGCTTTGTATTGTGACGAGAAAGATGCTCACCAATATATTTTAAATTGCCTGGCTTTGCGCGCGGTTGCCAGACTCTCTCTCTCTTTATTTTTTTTTTTTACCCTTCACACATCTGTATCTTTCTTGAATCCAGACTGTATGGTTGTATATAATCCAGGAAGCAAACTTTTCCATGGGGAAAGGTAGTATGTTCAGTTTTACCTGTAATTAAAAAACAAAACCAAAACTGCTCCAGAGCAGAAAGTCATGTTTCTAGATGTTAGGAAAGGGGTAGGGGATTTGTTAGGTGCACGTTACAGTGTGAATATAATGTTCAAACAATTCAGATAGTTTTATTGTGCTTTCAATTACCTCAGCTCATGAGAAATTTTTGCAAATTAAAGTGAGCTAGCAACTACCCTCCAAGTATCCGCCGGTGCTCCAAGCAGCACTGAAGCAGCTTTAATGGCTCATACGCACTGCGTGTGTCTCAGCATGACTGCATGAGTTTGGCTTAGCTGTCATTATGGTCTATCTCAGTGTGTTGGTAAGTATTGGAAACTGGAGACAGATAAATCTTGCCTTAAAATATGTAGCTAGCACCAGAGAAACGCAGCCAGCCAAGCACTTTGCAAGCTTTTACTATAACTTTCCATATCCACTGGAGGGGGAGGGTAAGTGTTTTGGGGTACATCAAGATCATGATTACATTGTAGTCCACCAATTCCTACATATTACGTAATGTTGTTCTTCACAAAATCTCACTTTTCTGCTCCTGTGTGTCTCCAATTTTGGCACTTTACTAAGGAGAGGATCCTAGCTTTGGTGCCCCTGAACCCAGGTCTTCTACCACTACTTTCTGGTTTCAGGTGAAGGTTTAAGTCGAGCTCCCACTGTGTCGGACTTCTACACCTCCTTTCCTACTACCCTGATTTGAGGTGATACTCTTAGTTAAATTTTCAAATCCACTGGTGTGCCTATTGGTACACTGTGTATCTTTCAAAATGGATTTATTTGCATATGTCTCTAAAAGCAAACGGAGTTGTTCTTGGGGGGGAAAAAAAGCAAAGCAAAAAAAAATCCCACTTAACCTCCTAGGAGACATTTAACTCTGACTTTAAACAAAGAAGAAAGTAATAATAATAATAACAAAAAAAAAGCGTTAATGTAGATAAATCCTGAATTTCACCAACACTTGTTTACCAATAAAACTTATCTCTGAGCTTGCAATTGTAGAAGCTGTTGTAGTAAGCATAGTAGAGCCATATAGCACATACTTTAAAGTAATTTACAGCACTGAGAATCTAATAAAGGTAGCTGACAAGATAATTGCCAAATTATATGAATGCATTACCACCACTCATGCACAAATGCTCTTTAATTATTTTTTGGCATCTGAGGAGAGGAAGAGAAATGCTGAGTTAATAGACAACATGTAATCCATCTGTGTTTGTTTTGGTGCATCCTGCATTTGTGGAAGATACCGACAAGAGACGTTGCCTGGGGTACAATGACCTTTGTGCACAGGAAAAAAATTGCCACTCGCTAGACTAATAGTGTAAAACAAGAGAGTTGCTTGTCTTTGGATTATGACCCGGTCACCCAAAGCATGTGGGAAAAATGTGTTCAGATAAAGGCTACAAAATTGTTAACACTTTTAATTATGTTTAGATTACAGAGCATTATACAACTAGCAGTGTCCATGTTATTGAAAACCTTATCAGCTGCCATTCAGTGAATGGCCCCACTAATAAAGTGCTTCGTGGAATTTCTGCATGTATTTGTGCCTGGTGTTTGTTCAGCCACATCTTGGAGGTTTCCTTCTGAGGCATCCATCTGATCCTAATCCCAGCCAACAATAGACATTTTATTCTATTCTACTCTATCACACAGTAATTAAAGAAATTATTTCCTTGCTATCATTATCATTGCCTTTGCATGTATCGTACAGATGAAAAGAAGAAAAATATTTCTTGTTTAGACAGTCTGGAGTATTACTCAGCCACTTTGCCTGTTATGCTTTCTTGAACCGTTTAGAAAATGGCTTCAAATTACGATGATATGGAACTCCTTAATAGCATCATTGTCTGATTTCATTTTAAAATCTTTTTTGAAATGAAGTCAGCAATCTATTCTGTGAGGAGTGAAGGTAAAATGTTCTTCATTTATAACACCCTGTTCAAAGCTTGCTGCTTCAGAAGGTAGAAACAAAGGGCTTCATGAAATCTGACTTAAATTAGAATAGGAAACACTGGTCATGCATTGCTTATGGATTGGATGGATAGAAGAATAATTCTTCTTGTGAAAGACAGCTCTCTGGCAGTGCAGAATACCAGGGTTATGCGACCGTGTACCTCTCTCTGCTAATGCATTCAGCATTCCCAAAGTATTCTGTGGAATCAAGTTAATTTGGCAGCTTGAAAACCTGAGTTGAAGGTTTGGTACTGAAGAAGCCATCAGACAGGGCTAGGGCGGGATCGGTGTTAGCATTCAGCATTGCTGCTTTGGTGGGCAAGGGGAAGTGAATACAGCAACAGGAGAAGAGGAGAGCAAGGGGGTGCGGGGAGGAGCTTGGAGAAGAGAGAATTAATCTTGTGACTGTGCCATGGCTTCATCCAGAACATGCTCTGTCTGTAATGAAAGGGTGAGATCGTGCACACGTGGGGCTGGATATACCTGGCACAAACTTGTCTGATATCTTCTGATACCTGGCACAACCAGGTTCTTTGGGAGAATAAAGGGTGTAAGCCTCTCCAATTGCTCTGCAGAGTAGGGAAGTGATGACAGATAGTAGATATCTGCTCACTGAGAGTTGGTTGGAAATCTTTTCATCCTGGAATCCAAAAGCTTGGACTGTTTCATGGTCCAAATCTATTAGTCTAGGTTTGAGAGTGAAGACTTCCAAGAAAAACAAAGGCTTGCCCTGAGGTGTTATTGGAAAGCCTTGATTTTGATGTATGGAGGTGGGAATATACTGGGAAAAAGCTTTGGGTGGTGATTGTTGTGCAATAGCAATCAGGAGGCTGCACTTTTTTTTGTTTGTTTTGGTTTTTTGGTTTTTTTTTAATTTATTTTGAAGTGCTTTGTTGTTTTTCCAGCAGTGCAAGGCAATCACACCTTCCGTCACCAGCATCGTGCTCTTTGGAGAAATACAGAATGGAATAGGCAGAACTAATGGTAGGATTTCAGATAGTTGTAATAAGTGGAAAAAACGGAAACCCGTTTAGAGGTTTTGTGTTCATCACTCCAGTGACTGGGGAACTCCAGAAGCCAGCACATGCCCACTACCAACCACTTCTCCTTAGGATGAGTTCTCAGCAGCTGGCTTCATGGGACCTGTATATTCATTGCTTTTGCCTGTGCTACCTGAATGCAGATGTTTCTGTCACACTGCAGTTGTCTAACTTGGTGTAGGTGCAACAGCAGTCCAAGGTGAACCAGCTGCTTTGGTGGTTCCCATAACACCTTGGCAGAGTAGTATCTTGTCTTGCCAGTGCTCAGCCTTGCCCCAGCTAAGGTCACCACAACCATAAGACACCATACATGGAAACTCCCAATGACAGTGTAATTGCTTTGGTTCAAGGTACTTATTTTTGAAGATACGGGACTTCCAAGCAGATCTTCTATCTGTTATTCTCAGAGTCAGACCTATGGGATGAGCCTGGAGTTACAGCTGTGGACAGCACAGTTTTTCTCATTAACTACTCATGCTTCAGTCAGCTCTCTGGTCAGACGTGCAAGATTTAGCCTTGGTTCAAGCACATGGTACAACTGCAAGTTGATTGGCTACCAAGGTGCTTTTCCTGGATAGGAATTTTGAGACTAGCTTCCTACTCAGTTTTGCCATTTCCTACTCAAACTTAATTTCAACCTTCATCATTGACATAAAACACAAATCTACCTCTGTGTTTTTGTCAGCTTTAGAGCAAAACATTCAGCTCTCAAAACAGCATGCATCTTTTCAGGGAATGGGAAAGGCATGTGTTTGAACACATCATATTAACATCATCTCCAGTGCAGAGTAATTCATCCTTACATTAAGTTTTTATGCTCACAATGCATGGTTGAGGAGTATAAGCTGTTTTTTCCAACAGTATTGATCCTTTAGGATACTTAAACACCGTACAGGCATTTAGAATACTTAAATACTGTATGGGCATTGTTACATAATGAATAATTGCAGAAGTTTTACCAGAATATAGGTACTGAAGTGATCTCAGTCTGTAAGTGTTGGCTCAAACATTGCTTGTTGTCTTCTGTGATCATTTTGGTTTGCAGGCTCACCAAGCTGAGCTGTACTGTGGTTGATGGGGGAACAGTAAGAGTAGGTTACCACACTTGAATACAATTCATAGCCACTCATTTCTCCTTCTCTAGACTTTTATTCAGTCCAAAAGTGGAGCTGGTGGGTCTGAGACAAATGTCCTTGGTGCATGAAGATCTGGGTAGTTGGGGGAGAGGCGGTGGAGGGGCTATAATCACAGAAAATTTTCAGAGTTACATTAAAGATTTTGTATTTCTACCTGCACACAATTTCTACTTTCAGAAATCGTTCAAGTATGTATTTTAACTTATGCTTTGAAAACTCCATATATGTCACCACATTTTGGTTGAAGTTTGCCTTTGCTTTTTTTTTTTATGAGAAGTACAATGAGATCAACAGGTCATGTTTTTACTCAGCAGTTTTGTGTATTGCTAGTTGTAAACAACTTTCCAATTATGAGTGAATCATTTCTCGTTAGGTTTTTCTTATCTCGTGGAGTCCCTGAATCAGATTTCACCCCTGTGCAGTTAAGAATTTAAACACATTTTACTGAGGCCTGAAAATGTGCTTAAAACTAAGAGTGTGAGTGTTTTTTCTCAGATATAAATTACTGTAAGTTCATGCTGCTATTATTTTCTGAAGGGTCATATGTGAGTCACTTTATTCAAGCAGCGCAGCAGTCCCGAGGTCTGTGAAATCTCTAGCGCACGTAAAGTTAACCTTGGATAAGTGGCTGTGGCATCTGGACTTTGCTTTCAAGAATATATTTTGTAAATGTAAACATTGTCTTTCATTAGCATGCTTCAATATTTGCTTAAAACATGTTTCTTGTGTGAAATTCCTAGCAGAAGGATTTGCTAACAAATTATTCTCAGAGAAGCAAAACCGTAGCAAACTCATTTGCTGTGCAGAATAAATGCATACAAGGTACTACAGACAGCAGCCATCCAATTTTCACTGACAGCATTTTCATTTCAACTCATTTTTGTTCTTACGAAAAAATAAAATCTCACAGAACACAATAAAAGCTAGGGTAGGGTACCTCCTTTTCTCTGGAGAGAGAGCAAGTATGAAGACTCCCTTGTTCTCATCATCAATTTTCTGTCTAACATTCATGGTACTCCAAGTAGTTATACT
Organism: Baryphthengus martii; assembly: GCA_013396935.1. NCBI lineage: Eukaryota > Metazoa > Chordata > Aves > Coraciiformes > Momotidae > Baryphthengus > Baryphthengus martii. The sequence goes on from VWZK01004517.1 coordinate 230,604, forward strand.
GCTAGCAGGTAGAGTAACAACTGATTAAAGCTGTTTTCTGAACTATTTCTCTTTAGCTGTAGCTAACAGGCATAAATATTTACTCTGTAGTTATCAGTAAAATATATTTTTCTGCAAGTACCAATAACAAACCAATCTCTAATTAGGATATAAAACAGCTGGCGGCATTCACAGAAACATTTCCCTCTGACAGATAACTCAAAGAGGAGAGAATGATGCTATTTTCATTTGGACCCTTTCAAAGAAACAGGAAAATAGGAAGGGAGTTTTAAAATCACATTCTACTTGCACATTAACTCCCACATTGTTTTCTGCTCAAGATTATAAACAGTGGTTTTTTTGAGAGGCATTAAATTTGTTCATGTTTCAAATACCATAGGGAATAATTAAAGATACTGAATGCTAATCTTACGGTGGTACATCAGAGGCCCCTCCAGCTGGTGTCCCCAAAGCTAAGCCTTGTGCAAACACTGGAGGTATGTGACTTTTCTGCTGCTCACAGATTGTTTGGTACAAGTTTCATCTCCACTCTTTTTGATGTCCGCCTATGTGATGCCTGTCAAGAGTTGGCAAGATAGATTGGTGTCGAATAACTACTGTTTGGATCCAAAAGGCTTTTAATAGCTGTGTTACGATCCCTAGAAACTGCTTGGGGATTCTTTAACAGTAGTTAATGAATGCGTTTTAGTGACAAGGAGAAAATAAAGTCAGGGCAGGCTGAACTCTTCCAAACGGTTTGTAAATCCTAAACACGACATTGATTCTATTCTTAACTTCATTCAGCAGCTTATAAATTGATATGCGAATGGGGCTGATAGGAAAATATGGCTTATAGTCAGCTTTTGTCTCATGCATTTGAGTACAAGCAGACTCAAATTCAAAGCATCTGTTGCAAAAAGAAATAAATTCTGGTTGAAATGTATTTCTAGAAAAGTTGTCCATTGGGACATTCCTGTAGTAAGTTAAATATTTATTTCTGTTGTGAGACAAAATTGCATCTGCTGTGTGTTTTTGATTTCTGAATGTCCGAGGGCCAAATCTGAGTTGCTCTAAACAAGTGTAGCTGTTCGTTCTTCTTTCGTTACAGAAAACTGTGCTTGAGATATCAAGCCATGGGAAAGAGATTTCTTCTAAGAGGATGACTTTGGATGGGTTTGAAGTGGTTTGGTTTGGTTTCTGGTTTGTTTGGGGTTTTTTTCCTTGCGGAGATAGGGTCAAACTACAAGTAGAATATAGACAGAAATGATGCTCTGCTGGGGTTGGGAAAAAGCCCAATTCGAATAGTTTCCTCAATAAAAAACTGTGCTCTTCTGGTGAAAGTTATTCTTTTGTATTGCTCAAGTTTCTGTTTCCTATAAGCACAATAATATTTCATTAACAATCTAAACATTTTCATGCAAAATGATGCCACTGCTTGTTGTTGGAAGTATGAGAGATTCATGCTCTGATCCTTCACTGTGGGCCAGGCTCCCCGGGTGAAATGACACAAAATATGGGGGAGGAATATAAACTCTTCTCCTGCCTCATTTCAAATGACAGAGATTTTTTCTTTTGGGAGGTGTTTGGGGATATTGTGGGTGTTTTGGAGTTTTGAGGGTTTTTTTTTTAGGAAGAAAATATGTTATTTTTAATATCTCTTTGATGTACTTTTTATCAACGTCAACAGCAAGGTCTTTTGCTCAGCAGTCATTTTGCCCTTCAAGAAAAGGTGGTATAACGGGGCGACTTCCATGATCTTCCAAAGCATCTCCACAAAGCCTGTCCAGTGCCATTTATTGTATTTGGAGAAGGTTTTTATGTGAACATGGCATGCGGATAGTGTAGGTACACGTCGCTTTCCTTACCTCACTGCTGATGCCTCATGCTCTGTGGATTTCCATGTGAGAGTGGCGAGATTACATTTACAATATTATAATTCTAATACAGAAGTTTGGGAGGTTTTCAGGATTTTCAGCCTAACTTTGTTTCTTATTTCTTTGTCTAGTTACTTGGTGCATGATATAATTAATGTGGTTTCGACATCTATTCAGGAGAAGGCTTTAAGTTCAACTTTTAAACTGTTTTATTTGTGTATGAGAGAGTTTTTCCCACTAGTTTTACTTTGGGCTATTGGCCATAGCTGTATCCTGGCCAAACTTTTTCATGAAACATCAAGAATTTACTGAGTACATATGTTCTCTCCCCCCCTGACCCTGTGGGACTACCTTTCTCCTGCAATCCAGCCTGGAAAAGAAACTTACCACTAAAATGACCTTGCCATTTTGCACATTTCCTATACTTAAGTTCTTGGATTCTTCAGGGAAACCAGGGCCAATGGGGTAGTGTACAAACCTGCAAGTAAAATGCAACTTTACAGTTGTACAACTCTTATATAAAAGTCATAATTTAAACAAATAAATGTGAGTATTGGATATGTGCCAGGAGACAGAATAGCTCGGGTTAGCAACCTAGTTGGTATGCAGAAATCGTTACTGCTTCATTAGCGTTGATACTGTGTGCTGGTCTAAGCTTTAGAAAACTGGAAACAAATTTCTAATCACAGAGGGTCAAAAGTGGCAAACTTTACTGAGGCGCCTCTGTCAGAGGTCTGCTTATCCCAGGCCCTCAATAGTGTGCAGATTTGACTAGGCTGTGGAGCTGGATGTCTCATACTTGCCAGAATGGATCTATCACCGGATTTTATTATAGGTTAAACTTGTTATTTCTTCAGAGTAGATAGGGCAACACTTAAGTCTGCACTGCTTCCTGGAAAGCTTAGACCTTCCAGTACTAGAGCTCAGCAAATGTTGGAAAGGATGGGAGAGGCTGAGAGCTGCTTCAACTCAAAGTGGTTGGAGGGATGCATCTGGGGGATCTACATACATAATTTTCCTTGGTAAATCCTCATTCAGGGGTGTTTTCAGTGTGAACATGAGTCCTAAATCCCACTGCGTATCGGAGAAGTTAGTTTCTAGCAGATGTCTGATGTACCAACCTCATCTTGTGGAACTGCTCACTTTGCTTCTCTGACCCAACTCCTTCAAATATTTTCTTTTCTTTTCTTTTTTTTTTGTATACTTAGTAGTGACACAGGATGCTGGATTGATTGCTTAGCTCTAGAGGCACAACAGCATTTGCTGTTGGGCCTGAACTGATGTAGTGATTTGTCAGGATAAGATGGTTGTCCTGCTTTTTGAGACTGGTAAAAGTTCCAACCAGTGAAAATAAGATCAAACGTGTTACATTTTTAATGAGGTATTTCTCGACCACTGACATCTCTGTGCAGGGTACTCAAATCTGTTACTCTGAGTTGCGAAGACCCACTTCGTGTTGATTTTTAACCAGACAAACAGAACATGCTTTGACTTTCAACAGAAGACAGACAACCCAGGAAGAACAACAGTAGTCCTCAGCCCACTGATTTTTCTGAATTCATCCTTCAAAATCCTGTCCTTTGCTATTAGAGTCCCTCAGCAAACCTAGCCTTGCAACACACCAACAGTTTTCTCAGTTGGTGTGTCCGAGTTATTTACACTATTTAAGATTGCTCAGCTTGAAGCAGATTTTCCAGCAAGGGTGGAGGGCTCCAGCTGCTTAGGTTGTTTAAATAATATTAAATTAGACAATCAAAAATCATGTAAGCAACTTAGTTATCATACCTGAAACTCCAGGCTGTTGATTAGTCATTTAAAAGGGCACCAATTTCTTCCTTCAGTTCAGGCCGTACTTCAGAGGTACCGAAACTCTGCCTGTACTCTTGTGTAGCCATCTTCAGCGTGGACCTTCTGGGTCCACACACTGTGATGTTTGCACAGCTCTTGCATGTAGGTGGTTATCATCTGCTTTCTCTCTTCCCTAAAAAAAAAAAAAAAAAGATTGTGCATATTTCCCTGCCTGTTTTAATAGGGTGCTATCAGCAAAAAGGAGGTTGCTTAAGAATACTCATGAATGTGAAGGAGACGTTTTCATGGGTTTGGGTTTTACCTTAGTTGGCAAGACATTTTGGACTGAAAACTTGGTAGAAATGAACTTTACCTTTAAAATGACCAGTGTCACTTTTTCTGTAGCTATCAACGGTGTACTCTTTGCCCTTGAATTCTGGGGGCTCTTGTAAGTATTTTGGTTCCTAATCACCAAATGTGACTGGTAAAGGACTGAGATCTACAGCTCAGACTGACTCTTCCAATTGACTGATTGCCAGGCGGGGTGCAGATGTTTTCAGGTAGCCCCAATTGTTGACATCACTTTGTACTTCATTGCCTGTGGCATAATCCTCCTTGTGTGCTCCAAGTTACTGCTCTAAATAATTTCAATGTAGTATTACTGGAGCTTGAAATTAGTAAATTGCTAACCTCCCTTGTTTTGTTCTGGTGGAAAAAGCCTCTGTCTTTTTCTACATATTTAAAAAATAATCCCAGAGTAACACCTGAATAAAACCTAAAACTGTTTTAGTTACAACTGCTACATAAACATTCTGTATAACAATGTGACAGATGAAGCAGAATAAGTCATTACAATTCAAGGAGTTTATATTTGCTATTCAGCTTGAAGCAGGAACAAGAAATTTAACAGTTCTGTCCACTATTTTATTGAGGGCTGTCACTAACAATGATAAAATAACAAGATGACAAGACCACATGTGCACTTAAGAGAGGGGGTGAAAAAAAGGGGAAGGATAATTCAATCTGTAGATATAATTTTCATGCTCTTGCAGTCTCTAAGGATTTGTATGACTGACAACTCTAATAGCAAAAATCTGGATCCGAGGGTCTTCCTCCACTGACCCAGTAAACCTTTGCCAAATCATGATGGTTGCCTGATGCACAGTCTGAGTGTCAGCTGAAGAAAGAGAAACACCTGGGATGCAAGAGCTGAAAAAGACATTTAAAAATGAAATATAAGCTGAAGTGGAAGAAGGTTACAGTCAAAAACCAAAGACCAGGGTACCTAAAACTAGTAGTACGGAGGGGCAGACGTCATTGGAGATGAGGCTGCTCCTGCCTCATGGATCATATGGATTTCCAGCCTGGGTTCTGTCACTAGCAATGGCATGCTATTGTGATAGTACTAGTTCAAGCCTGGATCTTCTCTAACTGTCCATCATGTAGCCATTCTCTAGGCAACGGGCAGTCGTCTACCTCTAAAAAGAGTACCATCTACATCTCTATGCAAGCACCAGGCAAAAGGATGCACCAGGGAGCAGCGGACCATTAGGGAAAAAAGCTCTGCTGCCAGCTGGGGATGCCACAGAGCTGATCTCAAGGTTTGAGCTCTTAATGTGATTTCCAGCAAATCTTTAATCGAGTTCATGATTATGGCTGACTAACATTCTTATGTCGCTTTTATCTGGATCTCTCTTGTCTCACCCCATAAAAAGTGCTTTTTATGAAGATGTGGAGTAGCCTACTGCACAAGTGACACATCACCTCCTGAAATCTAATAGAGCTGTCATCCTTGTGTCACTGTTGCATCTGTTAAAGCAATCAGCTGAACATCTGTCCCTCTGTATTTTATACAGTACAATCCACTCTGCCAACTCCCTCCACCCAGCCAGGTTCCCGGAAACACCACATTTTAAATGCTTTTAGAGTGGGAGGAAAGAGGGAGTGTTTTTTCATTTTTCCGTCAGCTGTATCTGATAAAACAACGATTTGTAGTGCTGGGTAACCCCAAACATGTAAAAGCTGTTTTGCAAGCCATGCTGCAGTATCATAAAAAGGACTGGAACTCTTCAAAACCCATTCAATTGGAATCACATTGGGCCCAAATTTGGCAAGAAAACCACCTAATTTCGGTGCTGAAATCTGTAACAAACTGGAAGTAATTCTCCATTACCATGGAGTTCATATAAATCAAGGCTTCTGCCTTCCAAAACTGAATTACCCACAAAAGCACAAGCTGTTGTTGCTTTTAAGAGCAGACAACCAAACTCAAGAGTGGCCAGTTCCAGGTGTTCAATGCTGTAATGGAGGCCAGGGGTATTTTTGAGACATTTGGATATGTTAAGCAGTATGTTGAACTCTTCTGAAAAATCTAGTCTTCTCTTGATTGCTATAGAATGGATTTTTATTCTTTCAAAAAAAAAAAACCAAACCAACCCTGTTTTTTTCTGATCCAGAATATTTTTGCAAAGTCCGTTTTCTGACAGGATCCTTAGTTGTGGTTTGATGCTGCCCACAGGAAAGAAATGTAATGAGTTTGTGAGCCCAGACTAGCGGCAGAAAGCTGGAGGGAGCAGGAAGGGGAGTAGACTACAGGGCATGGCCACAGGAGCTGGCTTAGTAAGTCCCTCTTCCCCCATATGCTTGGATAACATAGCTTCGTCACATGTACCTCGAACAGGATTTCATCTCCTAATGCATGCAGAGCTAAGTAGATTATTAAAATCAATTAGATTTCATAGCATTAGCTGTAAGTTTGCAAACACAAAATAGCCAGCGGTTTGGTTTTTGCTTTTGTTTTGATGCTTTTTACCTAAATGGTAGCAGGTGATCTGGGCTGCCCTGACAGCACTTCTATATGGGTCAGGAACCAAATACAAAGTAATTAATTACTTCTGCAGTACTTCTCAACTCCCTTGTTGTGGTTTAAGAGTTAACAAATTGAGAGGGAACGGACTCTGGTAACTGTAGGACCCTGAGGCTCAGAGGGCAGCTGGTATTCCCTTCCCTTCCCTGCCACACTCTATCAAAGGACAGGAAGTTCGAGTTTCCCGCTCTTTTCTTTCTCTCTCAGGCTGTGCTGTTGCTGGGCCTGGCTCCCCGTGCTCTGCACAATCCATCGCCATCCCAGAGCTGCTTTTGTATATGCTTGTATATCCCTCTGCCCTTCATATTCTTTTCCCCTGTTTTATCTGTTACTTATTAAATTTTGTTCATAGTCTTAACTTCCAATTTCATGTGAGGCGCTTCCTTCCTCATTCCGCTTTGTATCTTCTCTTGGGAGGGAAGGGAGAGGGGGAGAGAGAGCCAGATAGGAATCCTGCCCTGTGGGACTTGCCCTCAGCCTTAAAGGGAGACATCTCTCTTTGCAGGTACTGCAGTTCTTTCCATGTAGGGGCTGTACCTGCTTATGGGGCAGCTTCCATTTTGGATTCTCTGCCTTTCTGTTTTCAACTTGGTGTGAGTGAAAAGAGAAAAACATCCTTTCCTAGTCTGAATTCTAAATTTTACTGGTGTATTGTGGTTTTTTTTTCCAAACTCCTCTGCTTAGACACAGCCAGGGTCAAACTGTGTACAAAGATGCCATGTTTAGTACACGGCTGTTGGGATTGACATGGCATATAGAGTATTTGAAATTTCATCTTGAGGGAAAAGTCACAGTGCAGATATTTTATTAACTATGATGGCTCTTGATATCTTGAGAAACACACCCTCTTACACCTGCCAAAAAAAAAAGACTGTTTCCTGGAAAAGCTAAGGCAGTTTATCTCAATAAATATGTGGATGCAGCATAAAGAACACTTGCTCGCTGTGTACCTGCAATCAAAATTGCCTAAGACTGAACTGTGTGTGTCTGCAGTCTGATTATGTGCTACTGATAAACTTGTACTCAAAGAAGTAAAACTCCTTTTGAAGATCAAAGGAACTGTTATTTCTGTGGATGTGTACAACATACCTGATTGCAGACAATGGCCTAGCAGCAGCAAATGCAAGTATGGAAACAAACAGGAGTGGTTGGGATGGATGGACAGGGCTTTAGCACTTTCTTGTGTGGCTTTGGGTGCTCTGACCTAGTGTTGGGCATAAAATACCCATGTTGTGGCCAGCACATCTGCAGTTCCTCTTCCAAACTGAGCTTGCAGTCGGCTGGAGAGACCTAGAAGGGATAGTGAAACTGTCAGAAATATTTTGTTGAGGAAATACGTCCCGACTTCTAGAGACACAGGAAAGCTGTGCTTTCTCTCCCTGCCTCTCGTTTTCCACTGCAGACATGGCCAAGAACCAGGGAAAAAAACCAATCTTACTCAGCTAAGACATCTCTCATTCTTACAGTTTTCCGTGTTATTCATGGTGCATGGTTCAGGCGTTGTCCTAGTACTAACGTACTTTCTAGTGTAACAATATTTCTAATTAAGAGCTCTCGGTGCTTGCTCCTCCTCAGAGGACATGCTTTCAGCACCCCTCACCAGGACCATAACCCTGTTTGTGTCTCAGTGTTTGAGGGACAAGGGGAATTTTTGTAGGCTCAGGTCACAGAGTTCAAGGAGTCCCTGACACAAAAGTAGCTGTGGGCCAAGATCAGTGTTTATAGGATGTGGAGGAGTTTGATTAATATGCTGAAACTTAAGCTGTGTCTACCAGAGGCTGGTACCAAAATTGCAATTTTTTTATTATTTTTTTTGTTATAAGATAGATGTTTGGAAAATGCTATAGATAGCCTCATGTTGGCTGGGTCACGGTGAGGAGAAACTTGCCTTCTCGTACATCTGTGCAGGCCAGGCATTAAGTTGTTGGTAGATATTGAAAGGCGTGAGAAAAAGGATAAATTGAATACCTGGCAACAGGGATTTTCCCCCGAGCCACCCCAATAGCAACCGCGGAAGACATTTTCCAATCTGAGGCAGATCAGATGAACTAACATGGGCTGTAACTATTCTCTCCCAGATCCTCCATTCTAGGCAAAGTTGTCTCTGCCTGTCAACACCTTCAGGAATTGTAGTATAAAGGATCTTTACAATGATCCCAGTCTCATACAGGGTATAAAATGTTCATGGTCTCTTTCTCCACACCTCAGTCCTCCTCTTCTATATATTCAGCCATAGATTTCCCAGAGCGTTTCTGTCCTATTAATATGACCTGCTGTCCCTCTTGCTTGTCTGCCAGAGAAACTGGGTAACACCTGAAAATCAGAAGGGCCAGAAAATAATTATTTCTTGTTAAATAACTTATTTCTGAACTAAGAAATTTAGAACAATTGAGTTAAAAGTATGTCTTGAGGGAGGAGGGAGGCTCATGCTAAGCGATGGTAAGGCACTTTAGCAAATTTCGGTTGCTTGAAGGTTTTTCTGTGAAGGATCATGTTGTTTTGAGTCTTGGATCAATGTTGTTTATGACAAATGCCTTGTGAAGAAAAAAGATCTGATAAGAATGTCCTGGTTTTGATATTTCCTGGACACGCTGGATTGTGCCTTGCTCTTGGCAAGGTTAAATGGTGTCATTCTGATGAAGCAGAGTGGGAAGTGGGGCTGGTGGGCCACTTCTTTCCTATTAGTTTTCACATGCTTCATGTAACCAAAGACTAAAGTATAATCTGTTGACACGAGGCTGACTGAAGTAGGGTATTCAGACAAAGAACTTTTTCAAATACTTGACATTTCAGTCTCAACCACGGTTTACATCTGAAGTAATTTGGAGGTTTGTTTTGATTAGAATCTGAATAGTCATTTTTGATTAGCAGACTGCATAGATCAGAAATGATACTGCAAAGCTGAAGCCATGCAGACTGCCAAAGGTAACACACTATCTTTGCTTACTCAGGTTTTCAGTGCTGAACTTATTTGAAGTTGAGCTGAACCATGGAATATTTGTTTGTTTTGCAACTGTTGTCTACCCATCTGCTTTAGGTTTTCCTTGATTTCAAGAAGGGTTGGATTTTTTTGGCTTTTTGGTTTTTATTAAGGACATTGGGTGCATTAATCCTCTGAAAAATCAAAACGCCCTCAAAATTAATTACAGATATGGGTCAGCTATTTGTTGTATTCTACCCATAAGAAACAGGTGTTTGGGTTGGCAAATCAACCAGAGACAAGAGAAGAACTTGATAGATGAGAAGCAGCCCTATAACCATTTTTTTTTTTCTTTGAGTTTATGGTGGAATCAAGCTTTACATATTCTCCAGGAGTCAGTTACTTCAAATGTAGTGTTCTGCAAATGATTCTCACTGGAAGGGTTCCACAGAATTGTGGAACAATTGAGGTAGGAAAGAAAAATTGCAGGTCATCTACATCAATCCCTGCACAAAGCAGGACCATCTGCCTTTGTCTCCATCATAGCCACCCATGAGGTAGCTGTAGAAAGCAACTAGACACACCAGCCCTCAGCTCTCTCGTGTCCAGGATGAAAAAATGCTATTCTCAGTCTGTCCTGTGCTCCACCCCTAGTCTGCCTTGGCTGCAGCATATTTATGTCTTCCTTGAATGGAGTACTGCAGAGGTAGCCTTACGACAGGAATCCAGTATAATGATTGTTTCCTCTGACCTGCTGGCTAAGATTTTGTGAGTTTAGTGTAGTAGGTAGTTGCCCATCTTTGGTGCACTGCTGGCTCACGCTCAATTCTGTCCCCTCAGTTCCCTCCTTCTCTGTAAAGCTGCTTTCTCTTTAGATAATCTACAGCACACGTGGGGATTACTGCTTCAGATGTAGGAGTTTGCATTGGACTTTGTTGAATTTCACGAGATTTCTGTCAGTTGACTTCATTTGCCAGTCAAGATGTAACTGCACAGTGCCCTGCCCTCTGGTATATCAGCCATTCCCACCAATTTAGTATCTTAGGTGAAAATGCTGGAAGTTCACTCTGTCCTGTTGGTTAGGTTAGTGTGCCTAAACACCCCAATGTGACCCCAGTGTCAAATTGTGAGGAGCTCCACTGACGATTATCCACCAGTTGAGCATCAGGTCACTGACCACTATTCTCTGAGCCTGGCAGCCCACCCTTTTGTTTCATATGTCTCCATGTGTCCCCTGAAAGGTTGGCTTGGGTTAGGGGATATTGCAGGCAAGGTCTCAGGAGATAAAATGGGAAGGTAGTGAATTCCCAACTAAAGAGCTGGCATCATTTGCTAATGGCTTTCAGTGGGAGGTGGTCAGCTCGGAGTGTTTTCTCTTGGGGAAATCTCCTCCAGTAGCATATTTTGGTGCTCCTGAGACTTGGAACCAAGGTCTGTTTTCCTAAGATCTATTTGGCAAATGAATAATGCTTCCAGCAGCCAACAGTGCTGCAAATTTGATACAGCAGGGAGCCCTCTCATTAGGTAAAAGGGATTCAGACTACAGTGGTTAAATCCAAGTGCTGGAGTCCCAGTCCGGCGCTGCAGAAGGCCACTTTTAACAAGAGTTTGTTTGCCAAATGCTGACAGATGACTGTCTCTTCCTCAACAACTAAACTTTTGTTTAGCTTTATTTCAAATGTTTACTTTTCTGCTGGAATTTCAATAAAAGACCCTTGTCTTGCAGAAGCAGCAGCAAGTCATCCAGCACAAGAATGGGGTCTGTAAAACTGTCCACATTTTGTGCTTGTAAAGCTCTTTGAGAGAGAGTGCACTACCCATCCTGTGTTTTGCTTTTGGAAGGAAGTTAAACATACATTATTTAAGTTGTGTTATTGTTAGATCATAAGGGCAAAGGGGCTAACTGGTAGCAAGTATGAAATAGTTGAAATATATGCCCCTATGATTTGTTTTTGAAAAAAAAAAAAGTACACAAAACAAATCACTCAAACAGGAAAAGAAAGAAGAAAAAAAAAAGTGAAGATCAGTCATTAGGTTTTGAGCTGCTTTGGTTTCTGGGTTGTATTTTTGTGTTCTGAGTTCTTATCAGCCTATTGCATCTCAGGCTATCTCAAGTCCCCAGAATTAAGGCCGTTTATTTGGTTTCTCAAACAGAATTATTACTCTTGAACCTGAAATTCTCCAATTAGATCATTGATACATCAGGACCCCTGAGGAGGAGTTCACCCAGCACACCAGTGTGCAATTGCTTCTCTTTCTGTTATCCTAACCCTAAGAGAAGTCTGTGACTGAGGTTCCCAGTAATGGGTGGCCCATTTGAGAAAGGAAGGTGTGGAGGCTGCAGTGTTGGTGCAGTGCCGCCGCCCCCTTGATGTGCCTTTTGCAGCCTGTGATCATATTCCCATCACTGAACTAATGCTACAGCAGCTCTGGACAGAAGCAGAAATCTGTATTTTAGCTTTCTGTTTGCCTTTTCTGTTTGAAGATTTAAACAGTGCTGAGTAGTGAAAAAAGCAAGTTTCAAGGCTAGTGCAGGAGCCTGTGGGCTTTGCAGATGCAGCCCGTGGTACCTGTGGGGTGTGCTTGGTGTTCATAGTTCCTGCAACTTTTCAACAGCTCCTACAGCATCCAGTGCAAGTGCAATACTGAATCATCTCTTCTCCCTGACTGCTTAAGAGAGGGAAGTAATGGAGGCAAAACCTTCGGGTCCTTCTCCCCCACTGGTGTTGGCTAAATCATGTGAGAGGGATTAAGGAGACCAGTGAAGCATTTTAACCCTGCTCTCACCACAAGAGCAGTGGGGACCTGGTGTGTTCACTTAATGTCTGGGCGTGTGTATCAAAGAGGCTGGCATATGAGAGGAGCAGAGAGGCAGACTTTAACAAACAGCCTTTAATCCAGTTAGTTCTCGATGCTGATGATGGGGGTACAACTTGGAACTAAGGAGTTTGTGCTTCAGGATTTCCTTTACGGGACTGCAGATGACTGTGGAGCTCCCACAGCCATTCCCACTCCTCCCTGGAGCTTTCTGAAACCCCTCTGTCTTTTAATAGTGGCCCAGCTCCCCAGTTCAGTGCCTCGTCTTTGTGTGGGCACCACAGAGTTCTCGATGGAAGGGAGATAATACTTCCTGAAGTGCTCATTTAGCCCAGCGGGAGGGAGGCAGCTTGAGCATCCACACGGGTTATTAAGCTGCACTGGAAAGAAAGAGCGAACTGCAGACTTGTATTACTTTATGTATTATCAGCATTTGTAAAGTACCTGTTGCCTTAGAAACGAGGAACAATGTATATAGCTTTGACTGGGCAAAATCACCCTCTGGTCAAGGAAATAAAAAATTCATGGCCTTTTCTCAGGAGCCACTCCTCCTGTGCTTAAGGAGGGGAGCTTAGAAGGCAGGAGAAACTTAGCTGGTTGTTATGATCATACAATCCGGGTTTCTGTTCATTCATTGCTTCTGGGAGCCCTGCGGAGCTGCTAACAAGCTGTGTGTATATTGAAAGCACGTAGGAATATGTTTGAGGCAGGGGGGACAGAGAGGCACACAGGCTCATGTAATCTAAAGTGTGTGCAACACATTTTGGTGCAGTGGGCTTGGGATTATCCTGCCCTCATTCCCAATGGATCCATGACTGGCTGAGGAGCACATTAGTGGTCCTTCTGCTGGCCTCATCACCCTGGGAACTGGATTGTTTCCACGTGAAAGGAGTGATATGCTCTACTGCTGGTGTGGTAACTACTAGTGTTTTCTTGACCTTACGTCCATGGGCTCAGCGTTTTACCATAAAATGGGAATAAATGTATTACCCCACCTAAAAAGCTACTGTAGATCTCACAGTACCAATTACTCTTCTAGCATGGGCTGAGTGAGTGGATGCATAGGATGCCACAAATGGACCCTTGTGCTGGACGCTGGTTGCTCAACACTGGCATGGTTTCTCCCACTGGGGTACAGCAGGGTTGCTCCATCTCTGGAGCAGGAGGCCTGGCCCAAGTATAGGGCCCTCTGGACTTTCAGATGCTTGACACTTGGTATTTCCTTTATGGAAAAAATAGTCGCTCTGTATAGATAGTATAACAAGATAAACATTGCGTTCAGCATGACAACCAAGAAAAATACTGCAAGGTCAACTTAAAGGCTGAGATAGGTTCAGAAGACAATGCTGACTTTGTGTCAAAATCAGGGGAGACTCATTGCACGGGTCCTGGCAGTTGCTGGAGATAAATCAGCACTTTCTATCGCTCATGAGTCAGCTAGCATGGACTTGTTCCTTTTATTTATTCTGTATGTTGGCTAATGATAATATAGTTGTTGTTCTTACACCTGTTTGCAAAAGGGAAGGAACTGATGACAAAATTTTAGTGTCTCTCCATGATGCAGATGGGTCAGGGTTTTTTTGTTTGTGTTTTTTTTGTTGTTTTGTGGTTTTTTTGCTACTTAGTAAAGTACATCTGATCTCACAAATCTGAGCTGTAGCTCAAGATATATATAGGCAATTCAGAGCCTTACTTTATCATCCTTTAGAACGTGATAAAGCAAGCCATAAAAATCTTCACCAGGGTGAAATAAGAGGTGAGAGTCTGATAGTTGTAAAGCAGGCAGCCAGCTAAGATGAATCCAATTATTCGTGGCACTGCAGGTTTTTGCTGCAGGAGCACATCACACGTGGTAGCCAGCAGCACAAAACTTACTTCACTTTGACTTGACACTTGTTTTCACAGTTGATATACAAACAATAAAAATTCATCATTTATAACTGTTCTGCCCTCCTATAACCCTCTTTTTTCGTTACATCTGAAGAGATTTATCTTCGCCTTCTATCAGCCACCGCAGTGGTTGCTGCCACTATTACTTTGACTATAATTTGAATTGCCTATTTATGCTGCACTGATCTTCCGTCTGACACTGGGAGATTTAACAGTGGAGTTAAGCTCCAGAGTCGATGTTAACAGGTCTTTATTTGGGACTATTTAATTTAATAGACTCTCATAGCTACTAGGGGTGATTTACAAAACTGACCTTCACTGGCTGTCTGAATAACCAGAAAATCAGTAAATACATTTTTTTTTTCACCAAGTAATGGATCTTGATTGGGAATCACCTTGGCTCTGAAGTCGTGGCCACAGTTTTTCCTGTCCCAAAGCATTACTGCTCTCTTAACCAGATAATCTATTGCCCTGTGAAGGGTAAAATAAAACCAAACTTCTTGTTCAATACGCTTTGTGTCAGCAGAGATGGAAGTAGCTGATTACTAGCAGTGCAGAACCTCTTCCCATGTCTAGCTGAGCTGACAGTGTAGTTTTAAATGTCCCAAATAATAGGAGTCTGGGCCAAACGCTGTAAAGGATATGGTATGGAACAGCTAGGCTTTGATGGAACGGTGGCTGACTAACCTAACAGACATACCTCGGCTTTAACAACCCTGCTACCATGTGCAGTGTGTAGCGTGGCTTTGAGTTCGGTATGAACGTTTCTAGGTTTCTGCTTTAAAAAGTAAAGGAAAAAAATATTGCCTTGATATTCTGTTCTGGCAGACAATGTGCCATCGGGACCATGTTCCCCAGTGAAAATGCCATAGACACGATCTGTCCGCTCCTACTCATCACATTTCTTTCCGTGCCACTGACTGGCAGGGCACTTCCATCTGTACACAAAATTCAGGCTGCTGGCTGCAGTGGTATTTGCAAAGGTGAAATCATGCAGCTGTTAGAGAAGCTTGCTTGCTCCCGATCAGTAAAAGTCGATGAGCATTTTACAGATGATGGGTTTGGGCAGTAGCTCTGAAGTGACTCCACTCTGCTTCCTTTCGCCCTGTGATTTGACTGCTGCAGATGCTGTACGCACTTCACAGTAAATGGTATAATAAAGGGTTATTGAGTGATCAAGTGTGTTAAGAAGTGCTATCCACAAATCAGTATAAAATATTCCAGGTTATTATAAGACCCTATTGCAAGAAAATTGAAGGTTTTTGCATCAGTTGATTAGCCAGTTATGAAAGCGTGCCTCTTATTAAACTTTCATATGACATATTAAATGTACAGCTGTAAATGAAAGGTGACTAGGCTATTTATTGCAAAACAAATGGATTGAGATGGTAAAAAGGGGTTGAGCTTTTCTGTGGGGAGGCTGCCAAGAGGAACAGGAAGAACAGTCCCAAAAATGAGAATGCCACAATGTGCTTTTACTCCAAAACAGAGTCCTGAATTTGCCCTGTTAGAAAAATCTATTGCGGGGACTTGAGTGAAGTATTATCTAACCATCTGAGACACAGCCCTATAATTCATGGGTCATTGACACAGCAGAGAAGATCAGTTCTGTCTATTGTAGCAGCAGAGGGACTCTTAATCCATGGATTATTAACGTGGAAAATTGAAGGGGCTGTTACAGGCTTGTGGTTTATTAGACTATTGTGGATTTAGGGAGCTTTAATTTGAAGATTACGGACACAATGGACTGCAACAGATCCCTTGACAATGTCAGTGGCAAGGCTTTTGTACAGAAGAAAGCTTCTGCCTGAATTCTGGCCTTCCCCATCCCACAGAATACTGCTTAGAGAAACACTTACGGGGCTGTAATCACCTTTGAAACTCATTTGATCAAAGCAACTCAGAAACCCACTTTTCTGAAGATAACGTTCCCTGAGCTCTCCAGTCTGGAAATTATTTTGTTCTAGCAAGGCTTTTCTTGATAGCACTTGATTTGCGCCCACTATTGCTGTTTCTTCTTGCAAAATTTGATGCTGTACATCGCTAGGTCCATGAGATGTTTTGCCATACTAGCGAGCTGAATGTATGTCACGTGTTAGAGGAGGATCAAGGAGTGAAACCTTGGACTTCCAGTACTAACAGCTTTAAGAAACTCTCTCCTGCCCCCTGATCACTGTCTCTAAGGAACAGAGTGAGCTTATCTCTGTTTCCCATCCACCTTGAAGGACTAACAGAGATGTAAGGATTTTTTGGGCATGGAGAGGTGCAGTGATGCTTGAACCATAGTTCAAAAGACACCGAGCTGCTCTGAAAGCCTGTCAAGAAGAATTTCTCCTCTGCCCAAGCATCTTTCAGACTGCATGTTCTCCTTTTATCCTCTTCTACTTCAGAAGCAGAGGAAGGAACCAGAAATCACTACAGAAAACACTGCAGTGAGAGTGATAGCACTGGGGTAAGCTTTGTAACCTCAATGGTATTTGAGAATGGAAGTGGTTTGTCTCTGGAGGGTGTGAGTCTGTCACTGGCGGTGTCTGAGAGCAGGTCTGCTGGGAAGGTCTCAGCAGCAACATGCTCCATTGCAGAGCAGAGGCATGAACAGGACAACCTTCCCACTTGATCCTCTGGTTTATGTTTGCATTAAAAGAGCAGGGAGCTGGGAACAGAACTAACATAAAGTGGCTGGTTGGATCAAGGGTCTTGATGTATCTTCTGTGCACATGCTCGGCTCGTGGTGTCTGTGCTTGCACAGCTGGATTTGCAGCCCTTGCATGAATGTCTGCAGCTATGGGTGGACTGAGAGGAGCAGGGAACAAAGCCAAGATGCCATCTGGCTCTGGCATTGTTTGGTTTATTGTGCTGTTGTCTAGAAAAGCACGATTCGGTTGTGGAGCTCCTTGCCGCTGAAAGTTGAGGAAGCCAAAGCATGAATGGGATCAAAGGGAACTACACAAATTCATGGGAAGTGGCTCATGAATGGCTTTTGAATGATGGTTCAGATACAACCTTGGGACCAAGATTTCTTGAAATTGGGAGGATGGTGGGAGGAATAGCCATGCGTGTTCTCCTGTTTAGGTTCTTTCCCTAAGCTGGATACTGCCAATTGTTTCTACTGAATTTCATTTTAGGGCTAGACAAAACCTTTGAAAGTTTTGCCAATAGAGAAAGGACTAAAGGAAGAAGAAAACTATACAAAATAAACTATAGGGTATGTGAACTGGGGAAGGGGAAGAGAAAGGAAGCAGGCAGCACTCAGGCCAAGAGAGGCGCAGAGAGATGAACTTGAATATTCCCGTTTCTATCCCACTGGTGTTGGGCAAGGAGTCACAGGCACTATGTGATGGAGTTCACAGCATGAGGACAGGCTTAAGTCAGCAAAGCTCTGTTTCACCTATTTGTTTCTGCTTTGCAAGAAGGAGAAGCTGGAGGAGAAAGTATGTGTAGGACTTTAGAGACTGGCTCAAGAGAGTTTCTAGGAGCAGCCTTGGGCACTAGGACAGCCTCTGACGTTCCAATGCATACCAAAGGCTTGGTTTCGACGCAAAATTCCAGCAGTCGTGCAAAGCCTTGATTAAATCATTGTACAATTGGTTGAGCTATTTTACTAGCTTGAGTGACTATTTTAATTGTGGGGAAAAAAAAAAAAGATATATTTGCTTGAAATAAACTTCCATTTCTCAACTGTGCTTATGTTACACAGCTTGGTTTATATTTAAATAGAAAATGTTTAATACTCAGCCTGGGAGTAGTTGTTTAGCACACAAGTAACTGTTTCTTCAATATTAATTTCCACTTCAAGTATTTACTTTTTCTTGCCTTCCTTCTCTTGCTCTCTTCCATTTCTTCCCCCAACACAATCTACTTCTATTTCTCAGGGAATATATGTGGTTTAGAGTAATGCAAAACAAATGATGAATTGAGTGTATTTGCAATGGCCTTTGAAAACTGTCCCAGTGTCCAAAGACTGCTCAGTTTTATTTCTTTAAGTGTTCTGTGCTTACTGCTGCAACATGTCATCTACACAGCCAGGAAGTTGTACAAGATATACATGATTCCAGCCAACAGGATAAAATCCAAGTGATCTTTTGGCCAGCTTTTGAAATTAATAGAATTTGTGACCCAGAACTCCAGGAACGAATATTAACTAGTGGTCAGACACAGATGGTCCATATGAAGTTTTCTGTGTAACTTCTAATTTGACATGTGAAACTTTTTATATAATTTTAAATTATACTGGGATTTTAAGTACTATGCTACTTAAGGAAACACATATTGTTGCAAAGGAACAAGAACCTTTTGAGAAGGGCTTGTTTTCAGAAGATAGCTAGGCTTAAGCAGCTTTCTGAATTCGTGTAGTGCAGTTGATTGTGTTACTATTCTGGCCTAACCTGTGGATGTACCAGCAGTGAGGTATTCTGAAACTGCAGATTGTAAAATCTGCTCAATTTGAAGATGTCCTACAAACTTGAAGGTTTTGATGTTTGCGCTTGTGAAGGTAGAACATGCTTCTGTAAACTCCGATCTGTAGTCAGGCATCGAGGTGTTCAACACGAAGCTAGGAATGTGGGCCAGGGATTTTGCTGGCAATGGTGCAGCAGCAATACCAGTAAGTGAACTTTTGCGTATGGCCTACTCTAAAGGGTGGGGGAAGGCTTATATCACAGTGTGCCTGAGCCCCCTCTGGCCAACTTCACTGAGCATGTGTATCTTCTGCTCAAGCCAAAGATGCCTAATCCTTGGCAAGCACTGTACATGTAACCCCATGAAACAGGAGCACACTTTTTTATGGTGATGCACTGGACACCTGCAATGAGTTCTGAAAACTTTATTACTCTGAGGCACAACTCTAAAGCAGTGGGAATCTCTCCTCTGACTTCAGACGTCTCCCTCAAATGTGCAAGAAAATGTTTGTCTTAATATTAGCAGCAGTTTTCAGGTTACAAAATAGCCGAAGATCAGAACTTCATTTTCTTTTCAGCATGGTGCTGAATAAACAATAGCTGAATAACTTTTATTTAGTATTTGCAGTCATTGATTATACTCCCTCAAGATATTCTCACAATTGCTTATTTTTCCAATTCTGACTAATGAAGTGGTTGAAGTTGGTAAATAGCTGGAGTGAAAGGGATATGGAAGGTAAACATACTATCAAATTGAGATAGGTGAGGTGTTCTCCTGGTAAGTATATGAAGGAAGGAAAGACACTGAGTTCCTGGAGCTCTGGACATCACCTTTCCTGCGAGAGGATTGTGAAATAATGCATATTTTCGCATTTGGTTGCTAACATTACGAGCAGAGTTACCTCCTAGTTGCACGTTTTTTACCAGCAGAAGCTTTCCTACTGAAGTCTAGGAAGTGGCATGGTCCTGTTTGACACTCACCTTCAGAGGGGATACCTGGGGCTGTTTGTTGGACCAAGACTCCCACAGGGAGTCCCTAGTAGGGACTTCCCTTGCCGTTGCCTTATATGACACTGAAACTTGTCCCCAAGGGTGCAGAGGAATAATGCTGCCTCGACAACTTCACCAAATTACTCCTACTCAGGCTACTGCTCTCCTCTGTCTCATGGCTTTTCTGTACAGCACAGATGGAGAGTCATCAGGAGACTGCTGACACTAATTTAGAGCAAGACTAGTCATTTTTTCCTCCTCAGTTTGGCCAAGATGATCATCTCTCCTGTGCAGAGCCAAGGTGGGAATTTCTTCTTTCTTCACTTGATCAAAGCAATCTAATTGTATCTTTTTGGAGCTTTACATATTAGCATCACATAACATCTCTTTTCACTTAACTGCTCCTGCCATTCATTATCCATCCAAATGGGACCTGGCAGTGCTTTCTGTATTCAGATTTTTTTGGATCGGTAGTTATATCTGGTTTTGGTCCAGGAAATGTCAGCTTTCATCTGTCCTCTCCCTCACACAGAGCTTTTCTTTTTCAACTAAAATTTTTGTTTAAATGTTTGAACTTTTATTTAAGTGGAAAACCAGTGCATCCTCTATTCATGTCAAATTTCGTTAGATTGCATTTCTCTGACTTTTCTTGCTGTCTTATGGCTCAGCAGATAGCGTATTAATGGCCAGTAAGAAAACCCAAATCAATGTATCCTGAGGAGAAAATGGACTATGTCTGGATTTCTTGATGGTCCTTCTTTTGGAAATATGACTCAGAAAACTGTTAGGACTGTGATGGAATAAATACAGCTGCTTCTTTGCATGTGCTACATCCACAAGGAAAGATCCTCCATGGTCACTTGTCTTGTATCAAAAGTTGTTGGCATTTCCTACAAGAACATTAAGTTCTGTGTTTATTAGTTCAATAAATGGCTGTCACTTAATGCTCCAACCAGTCCTCCTGGCAATTACAGTCAGCAAGGTTCCCATCAGTGATGGTTTGTGAACTTGCTTCAGTAACTTCCCGTGAATCATCTGTAGAGTTGACACAGCTGAAGCAGACGAGTCAAACTACAGCAACATATTTTTGTTGGTATTTTTTTAAGTCTGGTTTCCTAAAGAGAAGATTCCACTATCCCACTGTAAGTCAGACTGTACAGCTGAATATGCTGCTAAGATTCATCCAGGTTGGACAGATGGCTAGATGTGTCAGCAGTAGCAAGATAAGCAGCCGAGGAAAGGAGAGATTAAATTCATGCCCCCCAATCAGGAACAAAAGTTGCCCTGTAATCTCATGTAAATCTCCACATCCCATAAACTACTCATAGGCAAAGTATTCCCGCTATAGGAGATGTTCTGATTTGATTTTGTGTGTTGCTACCCAGAGACCGGCCCAACCCTGAGCCAGGGAGCCAAAGGAAACAAGGCTTTGAGCTTCTGTTGCTTATAAATTGTCTTCTTGTTAAACTCTTTGCGAACTCCACCATCAGATCCACAATCAGCTTTTGGTTTTTTGTTTTAAATATATAAAGATGTTTTTTCCATTAAATATTGTGCAACTATCCTGAGAGGTACATTTCCAGTACTTTCTTTACTAATGATTCTTGAGCGCAGAAGGAAAATGGAACCTGAGGGCACAGAGCACGCTTTCTTGTATTAGATAAGATGACAACTTGAGAGCATCTCTGCTGTGGGCCAGAGGCTTGTGTAAGGTAGAAATGCAAACAGACCAGATTCGTGCGACATGGTACAATGTCTTTATGATCCCAGCACTCTCTGGGATGTTGACATTTGGACCATAATAGTCCTCTGATGAATGTTGATACACCGGTGAGGTTTTGTCAGACATCCGGCCTTTTGCATGGCAAGGAACAGTGGCTGTTTCTCAGCTGTATTGTTTTGGTAGACCCTCATGACCAACTGCATAGGCTCTCATTGCTGAGAAAAGGTGTTGGAGCTGAACTCCACTTTCAGGTGCGAAGCTCTCCAAGTCTGCACAAGCATTTGTTGTCAAGTGTAAAAGAAGGAAAGCAGTGTGTTGGATGCAGCGATGCCGTATTGGCTCTAGGTAGCGTTGCCTGATGTAAGGACAACAGCTCTGATGATAAATATTTCGTAGGTCATTCATGTCTGGTAAAGGTGAGAAGCAATACGTGCATTTTCTTTCCTCTGTCTCCTTTTTTCAGCTGACTTGTTTGTTGGAGCACCTCGCTCTCCTGATCCTTCCTGATAGAGGAGGAAATTACTGGGTTTGCCATTTTCTAAATAGGAGGAGATGAGGCAAGGAAAACTACATCTGTTAAAGCAAATTAGGAGAGAAAGAGGGACACAGAGCAATTCTCAAAATTCTCCCCAGATGTCCAGCTCCCCTTGGCACCAGCCATTAAAGAAATTCCAATAAGTTTTCTATCTGCATCTTTGCAAAGATAAATCCCCCTGAATATCTGACACTAAATCATCTACCCATGGTTACAGAAGGAATTCCAAGTATCACAGGGAACTGATCCTTCTTCAGCAACAAAAATGGTGTTTAACTGCTTTTCCATCTCACGTTGTGCATTCAGGACTTTGCCAGCTTGGACTGGGCTCATTTCAGCTGCCAAATTCTTTGTTGGGGGGAAACTTCCAACCTACTTTGCATCAGGAATAAGCGTGTATATATAAGTGTACGTGTGTGTATATACATATACACACTATGTATATTTTTTTATATGTGTGTGTAGAAAATATGTTTACAATATCAAGAAAATAAGAAATGAGAGCTTCCAAAATTCCTAATTCTCCACCAGAGAAGAATCATGCCTATTGCTAGTGGCTCATGATAACATTTGAAGTGCAAGTGCTAGGTTGCACTGCTTCACTCCTAAAACTTAAAGGTGACAAAAGAACACTAGTAAACTCTTGAGTACTTTTTGCTTTAACTTGTTTAATTTTTCCAGTAAGCTCCTTCCCACCAGCAGCTTGGCTGGGACTGCTTACTTAAATTTATTTTGCTTAAAACAGGAACTGAGCCTTAAAACCATTTTTAATAAACAGTTTATTTTTTACTGTGAAGCATCCAATGTAATTAATAAATTATTGTCCATTTACTTAAAGACACTCACCTTTTCAGCTATTTTGCTAATCAGCTTAATCTAAAGCAAATAAATTCAATAGATGCTTTGCCAGTAATGTCAGGGACTTTGGTGCAGGCACAAGCACTCTCAGGGCTCCTTCCCTTGTCTCCCATGGTGTTTCTAGGTTCTGTTGGAGCTGATTGAGACATGCTTGAACTTTTGGGATCTCTGCCTCTTGACCAACAGGTTGTCCAAGGTGTGGTCTGCCATGCCTGGCCAACAGAATGAGCCCACACCTCATCTTTATTTTTTTTTTCTTATTCTCCTTGAATTCTAAAGTGGACCCATGAAAAATTAAAGCAACTTCACCACAGCTATCCTAGAGGAGGAAGTCTGCCATTGATGTAGCTGGCAACATGCTCGATGACCCTTCAAGTTAACCCATATACAGGATCATTTCCTGTGAAACGAAGTGGGATGTTTTAAGAAGCTGGTTGGAGAGAGGACCCTATGACTATTATCCATAGCAAAAAGGAAAAAAAAATTAAAATCTTATTTTCAGTCCTTTCTACAGCTGGCTCTGTGGGAGCCTCCTGAGTTCAGGAGTAATGAAATGAGATCATGGGAGATAATTCTACTGAGTGCTATGAAATACCAATACAAAGATACCACCTTGACTCCAAAACTCACCCATGAAGTTTGTTAGAGAGGCTTCAGGTGAATATGAGATGGGAAACAGAAGATAAATGTAGCTGGAAATGTCTGCATTGGTAAAATTCTCCCCACTTTCAAAGTGACCTGCAAAAGTGGCTTCATCTTTGTTTATAGACATGTGCCAGAGACACGCTTTTCTTTTCTGCATCTCATCTTTAATTGACTTCTATTCCCAGTCCTTGTATGCTCCAGTTGCATCTCTGATGTGATTCAAACAGAAGTAGAAGAGAGGCTGTGATGTCTGCAGAGGGGAGAAACCAAGACATGTCATAATAACAGGTAGCTAGGTATTGTTCTGAAATAATGCAGAATATGACCAGCCAGCTCTCTGTGATCTGCTCTAACTTTGTCAGGCCCCAGAAAGCTGCTTTGATCCTCAGTGCTTATGTGTGCATGGCAGACAGAAAAGGGATGAAATGCTTGTTCTGAAATGTTTTTTCAAGCAATTTAGCCATCTCTGTTGATCACAGAATCATAGGATCACTATGATTGGAAAGGACCTCCAGGATCATCTAGTCCAACCTTCCTCCCAGCATCCCTAATCGCTAGACCATAGCCTGAAGTGCCACATCTACTTGTCTCTTAAACACCTCCAAGCATGGTGACTCCACCACCTCCCTGGGCAGCCTGTTCCAGTGCCTGACCACTCTCAGTAAAGAATTCCTTCCTAATATCCAATCTAAACCTCCCCTGGCACAACTTGAGGCCATTTCCTCTCGTCCTATCATTAGTAGTGTGGGAAAAGAGACCAGCACCAGCCTCGCTACAACCTCCTTTTAGGTAGTCGTAGAGAGCAATGAGGTCTTCTCTCAACCTCCTCTTCTCCAGACTAAACAACCCCAGTTCCCTCAGCCTCTCTTCATAAAGCATGTTTTCTAGACCTCTCACCAGCCTCGTTGCCCTTCTCTGTGCCTGCTCCAGCACCTCAATGTCCTTCTTATCCTGTGGTATAAGAAGTAACTGCACACTAGTGACTGTATCATCTGTACAGTGACATCATCACTGGTTTGCTGTTAGATAACACTTCTCAGAAAGAGAAATTTAATCTATTGGATTACTTTTCCAAGTAATTGTGGGAAAAGTACAAACTGGGAAGCTCTGCAAGGCCAGAATTTGTTTTCACTTATGATATCCTTTAAAACAAAGGTTAACCATCTGCTCAGACAACTCCTTGTAGGGCTAAGGTTCAAAACTGAAAGTAACAGCCCAGAAATAGTGTGTTAGTAGTACATGTGATTTGAAAGTTGTATAGCAAGCTGGGGACTATGATAAATCTAAATTGTTATGAGAATCTGTGAGGGCTTGGGTGCTGGCTTTTTTGAGTCAGCTTCTCACTTTTTGAATTTTGAGTGTTACTATTGCAGTTCAACGGTTTGTTTGTTTATTCTGTATGAACCCTGTACAAGAAAATCTTTTTTGATTGGAGAGAGCAGGGAGAGAAGGTTGACAGCAGTCTGGGAGGCTATCCGCGTCTTCTCTCCCCTCAGAGGTAGATGACTGAGAGGTGGAGCCATTTGGCCTGGTTTGGGATTTTTCCCCTCGGCAGCCCAGTCCAGGGGCCGTTCCCATGAGACGGGGCCACTAACAAGAGTTTCAAACACTACTTTGGGACCCAGGGACTTGCTTTACCGAATGGCCCCTTCACACACTGCAGCAAAACCAAAGCTGGTACCACTGGACTGAATTGAGTCCTGCGTTTGTGGATTTAACCTCATTTTCTGCTACAGGCCTCCTGGTATGTAAGAAGGCAAATTCAAGCATGCCACTGTGTTCACTGAGGCAGCAAACTTCAGGGGTGGGGGGGGGGGGGGGGAGTTCCCGGNGGGGGGGGGGGAGAAAATTCCCGTCGTTCTGCAGTTCATGGTGTTCTTCTAAACTATTTATAAATAGGTCTACTGTAGCCAGTGTTTGCATTTGGACAGCCTCACTGTTCTCATTTTCAAGGCTTTTCTCAGATCTGAAAGTAAAGGTCGGCTTGACTCCCCTCATTTGAAATAAAGAGGGGAAGGAAGTTAACCCTGTAGGCCAGTGGCTCGAACACCAAAGATTCCTGTAATTCCCAGGAATAAGAGCGAGTCCTCCCCTCCTGTGCAGCTCTGAGCCCGCTCACCCTTTTGCTCCGTTTTCATTTCCCTGCCCTCTTCATTAGCTGATGACAGTTCCAACTTCCTGCACCCTTTTAAAGAGATCCCTCTGCACATCATCTGGGATTCATGAAAGGCAGAGATGTGGTAAGCAGCACAAATCACACACTTCTGGCCCACACTTGCCAGAAGCCCTGGATAAGTTTTCAGCTGAGTTTATACTTCACCGCCCTCCACTCTACAGAGGAATAATATATGGCTTCATTTTCTCCAGAAATAAAACTTGCACCAAAACCGAAAAATCTATTTTGTGAAGGATTATTTTTTTGGCTAATTGAGAGGTGTTTGGAGATGGCAGGCATCCGATCTCCTCTTAAGCCTTAAATTGCAGTAAATCCTGTATGTATTTACTTTTTTACTTCAACCAAATAGGCCATTATCCTGCCTTTGAATTAACACTTTCAATGCTTGCCTTAGTGGATTGTTGCATGCCAAAGACATTAATATCTACCATCACTGGGCAAGGAACAGCACAGAGCCACGGGTCCCTGTATGCAGCAGCTAAAACACGAAATAGGATTACGTGGCTCATGAGACACAGAGAATCAGAACCAGCCTGTTAAGCAGTCTTTAAGTTGTACTACATGTATGTGACAATCACTTTGCTTCTGCATGGGGCAATTGAAGGACTGGTAAAGCACAGCCTGAGATAGTGCCTTGTGTGTATGGGCACAGAATGCGATGCCTCATCCTCTTCCTCCTGTTGGCATTCAAAAGCTGGGAGTAAGAAAGGTCTTGGTTGATATTTTCTTGAGGTCCCAACCTATATCTAAGTGAAGAGAACATGGCTTTGAATAAGGATGTGCAACAATTCACTTCTGAAATGGAAAACACATTTTTCTTTGTGTTAAATAAGAGCATCTTACTCTCCTGTATCCACGGGGCTTGACTATCAGCCTTCTTCAGAATAGATTATCTTTGACTCAAACGGTACATTTGACTTTGAGCTAATAATAAATAGAGGTTTCTAGATGTTCTGAATGTGGGGAATGTATGTGGAAGGTTAGTATATCGTGAATCTAAATAAAGAAGACTGAGAAGACTAAATGTTGTTTTCTTGCCTGTTTAAGACTCCAGGATTGAGAGTTTATATAAAAGAAGGTGTATTTTCCCGAGACAGTGGTTTTATTTCTGCTATTACTAACACAGCGTCACAAAGACCCAAAAGGTCTCTATAAACTCTCTTGCTGACTGAGCGATGAATTACGGCCAAGATGAACTTCTCCCAGTAAATCCCAATTACTGAGACAAGGCACTTGCCTTCAAAGAGGTGTCCTGAGCAGTAAGGCTAGAGGTGGTCTGATCAATAACAGAACTGCTTCATATGTATTTACTGATGTATGGGTTTTTTCACCCACGGATAATATGTGCTGGTCTAATTTCTTTTAGCACAGAAGTACTAAAAGATGAATCGCCGCTTTTCTCCTTGGACACGTTCAGCTGCGCCTTTTTCTAAACTTCCCACAGGCTGAGGGATGGTTTCTGTGCAGGCAGTAACTGTTATCCTGGCAAATAAGTGTTCACCCTCTGTTTAGAAATGTGATTTTCTTCCCTTATTTGTTGTAGGAAAAACTGCATGACATTCCTGCTACAGAATTCTTTTTCTAGTTTTTCTGTGTTCTGCACTCCCGCAACCCCTGTAATTATCTTTGGCACAGCAATTATTATTGTACCAGCTGTAATTCTTGCAATAGGTGATGTTAATGAAATGTTGTGAGGTGTCTTGTGAAATTCCAGCACTGGTGAGTACAGACCCCACCATTCATTTTATTATGGACGTTTGCTAATTTGTTTGGGTATGCACATGAAGGCTTTGATGTGATTTACCTCACATGCTATAGCAAAGTGAATTACCAAAACTATTTACCTTTGAACTATAATCTTTTATCAAGAAAAGTCCAGTTAATGGCAGGTGTTTAGGGATGAATTTCTGCAGTGTGTTTTCATTTGCGTATTTCAACAACAGTTTTAATTATTACAAAATAATTTCTTTTAATATATTGTCATTTCAAATTTAATTTTTTGTAGATCTAGTTCACTTAGAGATTAGTCATATATACATTTGTGGAGACCTTAAAAGTTGAATTTGCTTTTATATTTCTTCCATTTACATTGATTAAATGTCATACACTAAATAATTCCTATATCCATTAACATATGATTTGCCCACTAGTAATTACTTTGTCATGCTTACTTCCTCAGGCTATTTTCAACTTCAAGTTACTGTTAATCCATGACCCTAGTGCTTTGGTCTCCAGGTCTGAATTATATAAGTGTTATGGAACAAGGATTGAAATGAACTGTTCTTGGCTTTATTGGACAATTACAGTCAGCTGATTGGCGTTTCTATTTCCACTAACTAAAATAATAGAGTAAATTTAATTCTCTTGTGAAAGGATAATAAGAATATCTTTTTTCAAGTGTGGCAAGGCCAAATAAGAAATATTGTAAGGGGAAAGTGATAATGGAGGAAAATGGAAGTGATCTGCTTTTCTGGGTGTTCAGGATTGCTGCCAAGTGGACACAAAAATGACTGAAGCAGGAATGTAGCCTGTGCTCTGCAGTGGCCACTGCAATGGTAATTGAATAAAATCTTCTGAGGGACAAAAAAACAGGCACTTTGGTCATGGAGCTGAAATGGCAAAATAGGTGCCTGTAAAGGATCTTTTTGTAGTGTCTCCTGAAACTCTTTCTCCTTCCACGAGACTACCACAAAAGCAGAACACCTGTTGAATGTCAGGTTTCCTTTTGGATGCAAGAGCATAGCATCGTATAGCGTGGTCATGTCTCCAGCAGGCTGGGAGGCTGGCTATTGCTCCTGTTCCAGGCAAGCCGTCTGACTCTCGTTTGAAATGCTATCTCTAAGCTGCTTTTGTTCAATTGCTTACTTTCATGAAAGGTTATAATCAAAAGGCCAGACTTCTGGAAGAGTTTGGCTCTCTTGCATGATGCTAGTTTCCAAGCAGCAAGTAAATAAGGGGTCACATTTTCCAAAGAGAGTACTGCCCCACTGCTGGTGCTGTAAAAAATCTGCTTTGCAGCTCCATGACTGTATTTAGGGGGAAACATTGCTGACAGGCTGAGTCAGTGGCCCAAATTCTCCTCCCTTTATCCATATAACCACATGAAAGCTTGTGCCTCCTATCCACAGAGTGTGCATGAATAATTTGCTTGGCATGGGACTGGAGCTAGCTAGCACAATAACTATGCTTTTGTAGGCTCCATATGTCCCTTGCTTTGCAGCTTTTCAAACGATACAAAATTCTGGTAATGTGACCAAAATGAGAAAAGCCTGGGCAATAACTTCAGAAGCAATTGGGAGTGACCTAAAGCTCATGAAAGGACTCTTGCCTTCAGTGGTGTTGACCCAAGACCATGAGACTGAAAAGTTACATCCAGACCTTACGGAGATCCTGGAATGACCCCTGCAGTCTGCAAAGAAATTGGGTTTTTAATTATAGCACAGGAGTCCTAATTTCCAAACACTTCAGAGGCATCGGACTCTAACTGTACTTCTTGAAATATGCTCAAGAATGCACACACATTGCCTGTCCCTCTGCTCCCCTCTGCACTGAATATTTTCGGTGTAGGAGAGTTCAGTAACGGAAGCGTAAACCTTCTGTTTACGTCCGTAAACAAGATAAGGTACAAATTGCTGCAATGCAAACTTCCTTGCTCTGGACTTCCACTGACCTCAGCTATAAATGACAAGGAACCTCCCTTCTCACAGTTGCAGGAGACCCCAGTTTCAACCAGCAAATGTGCTTGCAAAATCTTACGTGTGAAGTTTTCCAGCAGCCGTGTTACTCGTACACTGCTTGGGGGGCTCATGGCCATGGCATGAGGGCCAGACACTGCTGCACTCGTGCTTTCAGGGCACTCTGGACATCTCTAACTGCAGGGTGAAACTGGTTGCATTTGCACGTATTTGCTGAAGTCAAGAAATGCGCTTTTGCCGAAGGGGTCGGATAGAGAAGTACACGCTCATACTACATTTCAGACTGACAACAGACTTCTATGTCACTGTATTGCACGCTCATGTCTTCTCCTGGAAGCTCTCTGCTGGGTCAAATAAACTGGTTGCAAAATATCTAAGATTCTGCCAAGTAAGCATAAGTATAATTAGATTAAAAACCTACTCACACATTGTCTTATTTTTATGGATTTCAATGAATGAAGAAAGAAAAAAGATCTGTCAATAAGGCAAGAGCTGGTTTCTGGGCACGGTAACCTGAGTCCTTGGTGACCTGGGCAGATGACACGTGGCCTGAAGGAAGGACACAGGGAGAGGACTGGGTCATGAGAAAGGGCTAGGGAATGGGGCAGAAAAGCGAAAGGGACTTCTGTCCTTGACAGCTGTAATTATAGCTCCACACACTGAGATATCTCACAGCTCTTGTTGTTAAAAGCTCATGGCCATTGGCATCCTACTGCGGCTGCACATGCATGCCGTTGAGACTATGGTGAGGGCTTTTTAATCAGAATTTGTTAATCTGGGATTTCCACAGCCATGTCTGTTTTGGGTGCTCAGTGGAAGCTAAACTCTCATGTTTGGCATCACTGTCAGACCGTAGGGCAGTGCAAGTTTGAGCTTTTCAACACCACCACTGTATTTGCAGAAGGGCAAGAGTTACAATGATTTTTATATCTCCCCAGGCAGGACTTGGGTCCCTCTCCTCCTGGAGCAGCTCAGCAGAGGGGCACAAGGACATCACCTCTGGTGTCGGTCACCCGGTGGCAGATCCCCAGAAGACAGACTGTTGCTCAGGTACGGCACTGCTGTAAGCTTACCTTATTCTTACCCTGTTGCTGTTGAACGGTCACCATCAGTGTGTCCTGGGGATGACATGAATTTGCTCTAACAGGCCAGTAGTTCCTACGTGTTTAAGCAAAGCAAAAGCTGCTTTTTTGTTCCTTGTGCTGTACGGTGCGTTGCAGGAGAGTGGCTCAGGGACAGCAAGAGAAAAGGGCCGTGGAGACAGTTCTTGGTCAGAGCTGTGAGAACTCTGCCAAAGCATCAGAGAGATGGTGATGCTGAATCCCTCCTGATGCTCTCGGTAGAAGCATGTCAGATCTTGAAAACTGCTAACTGCCAACCCAGAGGCCTATTTTCTATTCATAGCAGTGTTCAAAATCTTTTATGCAGTCAATAAGATACTGCTGCTGTAAACCAGATGGTTTTATATATACATAACTAGGGCTACAAAGTTATATTCTGACTGTTAGAGGAGTTAACAGAATCAAACAGGATAAGCATGTGTTTGTGTTAACGAGCCCAGTACTACACATCTGTTAGTGGGAGGGTGCCCTTCTGGCTCTCGGGGTGCTGGGAGATGCCTGTATGGCTCACAAACTATGAGGGGTCTCGGATTCTCAACCATGGGCCAGCATGTCCCTGTCCCAGTGTTGCATAAACACAAACTTTCACCTTGTTGATAGATGAAATGGCTCAGATTTGGACAGTTCTCTCTTTTGCATATGGGCTTTGAGCCGTGGGCCGGAACCTGCTATGAAAACAGTATAGAGACACAATGCCGCTGCTCTGCATGAATTTGCCCTCCCCCTGTACCAAATGCTACTCTTAGTTAGCTGACTAGCATGGAGTAACGTATTAACTGAGTGCGATAAGGCAGGACAACTCTGATACCAGCTCCATTTTCAGTCCTGTGTTTGTTCTGCACTTTGCACAAAGGGATCTTGGTCCCTCAGTAGGCCCTGTCATGTCAAAACAATGCCAGTTAAGTCAACAAATCCATTCATGTTACAGTCATTTCCAAGTCATGTTTCCTCCCTTTAAAAATTCTGAATGAAAGTGTTAAGGATATTTAAGAATTAAGCTGATAAAACATGGGTAGAAAACATGGAAACAGCTGGCTTACAAACATGAGCTCGATTCCCATTTACCAGCTTTTAATAATGTTACTCATATTCTAGTACATTCAGAAAGTAAGAAAGCCTAAAGAAAGGCATGGATATCCCAACATACATGCATTGTAGGACAGGGAATTACCTCCTTAGCAGAGCTTCCCTATCTCCAGGCCTACCTGAGATGCTGCCCACATGCACATTTCCTCAGGTCTGCCATGCGTCTGCAGGTGACTAGGAGCTCTGGTGAGGCTGTGGTTATCAGGAAGGCCCAAATGATCCAAATCCCCTAAATAGGTGTGGGTAGCACTTCCGGCTTGGAAAGAAATGTCGTGCCCTTAAATTGGGTACATGGGAGCTCTGTTCCTGGTGTCATCAAATTCAGCCCCTGATGCTGTAGGTGATAGTGCTGTAATTCTTATTGCAAGCTGATGGCACTTTGTTTTAGAAGTACGTAAGGTGTATGAAAGTAACATGTAGATTATGATCAGGTTGCTAGCTAACTTTTTCAGCCATACTGCTTATTCCTACCGGCATCCTTATGGATCCTGTCCCAGCTCATCCCTCCTTGCAATCAAAAGACAAAGTAAGGCTTGGTTTACAAGTCTTGGAAATTTGAGGACTGATCCATGTTTTGGTGTGCGTAGAGTTGACAGAAATAACTGCTTACTGCATTGACTGAAAACAGATAAAAAAATAATACCTGCTTGTGCTGTGAATAATTCATCAGTGAAAGTGCTGCAGGATAGTATTTGGGGTGAAAACTGCATAGTGCTAGTATCCACAAGTCAGCCTGATACCTATAAAGTTAGAGGAAGGGATTTCTGCTGGGTGTTCTCTCTTGAGGGAAAAAAAAAAACAAATGGTCAGAAAAAACTCTCAACACTGTCTGCATTTAGAAACAGCCTATGTTTTAAGTAATTAAAACGAATGATCCTGACAAACATTCGCCTCCGAAGGAATAGCCTATTGTAAGCGTAAACTCTCAAGATCCAGGCGTACCAGCACAACTGTCTCCTAAAAATTCTTCTCAAGCCATCTGGTGCCTTATCTTTGTAGCCAAGCCGTACCATAACTTTAAAAGAGGATTGTTGCTAGCAGGCTTTAGTCTCAGGACTATAGATTCCCTTGGAAGTATCACAGCTAGCTCTGAAACCATCAGCCAGGCAGCCTTAGCTCTGTGAAAACTCCGCTTCTTTCTATCGTAACCCAAAACATCCAGCTGTGGCTCTTTGCGGAGAACCATGTGGTTTGCAGAGGGAATGAAGGAGTTACAGGGAGAAGCTGGAGACGCTGTGTACTTCCAAACAGGGATTTACACTCCATTAATTCTCACTACAGCGGCCCAGCCTGAGTGGCATGACATGAATGTGGTTACGAAGGCTGCAGCCAATTCACATCATTCCTGTAGCTCTCTTCGCACCTGCGAGGGGAACGTATGGATTCCAGGTTTGCTCCTACACAGCGTTTGCCATGAAAAAACGTATTTAGTGAGTGAGATGACTGGAAGGCATGGAGCTGATGGAAACCACTGGGAAGGAGAGAACAACTCTGTTTCAGCTCTGCAAATCATCCAGAGTTTGCTGTCCCTTGGTTGCATCCCACTACTTCTGAGCCTGCTTCTTAACATCAGTTAAAAATACTGAATTCTTACTATTAACTGCCCTACTTTGATTGCAGAAGCAGAGTTTGACAGGGAAATAAAGTAACAAAGCCAAGCCTGCAAGCACCTGACAGCAAAGCAATGCTCCAGGCACAAGCCGGAGGGAAGGATCCTGCGTTAGCTGTGCCCGGCTGCTCAGGCGGGGCGATGACCATCGTGAGAAACAGGCCATTGCAGAGTATGGCTGAAAATAGAACTTGCTCACTGCTCGCTCACCCGGGGCAAACACAACACAGTTGGGGAGAGACCAAATCCATTCTTACATTTTTGCCACACGTTTATATGCTGACTCTCAACTGCCTAAGCATCCCTGCTTGTGCTTTTAGAGGAAATGAGGAAACTAGGTGCAAGAGTGCTAGGAGCACGTGTAGGAAGAGAGCTCCTTCCTCAGCACATCCTCCACGCAGCAAGTTAGAGACTTCCTGAAAGTTGCATCTGCAGCATTGCATTTAAGCAGTGTCTCTTGCTCCTTCAGCACTGGGGAAGCAATCCCACATCACTGCTCTGGTCTGGGGCACCTTCTGGCTGTAGTAACAATGTGATGCCAGCGATTGTAGCAAGTGATGGAGCTACTGTTAGATATCTTCTTCCTCTCTGTGCTGAGAATCTTCAGCTACCTGGGCAGCCTTTTAAAACACTCTGGATTTTGGTGCTGCACCTTAGACAGCAGAGCTGTATTTCAGAGTTAGAGAGAAAAGTTTTTTTCAAGCTGTTGCATCTTGGTAATGAAATACTGGGTGTTATATATTTATTTGTTAGGTAGATATTAAGAACCATGATGTGATGCTGTAAAGTGGCTCCTGGAAATTTTAGAGGCACCTATTCTGTACTTCTCCCAAGTCAGTGGAAGATTTGTTGAATTTTGACAGGAGACATTTTAGGCCTAAAACATTACCATTTTTTTAATGGCTTTATAAGCAGTACAGACTTCCCACCAGTATACAAATACAACAGTATCACAAAGGCTTCTCCCAGGGAGATGTCTTTGCTTTTCACCGGCTACCTTGTGAGACTCCTAGGGAATCCAACCAGTTTAGGGAAAAAGAACTTGGTATCTGTAAAGCTGCTTAGCTTTATTCCTACTCTAATGGATATTTGTATTTTAGTGTCTCTGGAGACAGTCTACTATTTGGGGAAAGAATGAAAACAACCCTCCTAAAATAGAGTTTTACAGTTTAATGATCCCTGCACTGAAATATTACATTGTATGGTTACGGTGCACGCAGGCTTCAGTTGGGGGGCGTAGAACTGATCACGAGGTCAGAGCAGCTCCACAATTCCGTGTCCATTGCCAAACCGACCATCTCAATCTCCTCTTCATAAAGTGATGGTGATACTTTGCAGAGCTGTTACGATAATTAGTTTATATGCATAAAAAGTACATGGCTCAAGGCATAAAGCTTTTTGTACCTGCAGAACTTCCAGCGTTCCCAGACTGCCTTTTGGTGCGGGATTACAGAACATCTGCTCTGTTTAGTTAGTCCTCCTAGCATTGCTGTTAATGTTTTGGCAAAGGCACCTGGAACACAGCAAAGATGCACATGTACATAATATCGTAAGTCAAAAGGAGTGTGTTCAGGTCCTGTTTGATTTATAGTATGTAGAGCACAAAAGATAAACCAATATAATGCTTAACTTGATGGCTTAATTTGCACAAAAATGGGAAGGTCTAGAATTAAGTGTTTCTCACCTACTTTAGGACCTGCCCCAGATTGCTACCTGTAGCAAAAAGGGTAGGAGATGGGATCTATAAATGCTTGTGAGGCCAAAGGAACTTCCAGGCTGCAGTGAGACCCAGAAATGGGGCTACTCTGAGCATGCATTTTCCACAAGGCAGATAAGAGGTGTAAGCAAAAGGAGCAGTGTGTGAACAGTCTGCGGCGATGCTGGGAGTAGGGGAGGGGTGAGCTGGAACCAGTATTTTTAAGTGAAAAGCCTCAAGGGATTGTTATGTCCATCCGTGCTGACCTGAAGCTGAAAATCCCACACATTCGTCGTGTCTACGTGGGCTCTGCTGTTTCTCCCACCCAGTCCCTGGTTCCTACTCCTGTATCTGTTTTTCAGGGTCAAAGTTGTTTCTAAGGCAAACTGAGAGCCAGTTTCCTTGCATGTGAGCAGAACAATATGAGAGATTTGTTTGTTTTTCCTCTTTCACCTTCTGTTCCCAAACGGTGGTTCCCCACCCAGGCAAGGGCAGGGATGATTTCTGCAGGGACAGGGTTATACCTGCGTTTCCACTGCACCCAGCTTGCACCTATGGGCAGAGGGATGTCTCCCACAGGACGCAGCTCGTGCTGCAAAGTGCTGGGTGGGAAGACATACGAGTTGCACAGTTTGACCCAGGACCAAGCTGAAGGACATACAGGTCTTAGTTGTCTCTGTGACCTTGGCTTAGTCATTTCAATGTGCACCTCTCAGTATTCAGGGAACCAGGATGGGACAGAGTTTAATTCTGCTCTGCAGCATCCTGGCACATCATTTCATATCTCCTTCTGCCACCAACCCCCAGATGGTGACCAGGATATGGGCCTGCAGAGGGCAAGCTGTGATAGAAGTGCTGTGCTGGTATTGCTGTGAACAGCAGGTACTACTGCCCAGCCCTCTATGGGTGGGAGGAGCAGACCCCCAACCGAGCGATTCGGACCTCGATGGCAGCAGCACACTACACAGGGCACGGCACAGGGTAAGAACAGAAAGCCCCACAGAGGAAACAGGAGCTTAAATGGCTACTGTAGATGAGTTAAACTGTGTATTTAAATCCTTTTAACGAGGATCGAAAAGAGTTGGCTTGGCACAGACAAGTTTGAAAATTATGTGTACACCAAGGACTTGCAAGTCTCAGTCCCTCCAGAAAAATGTGCAAGGCCTAAAACAATTTAAAAATCCAGCCTTGACACAATTGCTGAAAATGTCATTTAAAAAGAAGTCTTTATGTGAGTAGAACAGTTGCCTAAGTTGAGAAAAAGGCAGGAGCACAGAGCGGTATCCTTGTTACCAGCACAGGCAGATGAACAAGAGAGGCTGAATTCCAGCCAGTAAGCAGTCGGCTGTTTGAAGGGAATGAAATCTTTCACTTTCTGACCACACAGATTAGACACAAGGAGAAAATGTTTGCTGTCTTCAGTTATCTTGTGGCATTGAAGAGCAACCATCAAAGGGAAACGGTCTGCCTTCTGGGATAATCGTTGGGCAAGCGAGTGGATGCAGCAGATAAAAGAAGATGATGACGTTTTCCCGGAGAGGCCAAGCGGCAAAGAACAAAGATGAGGGACTGGGGATTGCCCTCACCTATGGGGAAAAGGAAATGGTTAACAAGGGTGAAAAGCAGTGCAAAAACTGCAGGAAATTTGGATTCCTTCAGTGTATTCTCGCAGCAGCCTGCACTGCCTTAAGTTTCCTACTGAATTTTTGCTGTTGTGATCAAGTTCTCATTTTTTGTAGTTTATAGAAGGCGCATTTGCAGCTCAACTTTTGCAGTATTTACATAGGCAAAATTCCCAGTGTTTTAAGGGGATTTTTCCATGGGTAGGTATGAGCTCTTAGGGGTTACATTTGACTGGGTAAGGACTTGGAGTCTGCACAATTACCATACCGTAAGTATTAATAGATCCTTCCTAATAGGAAAGTTATTTGAATTTAAGATTGAAGCTTAGTTTCTCTAAACTCCACATAATCTATTTACTTACTCTAGAGCTTTCCCTCTGCACTTCCTAATCTCCAGCTGTAAAGATTCAAAATGCTGCACAACACACAACGTTTCTATGTATCAATGGAAACAGCATTGTAAGTAGGTGATGCCGTGCTCCTGCAACGTATTTAGCGCCATTGCAAAGCCAGGATCTGGTCCCAGTAGCACTTAGTCCACGCTCTGCCTCATAATTGAGACCTAATTAGTCTCTCCATGGGTCAGCTCCTCTCTTCTGAAAAATGGAGAGGTTTTGTTTCTTGCCTACCCTCATGTCTGTATATGCCAATGTTTCAGATCGGTGAGCAAGCCCATGAGGATGCTCCTCTACAAGACAGCCTTGCTCCATTCAGCTTGGTGCCAAAAATAAAAGGGTCAAACCCACCCAAGTCACAGATACGTGTGAACACTTCTCACCCTGTGCCAGCTCCTGAGCTCCTTTGAACTCCACCCGAGTCAAATTAACTAGTTACCTTATAGAAAACTAAGGAAAAAGCGCAAAGCTTTGATAGGTTTTCCTGTCAGTGGGCTGAACAGGAGCAAGGCAGCTGCTACCAGCACTGGACCTGGCACAAAGAGATGCTGAGGCCAGGAGCGCTGGGATATGTGGTGCTTGTGAAACAGGGATGGCAGGTGCCCTGAGGCATTCTGCAACCCAGATAAAATGGCAGCAGACCTGTTTCCCAACACCATACTGATCGGAGAATGAGGAGATGAGTGAAGGCTGCACCCCTCTCCCCCAGGACACCAGCAGGATTAGCTCCATGTGTAAGCCTCCTCCCCTCCCCTCTGAGTCAGCTCTAATGCTATGCTCAGCTTTTCACTCTTTCCTTCCTCAGGCAACCTGGTTCGCTTTTCTTCACTCCCCCTTTGCTGACCGGCAGGTTGATACCGCTCAACACACCCAACTGGGAGCACCGGCTCACCCCGGCGCTCCTGGGATACGTGTCTGCACCCACGTGAGCGGGGATATGGCCTCCCCCTCTCCCCGCCACAACTCCTGGGGCCATATCCCAAGCTCAAGCACTCTGTATTCCTCTCCCCGTGAAGTCTGAAAGTTTTGGGGCATACATGGAAGTTGTAGGAAGGTGCTGGAAGACTGTCAGGTTGTTAGTAATGTACAGGGTGCTCCCAATAGCCCAGCAGAGAGGCCCCACAGCTCAGGGAGCAGATATTACTCTGGCTGTGAGTTCAAGCCATTTATTTGATGACAAGACAGAGAAAGCCTGAAGAAAAGAATTGGAGTGAGGAAACATGTCTGGAGGGAAGTCTGGGCTGCTATCCGATGATGTTATGAGATTTCCCTTGGTGGCTTTTCCAACTTGATCAGGATGCAATTCACTGTGGGATGGGGGGGATGCCATGCTCT
Organism: Baryphthengus martii; assembly: GCA_013396935.1. Taxonomy (NCBI): domain Eukaryota; kingdom Metazoa; phylum Chordata; class Aves; order Coraciiformes; family Momotidae; genus Baryphthengus; species Baryphthengus martii. The sequence goes on from VWZK01004517.1 coordinate 268,621, forward strand.
TTCCTGCTGAGCCAGGAAAGCCAGAGGTTTGCAGGGCAGCCCCAGCAGGCTTAGCAGATTTAAGTTATTTTAGAACAGTTTGGTCTTGCTTCTCTTCTGAGGCTTTCTTTCTTCATGTGTGTGCATGAGCAAGCAATTACCTGCAAGAGTAAGATGTTACTGTGCAGGCCCTTTGCAGCATTACAAGCAAATCTGGTCCAGGTTTGCTCATGAACTGGTGATTGCATGGAGATAAAACCATGTTTGGTTACTGGGGAGAGCTGCCCCTGGCAGTAGATAACACCCTCCAGAATGGGCACGTCACTGTTCCTACACACCCACAGTGGAAACAGGGAGACACTTCTCTCCCCAGAACTGGAGGACCGTCAGGCAGCCGTGGCTGTGCTCACGCCAGCCCTAAGACTGGACACGGTGAGAAGACCTATCACCGCTGTCAGAGCTGACTGCACTCGAGGCGACTCAAGTCTGGAAGCATCCCAGCTTTGTCAAGACTCCGGAGTCAATATGGGTGAGTTATCTTATGGTATCCAAGACTTAAATTAAACATGGTTTATAAGTGTGGGCACAATGCCACACTGGGAGGTTATGTGCCATTACGCCTTGCCCTGAAGGTGTGCTGGCTTGGGTCTCCACCAACGTGGAGATTGCTGCACCGTGCTCGACTGTGCAAAGCTGCTGCCAGGCGCCTGCCTTGCAGCCTTGGCGAGCCGGCTGTGGAATTAGAGATACAAGGCATTGCAGGTGATGCTTTGCTTAATTTGACTTTTATATTTATTGTACAAAATTAATACTCTACTGCTAATGGTTGAGGTTTGTAGGGCTTGACCAGTTAGTGTAGAAGAGCCAGGCAGTGCTGTCTTGATCAGAAGTGGATTCTGAATTAATTTAAGCTCTCCCTTTCTGCAACAAATACTGGCATTTTTGTTCTTTGTCCCAAAGTTGAGCAAAGAAAGTACAGAACTCAGATATTTTCTATGGAAGTGCAAATCTGAACTTCCAAGCATCTATATTTTACCTTGCCCAGAGGCTTTAGATTTCATTGCATCTTTCCCCATTTTGAAACAAACAAAAAAATCAAACCAGAACACAAAAAAACCCCAAGGTTTGGGGGTTTGGTTTGAGGAAGGGTAAAAGACAATGTTTAATTACATTCAGCTCTAAAGGATGTCTTAAATTTTTGTAGAAAACTTCCAAATCATAAACCAAAATAAATTTAGATAAGGAAACCATCTTTCCCTCAGGGTGCCTGAAAACTGCACAACATAAAAATAAAGCTAAACAAAAGTTGTTTTCAGTTCCTCATATCTGAGAAGTGCAGAAGAAAGTAAGTGCTATAGAAAGTGTCACACTGGGTATTCTTCGATTGTTGGTCCGCTTCTTCGACCTGCCTTAAAAAAAACAAAAACAAAACAAAAACCCAAGGAAAAAAATGAATTATGTAAGAAAACTCGGCTCTCCTCCTGGTGAGTGACAATGTGGCTCTTCCCCCCGGGACCTGGTAGATCAGGCAGCAGCCGGTGCCGCTCGGCCCAGGCCACTTCGCCAAGAAGCCAGCGGGNGAGGACAGCGCGCAGCACCATGCAGCTGGCGCCGCTGGCGCTGGCACTCACCACGCTCTTCATCGACGGCTTAAGGATAGGAGCGAGGAGGCAGAAGCTGCACCCCAGGCAAGGTAAGGGGGTGCTCGGGGAGGGGTGGAGAAGGGGAACTGAGGAGGTGCTGGGCTCGGCTTCCCCTCTCAGGGACATGTGCTTCTCTTCCCTTGCAGCCAAGCTGCTGGAGAAGCTCAGCGAGTACGAGATCGTGACTCCTACCCGGGTGAATGAGTTCGGCGAGCCCTTCCCCACCGATGTCCACTTCAGGCGGCGGCGCCGGAGCACCAGCGCTGCCCCCGACGCCTGGACGGCCGCCTCCGCCACCTCCCCCAAGGCTCACTACAGGCTCTCCGCCTTCGGGCAGCAGTTCCTCTTCAACCTGACGGCCAGCTCGGCCTTCATCGCCCCGCTCTTCACCGTCAGCCTCCTGGGAGAGCCCGCCGCAGATCAACGGCACCTCTATGCCGAAGCGGCGGACGCCGACGTGAAGCATTGCTTTT